>CM065897.1:17355000-17955000 GCA_033439115.1 Firmiana major | reverse complement strand
TGTGGGTCAAATCCAGCCCACCGATCCATAGCAGATCTCATCCGAAGACGGTATATCACAATCTCAACACGGTACAACGTACTCCATGCTACTTGCACGGTACAACGAACTCCATGGACCCAATCAACACATCATATCATGCCACATATCAAAACGTACATGTGAGCCTATTTAATTTGTATGACCTCTTGTCTACCCGAAGCTCCTAACACGACTATCAACATGTCAAAATCATGAATGCACGTGTGAGCCTATTTAATCGGTACGACACCCAATCTACTCGAAGCTCCAAGCACGACAACAAATAAAGTGGGCATCTAGTGCGAGCTAAGCTCCAAGCACCATGCCAAAACCAATATGAAATCCATGTGAAAACTAGTACGAGCTAAGCTCTAGCACTCATGTGTATAAAACACGTTAAATCTCGTGCGAGTCATACTCTAGCACGCTTTCATTCTCATAAAAACAATATAGGTGGCTCATTTCCTTGCAAGGTGTGGTTAACAAACCAAAACAACTCATTTCTTTTATAATTCAGTTCAAATGCTAGCCAACCTACCAATCACTTGCTAAAAAGCAATAAAACATGATTTTCCAAAGCACTATGCTTTTATTTTCATGCACTTTTCTCAAACACCCAACTCTTTACCTTTCAAGCACCCAATTTCATTTCCTAATTTATCATGCATTCTAATAAAGCATTTAAGTGCCCAAATTACACACAGATATCTCTAAGAGTCCACATAATTCCCTTACCTCGATTTACTTGGAGTGACTCTTTTCCTCTTAGCTTCTCACGCTCTTGGCTCAACTCGCTCCGTCGTATCCTCGGAAGCTGTAATTTATTCATCATATGTTCGAGTTAGTATTGCTAACTCTCGTTCAACTATACATTCCACCTAATGCCTTAAACGCTAATTTTACCCTTTTTGGGTAAACCTCTTTATTAATTCCATATTATTATCTTAAAATTAGCTCCTCAACACTATTATCATCTCAAGATATCCCATTCATCATTTATTCCACCACATTTCACTTCTCACACTAACCCATTTCTAGGTTATATTCATTTCATGGCATTCTATGTATTTCTACCCATAATGTGCACACCCAACTCAACTTCATAATCATCAACTAGATAAATGTACTTGGATTTGTGCAGTAGAAACTTACCTCTTTGGATTTCTTCTTTGCTCCAATTAGAAATGCCCTTTGTTCCTTCAATCTAATAAATGGGTAAATGCCTCCAAACTATGTTATTCTTCTCCTTGATGTGAACAACTTTGCCTCTAATAGTCTTCCCTCAAATCTCCTTAAAAATGGTTGGATTTAGAGAGAGAAAACTAGGTTTTGGGTTGGAAAGGGAAGGAAATAGTTTTATCCCGAAATCTGTAGATTTTTAACGTCCTTTTTATAGAAATAGTTGAGGAGATCGATCTGCACAAGGAGAAGATCGATCTGGTCGCCTTAAATACCTCTTTTTCACGGTATTTTAAGCATGAGATTGATCTGTCAAAACTTGAGATCGATCTGCTCCAAACAAAGAGCTAAAGAGATCGATCTGTGTGCTTGAGGATCGATCTTTTCATTACAGAATGTTTAGGAGATCGATCTGGCTCTATTGGAGATTGATCTGCCCTATTCCATTGCTCAAATACAAGCATTTTGGCTCATCCAGATCGATCTCTCATCCTATGAGATCGATCTGGCCTGCATAATTTCTAAATTTTACTACAGTTTCTTGCAAAAACTTATACCAAAACTTCATTAATTTACTGCCATGGTCATTTTCTCATCCAATCATCTTTGAGACTTGAAAATGACATCCATTAATACTTCATACACATTAAAACTTGTGTAGAATCTTTGTATATCCCAAAGTTACATGATATAAACCAAATGGAAGTGCACAACTTATGCAATTCTCCTTCCATTTTACCACTCTACTCACTTTCCATTTTACTCACATTCTTCGCATATTTAAGTCCATTTCTTCACATGCATACATAATGTAACTTGTATGTACAATCACAACTCTTATTACAAGTGTGTACATAATCTTATGGACTTACATTACATATACTTCATATTACGAATGTATCATCATACAATTATACAGGTACGGGGTCTCACATAATGTTTATATTTTTCATGAAATTTTCATTATTTTAAAATGAAAATATTCTTGGGATTTCATCATTCCTCATAAATCTCCAATATAAGTTTTACATCAAAATTTTCAACTAATGAACTAAAATTTTTCAATCCCTCCATGCTTGCATTCGCTTCATCACTTCCTGTATTTCGGGCTCTCTGTCGTTCATGTGCTTCTCGGCTCCCATACTCCTCGAGCCTTACAACGAATATTTGCACTTCTATTAAAACATATTATTTTTGTTTTTATATAGTCTATCTAAATATAGAAATTTTTATGGTGTTTACAATTTAACTGTTAACATTCTATCACCATTTGGGCTGACCCTCCTACTCTTCGCCCTGCTGCTGAGTGTTGTGTTCTTTAGGGGCATTTGAAGTGGCTTAATTTTTCTTTTCACTTTGTATATAGTTCTCTTTCTTTCCCGTTGTTTTTTCTTTTCTTTCTTTATTTTACAGATTTGTTTTACAGTATTACGTTTTCAATCAAGCTTCAGTTGTTCATCATCATCATCATCATCATCAAAAAGGGGAGTACTCTGTTCTTGAGCTTAATTATTTATATTATCTGCACACTGAGGACATTATGCACTTTAAGTTTGGGGGAGGGGATATCACTTGAGCAATTTTGGGCAAAATTGAAAGTTGTTTAAAAAATTTGAGCTTGCATTGTTGGATTTTAGGATGATTTAGTACTTAGCATGTAGTTTTCCCATATTCCGATGATATGACCCCATAATTTAGTATGACTTTAGTTGACTGATAAACATGATTATAGGAAAGGCATGAAGTTGAATTCTTAAATTTGTCTTGATTCTTATTGTGATTTCCTCATCTTATGCACATGTCATGTCAAAAATCTGTATATTTATTTAGAGAAAGCTTATGTGGACATAGGATTACATTTGTTCAGTTGATTTTGTGTATCATATTCTAGAATTTGTTTGATCTGATCTCGAGGGGAAATATTAGATCACACTTAATTAGGGAAATGATTTAGGCCATCTTTGGATCGTTTGAGCCTTTCTAGCCAACCCTATACATATTTTACCCCTAGTCACCCATTTGGACCAAATAAGCTTTTTTCTGTAAATACACCTACATATTTTCCTTAGCTTAAATACTCTGTTCCTATCCCTTACCCCGATAGCATGAAAAGTCATTAGGATATATTGTGAGCTATGTACATATGGGTATTAAATGATAGTGAAGGTGTGAGACCCCGTATATGTATAATTGTATATACGTACATAGAAATGTAAATGAAATCATAAGTATGATGATACATTTGTAATGTGAAGTATAAATGATGTAAAGTCCATAAATTAAATGTACACACATGTAATAAGAGTTGTGATTGTACATACAAGTTACTTTATGTATGAATGTGAAGAAATGGACTTAAACATGTGGAGAATGTGAGTAAAACGGAAAATGGGTAGTGTGGTAAAAGAAAAGGCAAATGTGCATGAGTTGTGCACTTTCATTTGGTGTATACCATATACTTTGGTTATACGAAGGCTCCACATAAGTTTCAATAGGTATAAGGTATGAATGGGTGCCATATTCAAGTCTCAAAGATGATTGGATGAGAAAACGACTATGGCAGTAAATTTAAGTTATTTTGGTGTGAGTTGTTATAGAAAAACTGTAGAAAATCTGGAAATATGAAGGTCAGATCGATCCCATAGGATGAGAGATCGAACTGAAAAAGCCAGAAAGCTCTTATTTGAGCAATGGAATAGATCAGATCGATCCTTTATGGAATAGATCGATCTCTTTAGCTCTCAGGTTGGAAGCAGATTGATCTCCCCTAAGGCCAAATCGATCTCCTTAACCTTCTATTTGAAGCAGATCAATCTCCCCTATTTGACAGATCGATTTCCTACTTCAAAATATCTTGGAAAAGAGGGATTTTCAGAGGACCAGATCGATCTCCACCCAAGGCAGATTGATCTCATCAAGCTGAATCTATAAATATGGAGCAGTTGGATATGCATTTTCGGGACAAAAACCAATCTTTCCCATTTCCAACCTAAAAGCTAATTTTCTCTCTCTAAATCCAACCATTTTCAAGGAGATTTGAGGGAAGACTATTAGAGGCAAAGTTGTTTACATCAAGGAGAAGAACAAGTTTGGAGGTATTTACCCATTTGTTGGATTGAAGGAATAAGGGGTATTTCTATTTGGAGCAAAGAGGAAATCCAAGAGGTGAGTTTTTAAATGATATAACTCATGTACATTGTGTAGATATTGATTTTGGGGTTGTTTGGTATGCATAGAAAGGATAGAAACTACCTAGGAAGTAATGAATCCACCATGACCTAGGAAAGGTCTAGTGTGAGAAAGTGAAATGTGTTGAGATTAATGATGAATGAGATATGTTGAGGTTAATAATAGTGTTATGGTATGATTTTAAGATGTTGTTAGTGAATAAATTGTAAGATTTACCTAAAAGGGGTAAAATGTGGATTTAGGGCATTGGTAAAATGCATAAATGAATTATATTGACGAGTGAGGTCAAAGATGAGTTAACAACATTAACTCGATTGGTTTGGATGATTGAATCGTAGCTTCCGAAGATACACTGAAACAAGGCAAGCCAAGAGCGCACTAAGCTAAGAGGAAAAGAGAGTAGCACTCAAGTAAATTGAGGTAAGGGAATTGTGTGGACTCTTAGAGATATCTGTGTGCAATTTGGGCAGTTAATGCTTTGCTAGAATGCATGAGATGTTAGGAAATGAAATTGGGTGATTGAAGGGTAAAGGCTGGGTGTTTGACAAATGTGCATGAATTTAAAAGCATAATGCTTTGAAAAATCATGTTTTATTACTCTTAGCAAGCGATTGGTAGGTTGGCTAGCATTTGAAATGAATTGCAAAATAAATGAGTTGTTTTGGTTTGTTAACCACACTTTGCAAAGAAATGAGCTACCTACATTGTTTTCGTGAGAATGAAAGCGTGCTAGAGTATGACTCGCACGAGATTTGACTTGTTTTATACACATGAGTGTTAGAGCTTAGCTCCCACTAGTTTTCACATGGATTTCATACTGGTTTTGGCATGGTGCTTGGAGCTTAGCTCACAATAGATGCGAACCTTAATTGTTGTCGTCCTTGGAGCTTCGGGCAAACTGGGTGTTGCACTGATTAAATAGGCTCGCACGTGCATTTGTGATGTTTTGACATGTTGATAGCCGTGTTAGGAGTTTCGAGTAGACAATAGGTCGTACCGATTAAATAGGCTCACACGTGCGTTTTGAGATGTGGCGTCATATGATGTGTTGATTGGGTTCACGGAGTACGTTGTACCGTGCATGTAGCATGGAGTACGTTGTACCGTGTTGAGATTGTGATGTGCCATCTTCGAACGAGATCTGCTATGGACCGACGGGCTGGATTTGACCCACCTCCCATATGGAAGTAGATAACGGTGATATCTCGTACACCTGATCCGTGTAGCCGGTATCACAGGTTATGGCGATAGACCTAGAGATTATTACCTTTTATTGAATTGCCTATCTCACATGTCTATTATTTTAGGAATAAATCCATGTTTAAAATGAATTGTGGGTCAGGACAATTCGAGGGATGGGCTGAGACCTGACAAGTGTTGGATTGATTTGTTAATGGTTTTAAAGTGCATCGAAGCATGATGATTAATGCCAGGCTTTATTGTGAAAAATGTATGATGATTAATGCCATGCTTTATTGTGAAAAATGCATGATGATTAATGCTATGCTTTATTGTGAAAAAATGCATGATGGTTAATGCCGTGTTTTATTGTGAAATATGCATGATGATTTATACCATGCTTTGAAATGAATTGTGCACTGGATTTTAATAGCATGAATGCTTTACATACAATTAACATAAGCATGAACTCATATTTTGAGAAACGATGAAAATTATGATTTGAGCATGGCATCACGATCCCGTAGATAGTGCAGTATCTGTCTGTTCGTGTGGTTTGCTCAACCCCTTATTTTCCCCCCCTCTACAAAGATTTGAGTATAGAGTGAGCGTGACTGGAGGCTTTCCCTTTTTGGTATCCGCTGTATCCCATCGCGTAAGGTATACACACTTGAATTATTTTGTATCTAAACTAGGTATAGCATAGTAGCATTTTATATGTATACATTGGGGATGTAAAGTAATGTAAACACTTGTAAATAGTAACTCTGATGTATTTATAAAGGTGTTTACTTCTAAAATATATTACAAATTAAATAGTTATGGATGGATGAGGTAGACATTGACACACAGCCTAACTATTGAGGAGAGTTGCTATTCACGATTGAGGTAAGAACTAATAATAAATGATGCATGAAAATGCAAAACATTTGCACGTATTTTGGTAAGTTGAGGGTCGTGATAGAAGTTGGTATCAGAGCTTCGGTTGGTCTGACGTGTGTCTTGTCTAAAATACTTAATAAGTTGGAAAAATTACAACCCCATGTTACTGTGCTTGTTTAGATTCAGTTGTGTGTGTGTGTTGATGGGTTGACTAAGTAATTGGTTGTGAATGTAGGGAATTGAGTAACTATGCCTAATACCAATCGCAGTAGAAGGGCGAGGACGGAAGTTAGAGGCCATAGAGGTAGGCCTGGGGGTCGTGTTGAGCCGTAAACACACGAGGCTCAGGAAGAGATTGAGGTGGAGGCTGATGTTGGGCACACTTCACAGGGTCCAAAGGGGAAACCTGAGAGTACTGAGGCTCGCTTTGCGAGGATTGAGCGGAGTATTGAGATGATATTGGAGTTGGTCACCTAATCTTTACCTGGAGTTGGCGGTAGACAGAGTCCCGCTACAGAGGGTGATGCCGAGCAGGCGGCAGTTCCTGAGGCACGTGCATGGCAAGCCCAAAGACCTCAGATGACAGATACCCCACCCACACAGGATGTGCCTACGTCGGTTGCTACACCAGGCAGTAGAGGTTAGGGATATGGATGTGACGTGGATAGACTGCGGGCGTTTCAGAAGTTTAGACCGCCGTCTTTCAGTGGAGTTAAGGACCCAGTAGCTGCAGAGGATTGGATCAATGAGATTGAGAAGCTATACGGATTCTTTAAGTGCACTACTACCGAGATGGTAGTGTTTACCTCTTTTATGTAGAAGGGATCAGCAGAACATTGGTGGAAATCCACCATGCCTATTTTGAGAGCCCGACATACTGAGATCAGCTGGGATATATTGTTGGAGGCCTTCTGGAGACAATATGTTCTAGATACCGCACATAGAAAGATAAAGATGGTATTTTTGGGACTGACCCAAGGGAGTATGACAGTGGATGAGTATGAGACAACCTTTATCTCCTTGGGCAGATATGATCCCAACACAATGAGTAATGAGGTCGAGAAAATCCAAAAGTTTATGGATGGATTGTGACCGACCATCAAGTCTAGACTAGTTCCCCTGGATATACCGACCTATGAGGAGGCAGTGCGCAGGGCGTAATTGTGTGAGCAAGATGTTGATAGGATGGCCTTAGAGTTTGTGAAAGTCGGTAAAGTGAGGGACAGAGATAAGAAAAGACCAGTGATGGATAGAGGCTTCAATTATAAGGGAAGGAAAGAGATTTTTTGGAAAGAGGCCGAGGATCGAGGAGATCCGGGAGAGGACAGCTAATACTTCCATGTATCCAGCTCTAGGTCGAGTGAAAGGAATCATGATTGGAGGACCACAGCCTACTTTGGAGAAGTGTGGCAATGTGGTAGGTACCATGGAACTCGACCATGCTATAGACCTCAGGTAGTATGCTTCAGATGTGGGAAACTAGGGTACATAATCAGGGATTACCCAAAGATGACAGAGAGAGCCCCACAGAAGGGCAAAAGCCAGAGAGAGCTTTGGTTGGTATAGCTACCCCGAGAAGGAGGGCTACAGCTGAGGAAAAGGGGAAACAGGCAATAGGTGTGAGTAGAGGATGAGTGCACGCACTGGACCAGGACACTGCGGATCAGTTATCGGATGTGGTAAAAGGTACCATCCAAATCTTTGATTTAGAAGCTTATGCACTGTTTGATCCTGGTGCCACGCATTCCTTTGTATCACCATCCTTTGCATGTAAATTGTTGAAGCATATAGAACCCACACTACTGGATAAAATGTTGATGATATCTACCCCTATGAATGATAGTCAGTTGACTGAGCATGTGTATAGAGATTGTAAGATGAAGATAGGAGGTAAAGAAATGGCAGCCGATTTAGTTTTATTAAATATGAATGATTTTGATGTGATCCTAGGAATGGATTGGTTAGCTGCCAATCATGTTGTGATGGATTGTCATGCAAAAACTTTGATGTTTCGAAAGATAGATAACCTTGTTGTAAATTTGGTGAAATGAAAAGAAATGATATGTTATTGCGATTGAAAAGAGTATAATATAGTTACATGGTAATTTAGAGATAAATTTGATTTTCATTTATGTATGTGATGTGATGATTTATGTTACTAACGATGGAAAAGATAATGTGAAGGGTTCATCGCTTATGTGATTGAGACGAATAAGGCATGTCCGAAATTGGGAGAAATTCCAGTGGTTAAGGAATTTTCAGATGTCTTTCTGGATGAGTTACCAGGGTTACCTCCAGATAGAGAGATGGAGTTTGGTATAGATTTGGCACCTAGTACAGAGCCGATATCCATGCCACTGTACAGAATGGCTCAAGTCAAGTTGGAAGAACTAAGGAAACAGCTGCAAGAGTTACTGGAGAAGGGGTTTATCAGGCCGAGTGTCTTACCTTGGGGAGCACCGGTTCTATTTGTAAGGAAGAAGGATGGAAGCCTCCAACTGTGTATAGATTACCGGTTGTTGAATAAGGTCACCATCAAGAATAATTATCCCCTTCCACGCATCGATGACTTGTTGGATCAGCTTAAGGGAGCGTAGGTCTTTTCCAAGATAGATATGAGATCAGGGTACCATCCATTGAACATACGAGGTGGAGATGTACCCAAGACCGCTTTTCACACCCGGTATGGACATTATGAGTTAATGGTTATGCCTTCGGGTTGACGAATGCTCCCGCAGCTTTTATGTCGTTGATAAATGAGGTGTTCCACCAGTATTTAGATCGATTTGTTATTGTATTTATTGATGATATACTAGTGTACTCAAGATCTAGAGAGGAGCATGAGAGGCATCTAAGGATAGTGCTACAGACCCTTCGAGAGAAGAAGTTGTACGCTAAACTCAGTAAGTGCGACTTTTGGTTAGAACATATCTCTTTTTTAGGTCACATAGTATAGAAAGATGGAGTGTCAGTGGATCCATCAAAGATTGAGGCAATGACACAGTGGCAGAGACCCCAAACAGTGACAAAGATCAGAAGTTTCCTGGGTTTGGCTGGGTTTTATCGAAGGTTTGTAGAGGGATTCTCAAGGTTGGCTACTCCTTTAACACGTCTCACAAGGAAGAGTGTGGAATTTGTGTGGGACGAGAAGTTTGAGGAAAGTTTTTAGGAGTTGAAAAAGAGATTGACTACAGCTCCTGTGCTCACCATTCCTACTAGCTCAGGAGGTTTCTCGGTATATACGGATGCTTCACATGTAGGACTGGGCTGTATATTGATGCAGGATGGGAAGGTAGTAGCCTATGGATCTAGGTAGTTAAAGGATCATGAGAGGAACTACTTGACCCACGACTTGGAGTTGGCAGCGGTGGTGTTTACGCTGAAGATATGGCGCCACTACCTTTATGGAGAGAAATTTCAAGTGTTTACGGACCACAATAGCCTTAAGTACTTGTTCTCGTAGAAAGAATCAAACATGAGACAAAGGAGATGGCTCGAGCTCTTAAAGGATTATGATTGTGAAATCCTGTACCACCCGAACAAAGCAAATGTGGTTACTAATGCATTGAGTAGGAAGCATATCGGGATGGTATCATTCATGATGGTCAAGGAACACGAGCTGTTGGAATAGTTCATGAACCTCAGTTTGGATATGACCCCGCCCAGTACTGATAGTGGATTTATGATAGCTAGCCTGCAGTTGGAATCGGATCTAGTAGATCGAATCCGACAGGCTCAGCGAGTTGATCAGTAGTGCAGTGATATTGTTAGGCAAATACAGATGGGTATAGACACGGACTTTGGGTTAAGTTCGGATGGGTTGTTGAGGTTCAGAGGTAGGATATATGTTCCTGATGATGTAGAGATCAGAAGATTGATCTTGACAGAGGCTCACTCATTGAAATATACAGTACACCCAAGGAGTACTAAGATGTATCAAAACCTTCGAAAGGTTTATTGGTGGTCTGGGATGAAAAAACACATTGCTGGATATGTTGTGAAATGTCTTGTTTGTCAGTAGGTGAAGGTAGAGCATCAGAAGCCTGTAGGGTTATTGTAGCCTCTACCGATACCGACTTGGAAGTGGGAGCATGTCACCTTGGATTTTGTAATGGGATTAGCGAGGACCCGCAGAGGTCATGATGCCATATGGCTGATTATGGATCGGTTGACGAAATCACTCCATTTTCTAGCTATAAGAGGTACCGATACTCTAAGCCAGTGAACGAACCAATATGTGCACGAGATAGTGAGGCTACATGAAATTATAGTGAACGTTGTTTCTGATAGGGATGCCCGCTTCATTTCTCATTTTTGGGAACGTTTTCAGGAAGCGATGGGGACCTAGTTGAGTTTTAGTACCGCGTTTCATCCTCTGACAGATGGTCAATCAGATAGGACTATACAGACCCTGAAGGCTATGTTGAGAGCGTGTGCATTGGATTTTGGAGGCTCCTGGGATGACCATTTGCCACTCACAGAGTTCGCCTATAACAATAGTTTTCATGCGAGTATCTGGATGGCACCATATGAGGCATTGTATGGGCGTAGATGTCGTTCCCCTATTAGATGGGAAGAGGTTGGTGACAGATAAATCTTTGCTCCCGACTTAGGTAGACAAGCCTCTGAGGACGTCTAGTTGATATGTGGAGGTTATGGACAGCTCAGAGCAAGCAAAAGAGTTATACTGATAAGAGACGGAGACCACTAGAGTTTGATGTGGGTGAGTCGATGTTCTTGAAAGTTTCTCTTTCGAAGGGTATTATGAGGTTTGGTAAGAAGGGTAAGCTGAGCCCTAGATATATCGGACCCTTCGAGATTTTGGAGAGAGTGGGAGACAAGACTTATAGGTTGGCATTGCCACCGGAGTTGGCAAGTGTTCACAATGTCTTCCACATATCCATGTTAAGGAAGTATCACCCGGACCCGACGCATGTGATAAGATATGAGCCATTGGAGCTCAATGAGGGTATGACATACGTTGAGAAGCCAGTTCGAATACTGGATAAAAAAGATAAAGTGTTGAGGACAAAGACAATTCCCTTGGTGAAAGTTCTTTGGTAACATCACAGGATGGAAGAGGCCACATGGGAATTGGAAAGTTTGATGCGGGAGAAGTATCCCGAGTTATTCACGGATTGAATTGGTTTTAATTTGGAGGACCAAATTTTCTAAGTGGGGGAGAATGTGAGACCCCGTATAAGTATAATTGTATATAGGTGCATAGAAATGTAAATGAAATCATAAGTATGATGATACATTTGTAATGTGAAGTATAAATGATGTAAAGTCCATAAATTAAATGTACACACATGTAATAAGAGTTGTGATTGTACATACAAGTTACTTTATGTATGAATGTGAAGAAATGGACTTAAACATATGGAGAATGTGAGTAAAACGGAAAATGGGTAGTGTGGTAAAAGAGAAGGCAAATGTGCATGAGGTTTGCACTTTCATTTGGTGTATACCATATACTTTGGTTATACGAAGGCTTTACACAAGTTTCAATAGGTATAAGGTATGAATGGATGTCATATTCAAGTCTCAAAGATGATTGGATGAGAAAATGACTATGGCAGCAAATTTAAGTTGTCTTGGTGTGAGTTATTGCAGAAAACTACAAATAATCTGGAAATATGAAGGCCATATCGATCTCATAGGATGAGAGATCGATCTGGAGGAGACAGAAAGCTCTTATTTGAGCAATGGAATAGAGCAGATCGATCCTCAATGGAACAGATTGATCTCCTTAGCTCTCGGGTTGGAAGCAGATCGATCTCCCCTAAGACCAGATCAATCTCCTTAACCTTCTGCTTGAACCAGATCGATCTCCCCTATTCGACAGATCGATCTCCTACTTCAAAATGTCTTGGAAAAGAGAGATTTTCAGAGGACCAGATCTATCTACACCCAAGGCAGATCGATCTCATCAAGCTGAATATATAAATATGGAGCAGTTGGATCTGTATTTCCGAGGCAAAAACCAATCTTTCCCATTTCTAACCTAAAACCTAATTTTCTCTCTCTAAATCCAACCATTTTCAAGGAGATTTGAGGGAAGACTATTAGAGGCAAAGTTGTTGACATCAAGGAGAAGAGCAACATAGTTTGGAGGCATTTACCCATTTGTTGGATTGAAGGAATAAGGGGCATTTCTATTTGGAGCAAAGAGGAAATCTAAGAGGTGAGTTTCTAAATGATATAACTCATGTACATTGTGTAGATATTGATTTTGGGGTTGTTTGGTATGCATAGAAAGGATAGAAACTACCTAGGAAGTAATGAATCCTCCATGACCTAGAAATGGTCTAGTATGAGAAAGTGAAATGTGTTGAGATTAATGATGAATGAGATATGTTGAAGTTAATAATAGTGTTGTGGTATGATTTTAAGATGTTGTTATTGAATAAATTGTAAGATTTACCTAAAAGGGGTAAAATGTGGATTTAAGGTATTGGTAAAATGCATAAATGAATTATATTGACTAGTGAGGTCAAATATGAGTTAACAACAACAACTCGATTGGTTTGGATGATTGAATCGCAGCTTCCGAGGATACACCGAAACAAGGTGAGCCAAAAGCGCAATAAGCTAAGAGGAAAAGAGAGTCGTACTCAAGTAAATTGAGGTAAGGGAATTATGTGGACTCTTAGAGATATCTGTGCGCAATTTGGGCCCTTAATGCTTTGCTAGAATGCATGAGATGTTAGGAAATGAAATTGGGTGATTGAAGGGAAAAGGTTGGGTGTTTGACAAATGTGCATGAAAATAAAAGCATAGTGCTTTGGAAAATCATGTTTTATTGCTCTTAGCAAGCGATTGGTAGGTTGGCTAGCATTTAAAATGAATTGCAAAAGAAATAAGTTGTTTTGGTTTGTTAACCACACTTTGTAAAAAAATGAGCCACCTACATTGTTTTCGTGAGAATGAAAGCGTGCTAGAGTATGACTCGCACGAGATTTGACGTGTTTTATACACATGAGTGCTAGAGCTTAGCTCGCACTAGTTTTCACATGGATTTCGTACTGGTTTTGGCATGGTGCTTGGAGCTTAGCTCACACTAGATGCCCACCTTAATTATTGCTGTGCTTGGAGCTTCGGGCAGACTGCGTGTCGCACCGATTAAATAGGCTTACACGTGCATTTGTGATGTTTTGACATGTTGATAGTCGTGTTAGGAGCTTCGGGTAGACAAGAGGTCGTACCGATTAAATAGGCTCACATGTGCGTTTTGAGATATGGCGTGATATGATGTGTTGATTGAGTCCACAGAGTACGTTATACCGCGTTGAGATTGTGATGTGCCGTCTTCGGACGAGATCGCTATGGACCAACGGGTTGCATTTGACCCACCTCCCATGTGGAAGTAGATAGTGGTGATATCCCGTACACCTAATCCGTGTAGCCGGTATCACAGGTTATGGTCATAGAACTAGAAGTTATTACCTTTTATTAAATTGCCTATCTCACATGTCTATTGTTTTGGGAATAAATCCATGTTTGAAATGAATTGTGGGTCAGGACAGTCCGAGGGATGGGCTGAGACCTGACAAGTGTTGGATTGATTTGTTAATGGTTTTAAAGTGCATCGAAGCATGATGATTAATGCCACGCTTTATTGTGAAAAATGCATGATAATTAATGCTATGCTTTATTGTGAAAAATGCATGATGGTTAATGTCGTGCTTTATTGTGAAAAAATGCATTATGGTTAATGTCGTGCTTTATTGTGAAATATGCACGATGATTTATACCATGCTTTGAAATGAATTGTGCAATGAATTTTAATAGCATGAATGCTTTACATACCATTAACACAAGCATGAACTCATATTTTGAGAAACGATGAAAAGTATGATTTGAGCATGGCATCACAATCACGTAGATAGTGCAGTATCTACCTGTTCGTATGATTGCCTTACTGAGTGTGTGGTTTGCTCACCCCTTTTATTTCCCCCTCTCTACAGAGATTTGAGTATAGAGTGAGCGTGACTGGAGGCTTTCCCTTTTTGGTATCCGCTGTATCCCATCGCGTAAGGTATACACACTTGAATTATTTTGTATCTAAACTGGACATAGCACAATAGCATTTTGTATGTATACATTGGGGATGTAAAGTAATGTAAACACTTGTAAACAGTAACTCTGATGTATTTATAAAAGTGTTTACTTCTAAAATATATTACAAATTAAATGGTTATGGATGGATAAGGTAGACATTGACACATAGCCCAACTATTGAGGAGAGTTGCTGTTCACGATTGAGATAAGGACTAATAATAAATGATGCATGAAAATGCAAAATTTGTATGTATTTTGGTAAGTTGAGGGTTGTGATAGAAGGAGTACAAAAAACAAAATGATGAAAAAAAGTGTGAAAAAAAAGAAGAAAAAAGAAAAATACAAAAAAAGAATAAAATGTCTAGTGAAATAAATAAGTTTGGGGGAAATAATTTGAGCTCTTACATTAAGATCCTAGAAGTAATGCATGTTAAGGGGTAATTAAACCTAAATCGACTTTATTATACCTTAGCCCCAGCCTTACATTACAACCTTAATGAAGTCCTATTGATCTTTGATTTAGTGTGACAACATTAGTGGAGAGAGAAGTGAAAAGCAAACTTATGGGAATGATCACATGTCATTGACTTTGCATTCACTGTGTTTGCATAATCTGATCCGGATAATGTACTGTGAAGTGACTTTGACATTTTCACACACACACGAGGAATCCAATTTGAGTTAGGACTTATGGTTGAATGATTCTGAGTGTTGGACTTGTAATTGTGATTCTTTGATTTCATAGTTTGTACTTTTTCTTTGAGGATAATATTGGGGAAATTATTATGTTGGTACTTGTCATTCCTACATCTGTTTTGTTTTGCTTGAGGACAAGCAAAAGCTCAAGTTTGGGGGTGTGATAATTCTATTTTTAATAGAATTATTTGTGCTTAATTTCTTAATTAATTATTTAAATCTCTATATTATTTATTAATAATTCCCTCAATTTAATTAAAATTATTTAATGTGCAGATAAATTAAATCCGGATGAAACTCAGTTGTTTCAGTCAAAATTGAGTTGAAAATGGCAAAATGTGATTGGACCACTTCCAATTTGCAGACCGAGTCACCAGTCACCAGAACACGCGTGATGTTAGGTGCCTGTATTTTATTCGTTCCGAAACGATAAGATCGATGGACACTGTGCCAACCTTCTAGAAGACACACGCCGGGCCACATTGCACAATCAATTGGACAAAAAGACAAGTGACATAGAAATATCTACTCTACAGTAAATCAAAAGAAGGCAAGTGGCCAAACAATGTCAACTCATCTAGGATGAAAAAATTACCATTGTACCCCTAAGTGTGTTATAAATAGAACATGATGGCAATTGAAAAAAAAAATGAAGTAGGGTAGAATTTAGAAGTAGTGTAGAATTTAGAAGTAGTTTTTAGAGTAATTTAGGGTAGCTTTAGTTTTTAAAGTTCATTTTATTTTTCCTTCTAAGATTTTCGATTAGTTTTTTTTTTTTTTTTCCATTCTACGGTTCATGTCAACTTTGAATTTATTAGATTTTATGAAAAGCTTTATCTCTTTTTCTTCTTCTTCGCTATTTCACTTCATTGTTTTGCTTTTCATTGTATTTTACTGCTCATTGCTCGGGTAGTGAGAATGGCTGGTGATAGTAGCCATTTTTCATCAACCCTTCACAGTATTTTCTTTGCTTATTGAAGGTTTAACTTCATTCCTTTTTTTTCTTCTATTTTGCTGATGTGTCACTTACTTATTAAGCATCTACCTCTAAGCTTCCATTTACAGATATTTCTATGAGCTTTGTTGAGCACATATGAATAGCTAAAGAAATTATTCCTTCTTTATTTGCTTAACCGAATCTTTCCTTCGATTTTTCAAGTTGTTTTTGACAGTTAATGTTCTATTTTCCTTAGCCATTTTCTAATGTTAGTTTAGATTTCTTCATAGTATTTTATGTTATTTTATAGCACTGATTTCTATTTTTCTGCATTTGCATAATCTAAATTCTGGATTTAAGGTGGGCCATTATCTGCATTCCTATTATTTCAGTTATCTCATTTTCCTGCACTCTCGGGTTTCCATTATTGCATCTTCTGGGTGTTTCTACCTCTTTTGTTGGTTTTTGATGCAGGTTCTTGTTGTCTAAGAGCTACTGAGTTGTAGCTGCTAGTACAGGATGAGGATGGTGGCGTGAGGAGTGTTCAGAATTAGGAAAAGGCACAAGCTGTCAACGTGGGTGCAGTAGCATGGTGATTTCCTGTTCCAAACCGAAAACCATGACTGGGCAGATTTCATACTCTGTTATGCTCTGTTTTGAGAGCTTGATACTGTTCATTTTCTTTTCATGATTTCATTTTGCATTAATCTAAGTTATGGAAGCTACAAGTTTGCATGGATGTGTGCTGACCGAGCTGTTGTGTGGATATAGATGTGTAGGTGGTAGTTGAAGTTGTGAAGGATGTATAGCTTTGTGTTTAAGCTTGGTTCCAGCTTTATTTCATTTTCTATTTTGTGCTTATTATTTCTTTATTCAAGTTCGGTTTTATGTTTCATTTTATAGTTATATTATGGTTGCATTAAATTTGTTTAGCTTTTCCAGTTTTTACATTGTTCATTGTTATTTGTTGATTCTATTCTTGGATGCAGTCTGTCAGGTTGCATTTACAAGAGATAGTGCAGGATGAATGGTGGGCTGTGCGAAATGGAATTTCACTATGGAGATAGTTTGCTGCTGCTACAACTACTGGTCAGTCCTTGTTGAGTGCTGAAGGATGCTGGCTGATCGAAGTAGACAAGGCCGCTGCAGTGATGGATACAGCAATCAAAATTTGCACGAGTCTAGCACGAGTTGCAGAGCAGGGAAGCAATACTCATGCTGAGTTGATCATGGCAGCACAATACAGTGCATACGGGATAAGTTGCACTGCCGAGAATAGATAAGGACGTGAAGCTGAGGCAGAAGCAGGACAGCAGCTGTACAGAACCGAGACCAGCACCCAGACCTGGAACGAAAATGTGTACAGTACTAGTGCATCCAGGGACCACGTGGCCAGCTGTGTTATTTTGTTTAAGGCCTTGTTTGGCCATTGCATTTTAGCTACAAAATTCATTTTCATGCATTTTAGAATAGCTTAATTTCAATTTAATTTGTTAGCTTAAGAAGTTAGAGTTTTAAATTTATTTACATGATTAGTTATAGTTCAATTGCTTGATTAGTTCAGAATTTAGATTTAATTATGTCATTAGTTAATTTTTATTTTAGTAATAGGTGTTACAATTATAATTAAATTAGAGTAAAATCATTTTATGCATTTTTAAGTTTTCATTTTAAATTCAAAAATCGAAAAAATATTTCTCATGCATTAGTTAGATTTTATTGTTAAGTTAGTAATTAGATATAATTAGGATTAATTTAGAATTAATATTTTAGATATTTAGACTTCTAGTTATTTTCTTAATTTTTCTAGGATTTTATTTCATTAAATTTTAAGTTAGTTTAATTTGCATTTTTATTAAGTAGTTTAATTACATGCACATTTTATTTTATGTTTAATTTTAGTTTAATTAATTTTGTTTCTTATTTTCATATTTGCATTTTTAATTGCGTTAATTAATTTTAACTGTTTTAATTATCTTTTGTAGGTATTTGATTTTAGTTGCTTGGAGCTCTGTAAGTAATTTTTAGCTTGGTTTTATTTTCTTTAGTTTATAGCTTTTATTATTTTCAGTACTTTTAATTTCAGACTTAGTAGATCACTCCCTAAAAATTCATAATTTGCTAGGATATACTTAGAGTAAAACTAACCGGTACTTAATTAGGTAATTCAACTTCTCTGTGGGACGATAATCTGGGACTCAAATCGCATTATTACTTGTTCGACCTGTGCACTTGCGGATAGAACGTCTATGTCACTTAGAGTGGGCACTAGTTTCGTATCACTACTCAAATAGACACCTGAATCTACTACAGCTAGTTTAAAAGGAAAGAAGAAGAGGGTGAGCTTATAACCAGTAAGGTACATATACCAAATAAAATAACTTAAAAATGAGACAAGCACAAAAAATGTAAAGATCATGCTATGCATCATGAAGGATGCAGATAAAATCATTTATATGATTATTGATTTAAATTTAATCAAAACTTTTTTAGAAAAAGTGATCAGAAAACATAAAACATAACTTAGCAAAATTCATAACTTAGTTTTCTTAATTTCATAAAGCATGTTTAAAACATAGCTTAACATAATTAATATCATAGAAGTTTCATACTTAAAATATAACCATAAAACATATTCATAAAATCATAAATCGTGATCATAAAGTCATGAATCATATTTATCGTAATAATAACATTGGTGAAATAAGGCAGATATCCAAGCGGTAACATGCAATCATAACATAAGTCCCAAGTAGGGAAGTGATCTAATGACCATGATCAGGGTCCGCAGTCCCATTGGACAGGGTGAGTACTGTAAAGAATGAAGACGAGTCCAAGTCTAGCAACCACTTAACCTAACTTAACAGATCATAACATAGAGGTTGGCTATGCAACGCCAATAGTCCATGTACCAGGGAAGCCAATAGTCTCAAAACATAGCTTAAAACGTAGCTTGAACATGGTTTAAACATAACTTAAATCATAATACTTAAGGCAAAACTTGCTTGAGATCATAATTCATAAAGTTGGGATTGTTATCCCCTTAATAAAACTTATTATTTCATTAATCTTAAAAATCAGGATCATCGTCCCTTAATCCATAGCTTAAATCATAATCGTATTCCGATAATCCCACTAAGAAAATAATACTAAAACCAAGTAAGGAAATCAAATCATTAATTTCATTTATTTGAAATCGATTTTAGAATTATAATTCATGCAATTTTATTTAGAACTATGCAATTTATTAAAATATAAATATTTTAATGCACATCATGGGATTTTCGGTTTTCTTATAAATCGAGTTTCTCAAACTCTTACGCAACTTAAAATATTATGTGTGATTCATGCAAAAAGAGCATAGCTTCGGTCTTAAATCTTAAACTTAGGAAACGTACTCGAAAATTGGTGGGAAAATTCCATTAATCGAATTTAATTTAAATCGAGAAAAAATATTTGAAAATCGTGTGTTTTGAAAACAAAAATGTCTCGTGCACACGTTCCTTACCTAAATTTGCAATCTAGGTAGTCGATCCGACCTCCAAGATTTCTTTTAGCTATGCATATATATAGCATACTCCATCAACCTCCCAGAATGATCTAATCTGCGTTGCCGAACCCAATTTCTTAAGTAATTTCTTATCCTTAATTTCTTCTTAAACATACGTCATGAATTGAATACTTAAATAATTTATTTCTTTTTCTTATTAGAAAATATATTTTTCCAAACGTATTTTCTATAACTTATCCTTTTTTCCTTAAACATAATGCTTATATAACTTATTTACCATAGTTTAATTCCTTAATTTCCTTAACTTGGCTAATTGGCCCATAATGCTTAATTTCTATTATACTTCATCCTGAATCTCTTCAGTCTTTTAATTTAACTAAATTAAACCTTTATTGTTGTTAAAATTCCATAAACATATTCCAAGTCTTTTTACATTCTTCACTTAAGCTCTCATTACTTCACTGAGCCTCATAATCTTTCTCTTTAACCTTTAACCCCAAAATTCATCTTAACTTAGTGTTGCTTAATTTTAATAATCCTTCATAACCCTAAATAAAGTCATTAACCCAAAATTCTATGATGGCTGAAAACTCCAAAATTGCATTATCCATGATTTCCTTCCAAGCTAACCTTAATTCAATATCACTTTTACATGTAAAAATCTCATGATTTAATCAACATATGAAAGCTCAAACTTCATATACTCTAACCCCAAAAATCTCTCTTGGCTGAAATCATAAAATGCCCATCCCATTATGCCATTTTCACAACCACAACTCAGCATACATCAAAGCATGCCAAGATCAAGCGAGTTAACATCCAAAATGAGTGATCAAAGTTTCTTACCCTTGTCTTATCTTTGGATCAGCTTAGGACACCTCTTTTCCTTAAGATTTCTGCTGTAAAATATCACTCAAAATCAGCATTAAAACCCCACAAATTATCAATCAAGGTAACTTTAGAAACAAAACCTCAAAACTTGGCTTACCTTGGTGCAAGGCAGTTTCTGTGCTCTGTTCTTCCAAGATAGAAAACACCTCTTAAATGTCCTTCTAAATTCTCACAAAAAATATATGTTAAAGTACACTTAGGAGGAAAAACCGATGTCAAAGACCCAAGTAAAAAATGTCATTTAGGTGCTGAAAAAAATCAAGAAGGAAGGGCTACTGTTGATGCGTCGAGTAGAAAGGTTCAGATTTGGGAGCTACTTTCTGCATCAGTTTGGCTAAGATAAGTGGGTAACATGGACCTTTAAATAATGTTTCAATATAATGTAATATAAGGCTGGAGTCCATGGTCAAATTAGATCATGATTTTATATCAAATTCATTCCTTAAATCATGGGAATATGTTGGCTAATCTGCCCCAGGTAGTAGGTAAGCTCATGCATTATTTTGGGCAATTTTTTCTTAACCTTGCCTTTTGAATTTCACCATGATTTCTTTAGCAAAGTTGTTCCATTTTAAATCTACTTTAAGCCTAAATTAACCCAAATTTTAATATAATAATTTCCATATAATTTGGGTGCATTTCTTGGCCTAGCTAACTTGAGTTTCGTGGTTTTGGCCACTTTATAAACCTTATTTAATCACTTTAAAACTTCATTTTATCTCTTAATTGACTTAGTTACATCATATGTTTCTTGGTTATATATCAATTTCCTTTAATCATCAGTTGGACACGTTAATGCACCTAAACTCCAAGCATGCTCCCAAAAATGTAACGACCCGTGACCTATAAAAATTCGGGGGAATTTTTTTTTTGAAACTTCAGCTTGCAACTTATAATCCCTTTATTCACTTAGGTTGTATTCCTGTTCAGTGTCAATTCATTTTCTTACTTCTTTATCCGTAATTATAATTTAGTTTCACATTTGGATTTATATGGTCGATAGAAATTTTGGCAGCATAACAACTTATATATAAGCCTACCCACCTGCAAACCAACTATTTTTAACAAATCCTAGATATCCACAACTACCAACCATGCTTTCCAAGTCATATCATCAAATCATTCTACATATTTCAAACCACGTCTAGTTACTTCCAAAAATCAATCTTTAGAAATATTTCATTTTATTTATCCTTATACAGATTACATCCTGACACATTATTTTCAATAAATGTCTGTGCGTACAAATGGTCTGGTAAAGAGATAGAAATGTATACCTCACACATGTACAAAAGGTGGTATGGAAAAACTCGTATCCGCCAGCCTATGTCGCCTACGCAGCAATTATCGCTGTAGTTTCACTGCAACATATCTAAGAGGTGAAAGGGTGAGCTTTCGGAAAAAAGCCAGTAAGAAAGTGCATTTAAAATGATTATAGTGATTAAAATATATAGAAAAACATAATAATACGTAAAATGACTTCTCTCTGCAACCAATATAAAGGACCTCCGAATTTAAAGAATCAGAAACATCATCAATCGAAAAATTAAATCTTTAAGTACTTGAACTTAACAGTCATAACATATGTCACGACCCAAATTACCTAAAAATCAAAGTAAATTTTTTTTGCTTTTTCATTTATTATTTAATTCTTACCTTTTTCTCATCGTGACCATCCTACAAATAGTTGGGCTATGATACAGTGTTAGTTCCCTTACACTAATTACCATTCTATTTCCATAATCACATTCACTTATAAAAGTTTACTATCTTTTGACTTTAACTAAATACATACACAATGGTATTTACATAACCTTACATCCCCGACATCATATACGCTTACAGTACTCTGCATTTACATATTTAGATACAAAACCATACAAATGGGTATACCGGTTTCTCGATGGGAAGCAGCGAATACCAAGAATGCAAGTCCTCAACCGCTCAATAACTATTACGAGTGCTCTGAAAAGATGGGAAAATAAAGGGGTGAGCAAACCACACGCTCAGTAAGGAAATTATGCAAGTAAGTAGATAGCTCCAGTATCAACATGGTCATAATGCCATGCCCTTAAAATCCATTTCTTTTCATTAAAATCTCAAGCACAAAACAATGCATACATCAATGACATAGTTTATCAAAACTATTTGTGCATATAGAAATCATGTAATTCATGCATCAAAGGCATTTTATGTGACATCATTAAATCATACTTAGCATGAGGTAAATCAAGATCATGCTTCATTTCATGCCATGTAAAACAAATCATGAGAAACAATTCTTTTCATGAATCTTATCATTAACGCATGGAAAACTCATCATGTTACTGCATTTAAATCATTTCATTAAAACTGCAGTATAAAATAACTCCTATTGGTCAATCATCTCATAAATATATCTCAAAACTTATAAAACAACTTGTTATAAAATTCTGTCATAAAATCACCCTTCTTTTAGGGTCACATGTCATAAAGTCATCTAAAATCTAGCATCACAGTAGAAAATCATAAAATCGAGGGCTTGACCCCTCCCTCAGGTCTACCCTAGTCTATCGAGACCACAAGTTATATCATGTGAGACAAGTATGTGACTATATCAGTAACAACAAGGACTATGGCCATAACATAGTGATCCCTGGCTACACGGTACTTAGTGTACGAGGTATCACACCTGAAACGAGAGGTGGGTCAATCCTGTCGCCAGAACAACATAACATCAAGATTGGAGGGTAAGGCTTGCTACCGCGTGGCTAATGCCACTCCACTCCAACAATCCCCACGGTATAGCGTACTCCGCGTGACATACACGGTACCACATAGTCCGTGAACCCAAGCTCAGTCAGGGGTGCCTGCAATAGGTCTTATCCACACATACCATCTCTGTCTCAGTATGCACATGTGGGCATATCATCTTACTGTGACACATAGTCTACAAGAGGCTCCAACACGGCTATACGCATGTCATATAAATCCTTGTGCGAGCGAAGCTCTAGCACGGCTCCATGCATATTTATAATATCTAAAAATCTCGTGCGAGTGAAGCTCTAGCACAGTTTCATAAAAATCAGTAACATCTGCGTACGAGTAGCACTCCAGTATGACTTTAAAAGAATTATAAAAGAGTTATAAATCCATATAAAACTTCGTGCAAGCAAGCTCCAACATGGTGTTATGCATCAATAAATCAAATCTCGTGTGAGTTACACTCCAGCACGGCTTTATGCATAAATAAATCAAAAAACAGGATGCGAGCTAAGCTCCAGTACCTCTCATACATGTCAAATCATTAAAATTAGTGCGAGCAAGCGCTCCAGCACCTTTTTATGTATATCAAGTCAAAATAAGTCAAAACATTCAAAACAGAGTGTGAGCTAAACTTTAGCACCTCTCATGCATTTCACATTAGTAAAATCAGTGCGAGCAATTGCTCTAGCACATTTCATGCATATGATGTCACACAAGTCGGTGCGAGCAACCGCTCAAGCACATTTTATGCACACTCACATACTCAGATATAGTACGAGCTATGCGCCAGCACTATCTGTTTCCATATAAACTTGATAGTTGCCTAATTTTCCAAGTAATTTTCATTTAAATCTTAATAACACTTACGTAGTGTTATATTGTGAAATTTATGCAAATACTGGTCAATCTATCGATTTGCTTTGCTTAAAAACCAAGAAAATTCCTTAAATCATAAAATTCCTTAAATCATGCATTTCATGCATGTCATGCTTTCACCCTCCTTAGGTGAATTTTCCCTCAGTAGGGGTAAAATAGCCTTTTACCTATTTCGAGTCCTTAAAATCTTTAATCTATTTGTAAGACCTTTATACATATTCAGTGTATACAAAAGCTATTAAAATACGCGTAGCTACCTCTAGCTACTCACACAATTCCCTTACCTCATTTTTCTGTACAGTTTGACCTTTCACTGATATCTCGTCATGCAGTCCGATTTGCTCTCAATCAAATCTCTGGATTGCGTATAAATATACATCAGGTTAAATACAATATAATTAATTGTATTTCATATTTTTTGGGTTTAATTTAAATCATTGGGCCCGTTTACCCATATTGAGCTTGATTGCACCATAATGGGCCTTAATCGGCCTTAAGCCAGTTTTCTACTTACTATTCACATTATCGAGGCCTATTGGGCTCATTAGGCCCACCAGTATTTATTGAGCCTCATTCTAAACTTTCGGATAGCTCAATTAATTATTTATAATAATTTATCTCTAATTCCAAAATATAATTCATTTTATACGAAAATTAAATCCGTAATTTATGCGATAAATTTTTAACACGTATAACGATGTAAATTGTCATAAATAAGGGTTACTTACTCGAGATTCCATGATAGTACACAAATCGAGGTTGACTCAAGCTCTCGATTGACGCCAATTATCGAGCTACACAGTTACATATTTTTTCGGGTCAACTTTCAGTCGGATATTAATCAAATTAAATATTTTCAAATTTAAATCGGTCAATTTCGATCGCTTACCAACTTCCCGTAGCTTAATTGTATCACTGAAAATTTTTCCAATTTTTTCTCTTTTTCTTTCCTTTTTTTCTTCTTTTTCCTTTTCTTTTTGGCTGAACCGGTCCGGTCCGGTTCAGCATACCGTCACTGCGTTGAACCGGCCGTACCAGTTCAAGCTTTATTTCGTCGTTTCGGCGCCGTCTGGCCAGTTCTCAACGTGATTCTGGTGCCCATCGGCGCATTGTCGCCTGGGTGAACTTCTTCGGGCCTCGGGTTGGACCAAAACGGCACCGATGGCTGCCGATTAAAATTCTCCCTTTTCGACCTCACCTCCGTCGATCTGTCGATTTCGTCGTCTCCAATACGCGACGTGGCCGCTGGTGGGTCTCCCGGTGGTCGGGCTCCTCCATTGGCCCTCGCCCGGCCTTTTCCCTCGTCGGTGGTCGTGTGAGACCCCGTATATGTAAAGTTGTGATGTGAAATGAATGTGAATGGACTTGTAATGTAAAGTATGATTGATGTAAGTCCATGGATTCAATTTACGTATGTGTAATATGATTTGTAACGTACATACAAGTTCCATTGAGTATGAATATGAAGAAATGAGTTCTTATAAGTGATGGAAGTGACTGAAACTCAAAATGAGTAGTGTGGTAAAATGGAATGAAATTATGCTTCCATTTGGTTTTATGTAGCATACCTTTGGACATACAATAAATGCACACAAGTTTCAAGGTGCATAAGGTATGAAGGGATGCCATTTTCATGTTATAAAGGTGGATAGATGAGAAAATGGCCATGGCAACAGATTAAGGATGTGTTGGTATGAGTTGCAGCAAGGAAACTGCAGAAAATCTGGAAAACATGGAGGCCAGATCGATCTCATAGGATGAGAGATCGATCTGGAAGAGTCATAATGCTCTTATTTGGGCAATGGAATAGAGCAGATTGATCTCCAATGGGGCCATATCGATCTCCTAAGCATTCTGTGATGAAAAGATCGATCCTCAAGCACCCAGATCGATCTCTTTAGCTCTCTGTCTGGGACCAGATCGATCTCATGCTTCGACAGATTGATCTCATGCTTAAAATTTCATGAAAATGAGAGCTTTAAGGGGACCAGATCGATCTCCTCTTGGACCAGATCGATCTCCCCAAGCTATTTCTATATAAGGAGGGCTGGAAATCTAGAAATTTTGGGAAAAATACAAACCTTCCACTTTCAACCCAAAAACCTAACTTTCCCTCTCTAAAATCAGCCATTTTCAGTGAGATTTAAAGAGAGACCATTAGAGGCAAAGTTGTTCCTATCAAAGAGAAGAACAACATAGTGGGTAGGCATTTTCCCATTGTTGGTATTGAAGGAGAAAAGGGCATTGACATTTGGAGCAAGAAGAAAAATCATATTTGGTAAGATTCTAACACTCCAATCTAAGTGCATTGTCTATTTAATTGATTTTGGAGTTGTTTGGCATGAGTATTGATGGATAAATTATCTAGGGATGTGGTGGAATTGGTGTGACCTAGAAAACCTAGAATGGGTATAATGTGAGAATATATGGGTTGAATGAGTTTATGATTTTAGATGGTTAAATGAAATTTCATTGTGAGTTTGGAGGAATTGTGAAAATGGGTATGTATATGCTTGATAAATGCCATAGTGAGGGAATTCATGAAATATGAACACTATGAGCTTAATATCGATTTAATATCGATTCGAAATAAGTAATAGGCCTAAGAAGAATCCATAGACTTGAGTTTTGGGTAAAGTAATGAAACGAGGCCTCACAAGCATTAATAGAAAACTATAGGTCGAATTGACTATAGTGAATGCACGATATCATATTATATGGATCGAGTATAATGCGGGATACGATTTTGTGCAGTCCTGAAGAGTTCGTTGGAAACGAATCGAGTGGTACGAGTAGCATCTTTAAGGAAGTGAAATCACGCATCGCGATTCCAGGTAAGGGAATTTTGTGAGTATATAGAGGTAGCTGCTCGTACTTTAAATTTGTGGGTGAATATTGGGTGTTTTACGAAGTGTATGGTTGCTAAAGTAAATGATTGATGGTATTCATGAATGGGAAAGAGTATATGTGTGATTTTTGGTTTTGGAAGTGGATTCTATGAAATGGGATAGTAAGGCTATTAATTGCATAAATCTAATGTCTTGATGTCTTTCAAAATGAAATTGCTTGGTTTTAAGCAAGCTTGTAGATGGGCCGGCTAATGTTTTGTTGATGTTGTGGAAAAGCAATTGTGAAGTGCTAAACCCGATTGCCGGGATTGTTTGATTGTATATGAGCCGCCTATCGTATTTGTATGACATAAATCGCGCTAGAGCCTCGCTCGCGCTGGATTTCTATGTTTTCACTTGTGTGATACGTGCTTGAGCTTAGCTCGCACTTTGATTTGAATTGTGACGATGTTTTATAAACCGTACTGGAGCTTACGCTCGTACGTGGATTTGAGTGGTTTTTCTTATGCATATAACCGTACTGGAGCTATGCTCGTACGTGGTTTCTTCATTTTTTTTATGCATAAATGCCGTACTAGAGCGTTGCTCGTACGAAGTGATTGGTTTTGATGCATGAATTCGCGCTAGAGCGTAGCTCGCGCTGGTTTTCACACTGTGGTATGTATGAGGCCGTGGTGAGAGATACGGATTAACTCAGGGAACCCAACAGGCCTGACAGACCTCTTGAGTGGGGTGAGGGTGAGGGGCTAGGACCTGACATAATCCATTCAGGGAACCCAATAGGCCTAGCAGACCTCTTGAGTGGGGTGAGGGTGAGGGGCTAGGACCTGAATCAGGGAACCCAACAGGGGCGAGCAAGGCCATGAGGGGCTAGGACCTGGTATTGAGGTTGCTCCCACGCGCTCTTGAGACTATAAAGGTTACACTTGGTATGGGGTAGATAAGACCTATGGCAGGCACCCCCAACCATGTTATGGGTCCGCGGAGTACGATGTACCGTGTATATCTTATGGAGTACGATGTACCGCGTGGTGGTTACTTGATTTGAGAAAGTCTGGCGGAGAACTAACCTACCTTCGTACCAGCATAATACCCCGCACACCGGGATCCGTGTGGTCTGGGATGATATGTGACGATTGGCCAACGTAGTCACTTGAGATATAGCTTGCTTGATTTACTTACTACCACATGATTTTAAATCTCTAAGTGTGATTGTGATTGGTTAAGGTAGACCCGAAGGAGGGGTCGAGCCTCGTGGATTTGATTTGTGAAATGAAAATGAGGTTGTGATTGTGAATTGATGTGATGGGATTGTATGTGTTGAGAAAGAGTTTTATGATGTGGGTTTATAAAGGAGGTTTCTTAATGAATTGCCCTTTTTATGAATTTAAATGAGATCGAGCATGAGATGATTTATACATGATGTTTTTACCATGTTTTATATGCCAATGGACATGATTTTGATGCACGATATATATATGTATACTCATATGGCATAGTTTTATTCCTCATGCTCCTACCATAAATGATTTATGCATAACACTATCAGTATGTAGATAGAGTAGTTATCTACCATGCTTGCATTATTGCCTTACTGAGCGTGTGGTTGCTCATCCCTCTCTATTTTCCCCCCTACGGAGCCTGCATAGTAGCCCAGTGAGGACTGAGGCGTGGTATTTTGGACTCCGCTGCATCTCCATCGCTTAAAGGTATATACACAGTGATTCTTTTTGTATCTAAACAATGTAAAAGCACAGTATTCTTTGAGTTGTAATTATGGGGGATGTAGATGTCAGTAAAACATGCTTTTGTATAAGTACAAGATTTAATGCAAATGTATGACATCGTTTTATTTAACTGAGAATGAATAAGATGTGGAGTTTATTATTGACTCATAGCCCAACAGTGTGTGGTGAGTTAGTTCACGATCGGGTAAGGTAACAGTAAAACGCGAAAAAACATTTTAGTGATTTTTGGTTAAAGAGAATGGAATTGGGTCGTGACAAAGATTGGTATCAGAGCTGTGTTGGCCTGATGTGAGTCGTTAATAAAATGTAGGAAAGTACATCCCCATAGTACTGTGCTTTTGTTTAGATATAACTGTGTATACCGTGATAGATTGAGCTTAATAAATTATTATAATACAGGAAGTTAGGCACTATGCCAGTTACATGCAAAGGTAGAGGGGCGAGAGCACTTGCTAGAGGCCGTAGAGGTAGGCCTGAGAGCCGTGCGGAGCCACAAACTGAGCAGGCTCCACAGAACCCTGCTGGGAGAGCAGAGGATACTGAGGCTCGCTTCGCTAGGTTAGAGCGAAGTATTGAGAATTTGGTGGAGATAGTCACGCAGGCCTTGGGCGCCGGTGACAGACGAGGTCCCGCGGCACAGCCTACTACTGAACAGGCAGTTGCAGAGGCGGAGAGACCTCAGACTGCTGAGACAGCTATAGTTACACCACCTCCAGCCCAAGATATAGCTTCTCCTATCGCTCCACAGCAGAGCGGTAGTGATTTGGGTTATGACTGCGACTTGAGCAGGTTGCGAGAGTTTCAAGCGCTGAAACCCCCAGTGTTTAGAGGGGTGAAGGACCCAGTGGTTACGGAGGATTGGGTGTATGAGATGGAGAAACTATATAGGTTTTTTCGATGCACTTCAGCTGAGAAGGTAGCCTTTGCCGTGTTTATGTTGAAAGGCGAGGCCAAGCATTGGTGGAGATCCACTGAGGCTATTTTGAGGGCCAGACACTCTGAGATCTCATGGGAGATATTTCTAGAGGCCTTCAGGAGACAATACATTCCAGCTACCGCACAGAGGAAACTGCGGATGGAATTTATGAATTTGGTTCAGGGGAACCATACTGTGGACGAGTATGAGTCCAAGTTTATGTCCTTTGGGAGATATGACCCTGACACGATGGGTAGTGAGACCCGAAAGATTCAGAAGTTCATGGATGGATTGAGATTGGCCATCCGGACTAAGCTAGCTCCCTTTGACATCTTGACCTATGAGGAGGCTGTACATAAGGCTCAGTTATGTGAGCAAGACTTTGAGCGAAATGCCTCCGAGCTTGGGAGAGTCAGTGTTAGAAAGGACAGAGACCGAAAGAGATCCGGGTTTGGAAGAGTGGCCAAGAGGGGTGGCCAAAGATTTTTCAAGAAGAGGCCTAAGATTGAGGAGGTGCAGGAGAGAGCTGCTAGACCTTCCATATACCCAGCCTTGACTGCACCGAGGGGTATGACTATTGGAGGACCACGACCTACCACGGATCAGTGTAGGAGATGTGGGAGATACCATGGGACTAGGCCATGTCAGGAGCCCCTGTTTCATGTTTTAGGTGTGGGAGGCCAGGACACATATCGAGGTTCTGCAATGAGATGATTAAGACTGCCTCACAGAAGGGCAAGGAGCCTGAGGGAGCTCCAGTTGAGACAGCGGCCCCGAGGAGGAGGGCTACAGCTGAGGAAAAAGGGAAACAGGCTGCGAGTGTGAGCAGAGGAAGAGTACATGCATTGGATCAGGACACCACGGATGCTTCAACGGATGTGATTAAAGGTACCATCCGAATCTTTGATTTAGAAGCATTGGTATTATTTGATCCTGGTGCCACGCATTCTTTCATATCACCTTCCTTTGCACATGAATTATTGAAGCATGTGAAACCAACATTGTTGGATAAAATGTTAATGATTTCCACACCCATGAATGATAGTCAATTGACTGAGCATGTATGTAGAGATTGTAAGTTAAAGATAGAGGGGAAGGAAATGATAGCCAATCTGATTTTATTGAATATGAATGATTTTGATGTAATTTTGGGAATGGATTGGTTGGCTACCAATCGTGTTGTGATGGATTGTCATGCCAAAACATTGATGTTTTCAAGATTAGACAATCTTATTGTAAATTTTGACGAAAAGAAATTATATGAAAATATCATGTTTGTTGTAAATAAAGGAGTATGATTTTAAATGCATATTGCTTGAGAGATAAATTATTGTTTATGATAAATGTTGAATGTGGAGTGATGGTTTATGTTACTAACGATGGAGAGGATAATGTGAAGGGTTCATTGCATACGTGGTTGATATAGATGAGGCACACCCAGAATTGAGGGACATAGCCGTAATTACGGATTACCCTGATATCTTTCCGGATGAATTACCAGCACTACCACCTGAAAGGGAAATGGAATTTTGCATTGAGCTAGTACCTGGTACAGAGCCGATATCGAAACCACCCTATAGAATGGCTCCGATAGAATTGGAAGAGCTGAAGAAACAGCTGCAAGAGTTGTTGGAGAAGGGGTTTATTAGACCGAGTGTCTCACCTTGGGGAGCACCGATTCTATTTGTAAGGAAGAAGGATGGAAGCCTCCGACTATGTATAGATTACCGGTTGTTGAATAAGGCCACCATTAAGAACAAGTACCCTTTTTCAAGAATCGATGATTTGTTGGATCAGCTCCAGGGAGCCGAAGTATTTTCTAAGATAGATCTGCGGTCAGGGTATCATCAGTTGAGGATCAAGAGTGGAGATGTACCCAAGACAGCATTTCGTACCCGTTATGGCCACTACGAGTTTTTGGTGATGCTACAGCATTTATGGCATTGATGAATGATATATTCAAGCCATACCTGGACAAGTTTGTGATTGTTTTCATAGATGACATTTTGGTTTATTCTAAGTCCAGGGAAGATCATGAGGAGCACTTGAGGATAGTTCTGCAGACCCTCCGAGAGAGAGAATTGTATGCCAAACTCAGCAAGTGTAACTTTTGGTTGGAACAAATCTCATTTCTGAGCCATGTTGTGTCGAAGGATGGGGTATCAGTGGATCCATCCAAGATAGAGGTAGTTATACAGTGGGAACAGCCCAAGACAGTAACTGAGATCAGAAGTTTCCTGGGATTGGCAGGATATTATCAGAGATTTGTAGAGGGTTTCTCCAGACTAGCTGCTCCATTGACACGTCTCACTCGTAAGGATGTTAAGTTTACATGGGATGAGGCATGTGAGAGGAGTTTTGAGGAGCTTATGCGTCGATTGACGACTACTCCAGTTCTCACCATTCCTACCAGCTCAGGAGGATTCGCGATGTATACGGATGCATCACACCAGGGACTGGGCTGTGTGCTTATGCAGGATGGGAAGGTAGTTGCCTATGGATTGAGACAGTTGAAAGATCATGAGAGGAACTGCCCAACACATGATTTGGAGTTGGCGGCTGTAGTATTTGCTTTGAAAATATGGCACCACTATCTCTATGGTGAGAAATTTCAGGTGTTCACAGATCATAAGAGCCTTAAGTACCTGTTCTCGCAGAAAGAGCTGAATATGAGACAGAGGAGATGGCTCGAACTCCTGAAAGACTATGATTGTGAAATCATGTACCACCCGGGTAAGGCAAATGTAGTTGCCGATGCTTTGAGTAGAAAGAATCTTGGGTTAGTGTCATATATGATGGTACGAGAACATGAATTGTTAGAACACTTTGCGAACCTCAGTTTGGATGTAACCCCACCTGAATCTGAGAGACTTGAGATCATGGCTAGTTTAAGACTGGAGCCAGAATTGATTAGCCGTATTCGGCAAGCCCAGCAGAGCGATCGACGGTGCATCGATTGGCTGAGGCAGATACAGACAGGTGTGGGTATTGATTTTGAGCAGAGTGCTGATGGGTTATTGAGGTTCAGAGGTAGAGTATGCGTTCCCAGGGATCCTGAGATCAGGAGAATGATTTTACCAGAGGCTCACTCATCGAAGTATACAATACATCCAGGGAGTACCAAGATGTATCAAAACCTTTGGAAGGTTTATTGGTGGTCTGGAATAAAGAGAGACATTGCTGAATATGTCGCTAAGTGTCTTGTTTGTCAGCAAGTGAAGGTAGAGCATCAGAAGCCTGCAGGATTATTGCAGCCTCTACCGATACCGACATAGAAGTGGGAGCATGTCACCATGGATTTTGTGATGGGGTTGCCGAGGACCCGTAGAGGTCATGATGCCATATGGGTTATTGTGGACCGATTGACTAAGTCCACCCATTTCTTGGCTATGAGAGCTACCGATACACTGAGTCAGTTGACGAACCTGTATATTCGAGAGATAGTACGGCTACATGGTGTACCAGTGAGCGTTGTTTCTGATAGGGATGCCCGCTTCACTTCCAATTTTTGGGAACATTTTCAGGAAGCGCTGGGGACCCGACTAAGTTTTAGCACCGCTTTTCATCCTCAGACAGATGGGCAGTCAGAGAGGACTATACAGACCCTCGAGGATATGTTGAGAGCGTGTGTTCTGGATTTTAGAGGCTCTTGGGATGACCACCTGCAGTTAGCCGAGTTCGCTTATAATAATAGCTATCATGCTAGTATCGGGATGACACCCTATGAGGCATTATAGGGCGTAGATGTCGTTCCCCTATTGGATGGGAAGAGGTTGGTGACAGACAGATTTTGCTCCAGACTTAGTGCAGCAGGCATCTGAGGACGTCCAATTGATATGTGAGAGATTACGGACAGCTCAGAGCCGACAAAAGAGTTATGCTGACAAGAGACGAAGACCACTAGAGTTTGATGAGGGTGAGTCGACATTTCTGAGAGTTTCACCATCGAAGGGTATTATGAGATTCGGTAAGAAGGGCAAGCTGAGCCCTAGATATATCAGACCCTTCAAGATTTTAGAGAGAGTGGGAGATAAGGCGTATAGGTTGGCATTGCCACCGGACTTGGCAAATGTCCACAATGTCTTCCACGTCTTGATGCTTCGAAAGTATCATCCGGACCCGGCACACGTGATAAGATATGAGCCGTTGGAGCTCAATGAGAGTTTGACGTATATTGAGAAGCCGGTTTGGATATTGGATAGAAAAGAGAAAGTGTTGCGGAATAAGACAATTCCCTTGGTGAAAGTCCTTTGGCAACATCACACGGCGGAAGAGGCCACATGGGAATTAGAGAACTTGATACGGGAGAAATACCCCCAACTTTTTGAAGAGTGACTTGGTTCTAATTTGGATGACCAAATTCCTTGAAGGAGGGGAGAATGTGAGACCCCATATATGTAAAGTTGTGATGTGTAATGAATGTGAATGGACTTGTAATGTAAAGTATGATTGATGTAAGCCCATGGATTCAATGTACGTATGTGTAATACGATTTGTAACGTACATACAAGTTCCATTGAGTATGAATATGAAGAAATGAGTTCTTATAAGTGATGGAAGTGACTGAAACTCAAAATGAGTAGTGTGGTAAAATGGAATGAAATTATGCTTCCATTTGGTTTTATGTAGCATACCTTTGGACATACAATGAATGCACACAAGTTTCAAGGTGCATAAGGTATGAAGGGATGCCATTTTCAAGTTATAAAGGTGGATGGATGAGAAAATGGCCATGGCAACAGATTAAGGATGTGTTGGTATGAGTTGCAGCAAGGAAACTGCAGGAAATCTGGAAAACATGGAGGCCAGATCGATCTCATAGGATGAGAGATCGATCTGGAAGAGTCAAAATGCTTTTATTTGGGCAATGGAATAGAGCAGATTGATCTCCAATGGGGCTAGATCGATCTCCTAAGCATTCTGTGATGAAAAGATCGATCCCCAAGCACCCAGATCGATTTCCTTAGCTCTCTGTCTGGGACCAGATCGATCTCATGCTTTGACAGATCGATCTCATGCTTAAAATTTCATGAAAATGAGAGATTTAAGGGGACCAGATCGATCTCCTCTTGGACCAGATCGATCTCCCCAAGCTATTTCTATATAAGGAGGGCTGAAAATCTGGAAATTTCTGGAAAAGCACAAACCTTCCACTTTCAACCCAAAAACCTAACTTTCCATCTCTAAAATCAGTCATTTTCAGTGAGATTTGAAGAGAGACCATTAGAGGCAAAGTTGTTCCTATCAAAGAGAAGAACAACATAGTGGGTAGGCATTTTTCCATTGTTGGTATTGAAGGAGAAAAGGGCATTGACATTTGTAGCAAGAAGAAAAACCATATTTGGTAAGATTCTAACACTCCAATCCAAGTGCATTGTCTATTTAATTGATTTTGGAGTTGTTTGGCATGAGTATTGATGGATAAATTATCTAGGGATGTGGTGGAATTGGTGTGACCTAGAAAACCTAGAATGGGTATAATGTGAGAATATATGGGTTGAATGAGTTTATGATTTTAGATGGTTAAATGAAATTTCATTGTGAGTTTGGAGGAATTGTGAAAATGGGTATGTATATGCTTGATAACTGCCATAGTGAGGGAATTCATGAAATATGAACACTATGAGCTTAATATCGATTTAATATCGATTCGGAATAAGTAATAGGCCTAAGAAGAATCCATAGACTCGAGTTTTGGGTAAAGTAATGAAACGAGGCCTCACAAGCATTAATAGAAAACTATAGGTCGAATTGACTATAGTGAATGCACAATATCATATTATATGGATCGAGTATAATGCGGGATACGATTTTGTGCAGTCCCGAAGAGTTCGTTGGAAACGAATCGAGTGGTACGAGTAGCATCTTTAAGGAAGTGGAATTACGCATCGCGATTCCAGGTAAGGGAATTTTGTGAGTATATAGAGGTAGCTGCTCGTACTTTAAATTTGTGGGTGAATATTGGGTGTTTTACGAAGTGCATGGTTGCTAAAGTAAATGATTGATGGTATTCATGAATGGGAAAGAGTATATGTGTGATTTCTGGTTTTGGAAGTGGATTCTATGAAATGGGATAGTAAGGCTATTAATTGCATAAATCTAATGTCTTGATGTCTTTCAAAATGAAATTGCTTGGTTTTAAGTAAGCTTGTAGATGGGCCGGCTAGTGTTTTGTTGATGTTGTGGAAAAGCAATTGTGAAGTGCTAAACCCGGTTGCCGGGATTGTTTGATTGTATATGAGCCGCCTATCGTATTTGTATGACATAAATCACGCTAGAGCCTCGCTCGCCCTGGATTTCTATGTTTTCACTTGTGTGATACGTGCTTGAGCTTAGCTCGCACTTTGATTTGAATTGTGACGATGTTTTATAAACCGTACTAGAGCTTACGCTCGTACGTGGATTTGAGTGGTTTTTCTTATGCATATAACCGTACTGGAGCTATGCTCGTACGTGGTTTCTTCATATTTTTTTATGCATAAATGCCATACTAGAGCGTTGCTCATACGAAGTTATTGGTTTTGATGCATGAATTCGCGCTAGAGCGTAGGTCGCGCTGGTTTTCACACTGTGGTATGTATAAGGCCGTGGTGAGAGATACAGATTAACTCAGGGAACCTAACAGGCCTGACAGCCCTCTTGAGTGGGATGAGGGTAAGGGGCTAGGACCTGACATAATCCATTCAGGGAACCCAACAGGCCTAACAGACCTCTTGAGTGGGGTGAGGGTGAGGGGCTAGGACCTGAATCAGGGAACCCAACAGGGCGAGCAAGGCCATGAGGGGCTAGGACCTGGTATTGAGGTTACTCCCACGCGCTCTTGAGACTATAAAGGTTACACTTTGTATGGGGTAGATAAGACCTATGGCAGGCACCCCTAACCATGTTATGGGTCCGCGGAGTACGATGTACCGTGTATATCACATGGAGTACGATGTACCACGTGGTGGTTACTTGATTTGAGAAAGTCTAGCGGAGAACTAACCCACCTTCGTACCAGCATGATAACCCACACACCGGGATCCGTGTGGTCTGGGATGATATGTGACGATTGGCCAACGTAGTCACTTGAGATATAGTAACCTGTCTCCTTGCTTGATTTACTTACTACCACATGATTTTAAATCTCTAAGTGTGATTATGATTGGTTAAGGTAGACCCGAAGGAGGGGTCGAGCCTCGTGGATTTGATTTGTGAAATGAAAATGAGGTTGTGATTGTGAATTGATGTGATATGATTATATGTGTTGAGAAAGAGTCTTATGACGTGGGTTTATAAAGGAGGTTTCTTAATGAATTGCCCTTTTTATGAATTTAAATGAGATCGAGCATGAGATGATTTATACATGATGTTTTTACCATGTTTTATATGCCAATGGACATGATTTTGATACACAATATATATGTATACTCATATGGCATAGTTTTATTCCTCATGCTCCTACCATAAATGATTTATGCATAACACTATCAGCATGTAGATAGAGTAGTTATCTACCATGCTTGCATTATTGCCTTACTGAGCGTGTGGTTGCTCATCCCTCTCTATTTTCCCCCCTACAGAGCGTGCATAGTAGCCCAGTGAGGACTGAGGCGTGGTATTTTGGACTCCGCTGCATCTCCATCGCTTAAAGGTATATACACAGTGATTCTTTTTGTATCTAAACAATGTTAAAGCACAGTATTCTTTGAGTTGTAATTATGGGGGATGTAGATGTCAGTAAAACATGCTTTTGTATAAATACAAGATTTAATGCAAGTGTATGACATCGTTTTATTTAACTGAGAATGAATAAGATGTGGAGTTTATTATTGACTCACAGCCCAACAGCCAAACGCGAAAAAAAAATTTTAGTGATTTTCGGTTAAAGAGAATGGAATTGGGTCGTGACAAGTCGTCGGATGGATGGAATTTGTTTCCCTCAGTTTGCCTTCTTCTTTTTCGCCATTTCCTTCAGAAAATCGTATTTCACGATTTTTTCTATCTTTTTCATTTTATTTATTTATTTATAATTTATTTTAATTATTATTTTAATCATTATAATATTATTAAAAATCCAAAAATATCTAAAAAATTCTATTTTATTCATTTAACCAATTAAATGAATTTATCGGTCTTATTTCATATTTTCGATATTTTTTTATTATTTTCGGGATAATTTTTCAATGTGAAAATTTCAGTTTATTCCAATAAATTCATATCTTGATCAATTTAACCCGAAATTTAATTATTTCTTCGTTATCGATCAAGATTCTCAAATCCATTATTTTTAATGAAATTTGCTTGTCCAATTAATATCGAGTTTCAGTCTTTTGACTGTTTTACCCTTCACGTGTTCGGGAATACCATTTCGATCCTTCATTTGATCTTTTCTCATTTCGTGTTTTAAATAAAATCGGGTCTGACAATCTTCCCCACTTAAGAAATTTGGTCCTCCAAATTAGAACCAAGTCAAATAGGTCCATAAACAACTCCGGGTACGTCTATGGCTTCATACTTTTTAATTCTCATGTAACTTTTTTTCGGAGTGTAATACTACCAACGGACTTGACTAGGGAGATCATCTTAAACCTCAACACTTTCTCCTTCCGTCTAATACTCAAATCGATTTTTTTTCAACATACGTTATACTTTCATTGAGCTAAGTTGTTGGAGCTCATATCTGATCACATATGCTGGGTTTGGATAGTATTTTCGAAGCATCATAAGATAGGACACATTGTGGATGCCTGCTTATTCAGGTGGTAATGCCAACCTACAGGCCTTATCTCCCACTTTGTCCAATCTCTCAAAGGATTCACTCTAATGAAACTCAATTTGCCTTTAGGACAAGTAACTTCCAACAATATTGATTCACCCTCGATGAATTCTAATGGTTTTTTGTCTCTTGTAAACATAGCTTTTCTATCTGCTCTGAGATGTTCTTAATTTCTCACAAATCAACTGAACATCCTTATAGGTTTGTCTTACAAAGGCGAGAGTAATTCTCTATTTGTCACCCACTTCTTCTTATCCCAGTCGGGAAACAACCCCTACGAGCATACTATGCCTCATATAAGTTATCCCGATACTTGAGTGACAACTGTCATTATTGGCGAATTCGATTAGTAACAATTGATCATCCCAGGAGCTTATAAAATCAATGGCACATGCTCTCATCATATCCTTCAGAACCTGTACAGTCCTCTCTGACTGACCATTTGTCTGAGGACAGAAAGCTGTGCTAACACTCAATCGGGTTCCCATAACTTCTTGAAAAATATTCCCAGAAATGGGAAGTGAAGCGAGAATCCCTATCTGTTACCATGCTCACTGGATCGCTACATAATGTTTCACCATTTTTCGTACACATAATTCCGCCTACACACTCAAAGTATCTGGGGATTTTATAACCAGAAGGTGGGTAGACTTAATCAATCTATCGACTATCACCCAGATAGCCTCGTGATTCATTCGGGTCCTTTATAACCCATCATGAAATTCATAGTAACTTGTTCCCATTTTCGTGTCAATATACGTAGAGGTTGCAATAACCCTGCAACTCCTTTCGCCCTACCTTACTCTGCTGACATACGAGACACTTCTCCACAATCTCTATAATGTCTTTTTTCATACCTGACCACCAATACCCATTTCTGAGATTTTGATATATTTTATTATTTCCCGGATGCACTGTATATCCCGAAGAGTAAGCTTCTGACAATAACACTATCTCAGCAACTGTGGTCATGGGGAGCACTTATGCTGTCTCTGAACCTCTATAAGTCATCATCACTCACTATGAACTCTGTCAATATACCCTTCTGAATCCGACCCACACTATCGACACCATGCCGATCATCACGCTAAGCTTAACAAATCCGATCACTCAAATATGGTTCTAACCTCAGGCTAGCTGTCACAAAATCACCGTCATCATCAGAAGGGATCACATCACTACTGAGGCTCACAACTGCTATAGCAGCTCACGCTCCTTGACCATCATATGTGATACCATCCCGAGGCTCTTTCTGTTCAAGGCATCAGCCATTACATTAGCCTTTCCTAGGTGGTACAATGTTCACAATCATAATCCTTAGAAGCTCTAACCCTCTTGGTTATCTCATATTCTACTCTTTTTGTGAAAATAGATACTCGGGGCTTTTACGATCAGTGCATACCTAAAGTTTCTTACCGTATAAGTGGCGGCGCCATACCTTAAGTGTAAACGGTACAGTTACCAACTCTAAATCATTGGTCGGATAGTTTCTCTGATGGTCCTTGAACTATCTGGATCCATAAACGACTATCTTCCCATTTTGCATCAATACACAGCCCAATCCTTATTTTGAGGTATCCATACACACTGAAAAACCCCTTGAGCTATTGGTTATGGTGAGAATAATTACGGTGGTCAGTTTATTACTTCAATCTACCAAAACTCATGAAAGCCATTTTCATACTTATCATCCCACTGGCATGCAATCTTTTTTCGAACAAGATGTGTCAACTGAGCTACCCATTTTGAGAAACTCTCAACAACTCATCTGTAAGACAGTTTCCTATTGCTATTCATGCTCTTCCTTGGACTTCGAATACATCAAAATATCATCGCTAAAGATGACAACCAATCGGTCCAGGTAAGGTTTAAATACCTCATCATAGTTGAGTTCTACTAAATATTTCAATCACTCATATCCTTGACCTATGTACGCATAAACGTATAATGTCATTCCGAAATCGCTTCCGTTCAAGATACTAACCCACGTCATTTCCTTTTTCTTATATTAACGGCTTTTATAAAATTTTAATTTTTTAAAGCTTCATGATTAATCGAATGCTATATTTCTTTATCGTACTAGTAAAGGTACCTAAATTTTAAATGTATTTATTACGACTGTCGATTTCAATTTATAGGTTATGTGTGCACTTCCAGACGCTGTCAAGTCTTCAGGCGGTGATGTATTGTGAAATACCTTTATTAACCCTCAGACTTGACCACATAGACTGGTTATGGATATATCCTCCTCTTATCCTTGGTTGTAATTCATATTCACTACATATCCCTTATAACAAACTCTTTCATTACTTATTAAAACTTACAGTATATTTTATTTATTTATTTTTTTTAGGGGTAACCATATCACTATTTGAGGATAGAAATCTGAACAACATAGTTTGCAGCCAAATCAATCTATTCTCAAATATTACTTCAAAATTATTCATATTCCATTGAATAAAATCGATTGACGTATCTTTGTTCCCTCGTTTTCAACTTATAATCCCTATGCTCATATTCAGTTAGTGATAATCATCTAACCATCATCATCTTGCCTAAGGGTACAGGCTTCACATCTTTTCCTAGCTTATAAGCAACTGAAGGCGGTATGAATAAATGTGTGGCACCAGGATCCATTAAAATAATTACTTCATTATTCACAACCAGTGTGGTATCTTCCACCATATCAGATGAAACATCGTAGTGTCCTAGTCTAAGGCATACACTCGCCCTCGTCCAACATCTTGTTTCCGTGGTAACTACCACATATCCTTCACTTCTACGGAGTAGGTCGGGGTCCTCTAATCACAATACCCCTCGTAAGTGTTGAAATTGAATACACTAGGGCCTTACCAATCATCTTACCCCGTGACTCAACAGCTCTAAGCTTTTACCAAACTACCTTTTTCCTGTTCTGACATCTCTGTCATTCTCTATTCTCTTTTTTATCTCAATTTTGACCCTTACTACCTTTTTCCAATCTCAAAGGCGTGCAACTCTTGATCTTATTCACATAACTGTAGTTTGCGCACTACCTCGGCATAGGTAGTGATATCTAATGGCCCAATCGGACTCTAATTGACAATCTGAGCCCTTCATGAACTTTCAGACATTCCGACTCTCACTGTTCATATTGTCAGTGTCATATCTGGGCATGTATATAAACTGAGATTCATACTCGTTAATCAACGAGTTCCTCTGGGTCAGAGTAAAGAATTTTATCTGTAATTTCCTTTAAGCAGTTTTCGGGATATTCTATCACCGGAATACATCTAAAATTATTTTCCATATGCATTTTGGATGTCTAACTCTTAAGGTGGGTCAAGCGGACTTCCACCAATGCTCCGACTCACCCTCAAATCTCATACATACTCTGAGCAATTAGCTCTCAAAATATTCTCCACACTCTACTCAAACCTCGCTAAGCGTGTCTCAATACTGTACGATCTCTCTATCGGACTCTGTGGGGCATGCTCAAATCTGCCTCAACTTCTTTCTCATCTTGAGTCTCATGTGGCAACTCAGTACGACTCTCGAGTCTACCTCTACGGCCTCGATCTCGTGTACTCGCCTTTCTAGCATAGCGACTATCAATTAATGAGTCTATTCTTGCATTTAAAACCAAATTCTTAGCCGCAATTCCATCTCGATATACACAATTGTATCTAAACAATGCACAGTACATGGAGATATAAACTTCCTTAACCACTAACATCGACTCATATGAGGCCAACTTAAGCTCTGATACAAAAAACTGTCACGACCCAAATTACCTAAAATCAGAGTAAATGTTTTTTTTTAATTTATTATTTAATTCTTGCCTTTCTCTCATCGTGACCATCCTACAAACAGTTGGGCTATGATTCGGTGTTAGTTCCCTTACACAAATTACCATTCCATTTCCATAATCACATTCATATATAAAAGTTTACTATTTTTTGACTTTAGCTAAATATATACACAATGGTATTTACATAACCTTACATCCCCGACATCATATACGTTTACAGTACTCTTCATTTACATATTTAGATACAAAACCATACAAATGTGTATACCCGTTTCTCGATGGGAAGCAGCGGATACCAAGAATGCAAGTCCTCAGCCGCTCAATAACTATTGTGAGTGCTCTGAAAAGATGGGAAAATAAGGGGGTGAGCAAACCACACGCTCAGTAAGGCAATTATGCAAGTAAGTAGATAACTCCACCATCAACATGCTCATAATGTCATGCCCTTAAAATCCATTTCTTTTCATTAAAATCTCAAGCATAAAACCATGCATACATCAATGACATACTTTATCAAAACTATTTGTGCATATAGAAATCATGTAATTCATGCATCAAAGGCATTTTATGTGACATCATTAAATCATACTTAGCATGAGGTAAATCAAGATCATGCTTCATTTCATACCGTGTAAAACAAATCATGAGAAACAATTCTTTTCATGAATCTTATCAATAGCACATGGAAAACTCATCATGCTACTGCATTTAAATCATTTCATTAAAACTGAAATATAAAATAACCCCTCTTGGTCAATCATCTCATAAATACATCTCAAAACTCATAAAACAACTCATTATAAAATTTTGTCATAAAATCACCTTTCTTTTAGGGTCACATGTCTTAAGATCATCTAAAATCTAGCATCACAGTAGAAAATCATAAAATCGGGGGCCTAACCCCTCCCTCGGGTCTACCCTGGTCTATCGAGACCATAAGTTATATCATGTGAGACAAGTAGGTGACTATATCAGTAACGACGAGGACTATGGCCATAACCTAGTGATCCCTAGCTACACGGTACCTAGTGTGTGGGGTATCACACCTGAAACAAGAGGTGGGTAAATCCTACCGCCAGAACAACATAACATCAAGATTGCGAGGGCAAGGCTTGTTGCCTCGTGGCTAATACCACTCCACTCCAATAATTTCCACGGTACAGCGTACTCCGCGTGACATATACGGTACAACCTACTCTGTGAACCCAAGCTCAATCAGGGGTGCCTGCAATAGGTTTTATCCACCCATATCATCTCTGTCTCAGTATGTACTTGTGAGCATATCATCTCACTGTGACACAGTCTACAGGAGGCTCTAACACTGCTATATGCATGTCATATAAATCCCTGTGCGAGCGAAGCTCTAGCATGGCTCCATGCATATTTATGATATCTAAAACTCTCATGTGAGCGAAGCTCTAGCACGGTTTCATAAAAATCAGTAACATCTGCGTACGAGTAGCACTCTAATACGACTTTAAAAGAATTATAAAAGAGTTATAAATCCATATAAAACTTCGTGCTAGCAAGCTCCAGCACGGTGTTATGCATAAATCAAATCTCGTGCTAGTTACACTTCAGCATGGCTTTATGCATAAATAAATCAAATCTCGTGTGAGTTACACTCCAGCACGGCTTTTATGCAATTATCATATCAAAAGAGGATGCGAGCTAAGCTCCAGCACCTCTCATGCATGTCAAATCATTAAAATTAGTGCGAGCAAGCGCTCCAGCACCGTTTTATGCATATCAAGTCAAAACAAGTCAAAACATTCAAAACAGAGTGCGAGCTAAACTCTAGCACCTCTCATGCATTTCACATTAGTAAAATCAGTGCGAGCAACCGCTCTAGCACATTTCATGCATATGATGTCACACAAGTTGGTGCGAGCAACCGCTCAAGCACATTTTATGCACACTCACATACTCAGATATAGTGCGAGCTATGCGCCAGCACTATCTATTTCCATATAAACTTGATAGTTGGCTCATTTTCCAAATAATTTTCATTTAAATCTTAATAACACTTAGGTAGTGTTATATTGTGAATTTTATGCAAATACTGGCCAAACTATCAATTTGCTTTACTTAAAAACCAAGAAAATTCCTTAAATCATGCATTTCATACATGTCATGCTTTCACCCTCCTTAGGTGAATTTTCCCTCAGTATGGGTAAAATAGCCTTTTACCTATTTCGAGTCCTTAAAATCTTTAATCTATTTCTAAGACCTTTATACATATTCAGTGTATACAAAAGCTATTAAAATACGCGTAGCTAACTCTAGCTACTCACACAATTCCCTTACCTCATTTTTTTGTACAGTTTGACCTTTCATTGATGTCTCGTCATGCAGCCCGATTTGCTCTCAATCAAATCTCTGAAACTGCGTATAAATATACATCAGGTTAAATACAATACAATTAATTGTATTTCATATTTTCTGGGCTTAATTTAAATCATTGGGCTCGTTTACCCATATTGGGCCCGATTGCACCATAATGGGGTTTAATCGGTCTTAAGCCCGTTTTCCACTTACTATTCACATTATCGAGGCCTATTGGGCTTATTGGGCCCACCAGTATTTATTGAGCCTTGTTCTAAACTCTCGGATAGCTCAATTAATTATTTATGACAATTTATCTCTAATTCCAGAATATAATTCATTTTATGCGAAAATTAAATTCGTAATTTATGCGATAAATTTCTAACACGTATAACGATGTAAATTATCGTAAATAAGGGTTACTTACTCGAGATTCCATGATAGTACGCAAATCCAGGCTGACTTGAGCTCTCAGTTGACGCCAACTGTCGAGCTACACAATTACATATTTTTCCAGGTCAACTTTCAGTCGGATATTAATCAAATTAAATATTTCGAAATTTAAATTGGTCAATTTCGATCGCTTACCAACTTACCCGTAGCTCTATTGTATAATTGAAATTTTTCCCAATTTTTCCTTTTTTTCTTCTTTTTCCTTTTCTTTTTGGCTGAACTGATCCGGTCCGGTTCAGCACACCATCACTGTGCTGAATCGATCGTACCGGTTTAGGATTCATTTCGTCATTTCGATGTCTTTCGAGCGGTTCCCGACGTGATTCCCATGCCAATCGATGTGCCATCGCCTGGGTGAACTTCTTTGGGCCTCGGGTTGGACCAAAACGCGCCGATGGCTGCCGATTTCCTTTCTCCCTTTTTGGCCTCACCTCCATCAATCTACTAATTCTGGGGTCTCCACGGCGCGTCGCGGCCACTGGTGGGTCTTCCGATGGTCGAGCTCCTCCGTTGGCCCTCGCCCGGCCTTCTCCCTTGCCAGTGGTCGTCGAATGGAGGGAATTGGTTATCCTCAGTTTGCCTTCTTCATCTTCGCCATTTCCTTTAAGAAAATCGCATTTCACGATTTTTCTGTTTTTTTTCATTTTCTTTATTTATTTATAATTTATTTTAATTATTATTTTAATCATTATAATATTATTAAAAATCCAAAAATATCTAAAAAATTCTATTTTATTCATTTAACCAATTAAATGAATTTATCGGTCTTATTTCGTATTTTCGATATATTTTTTGATTATTTTCGGGATAATTTCTCGATGTGAAAATTTTGGTTTATTCCAATAAATTCATATCCTGATCAATTTAACCCGAAATTTAATTATTTCTTCGTTATTGATCAAGATTCTCAGATCCATTATTTTTAATGAACTTTTCTTATCCAATTAATATCGAGTTTCAGTCTTTTGACTGTTTTACCCTTTACGTGTTTGGGAATACCATTTCGATCCTTCATTTGATCTTTTCTCATTTCGTGTTTTAAATAAAATCGGGTCTTACAACATAACCTTTTGTATATTCAGAATTTCAAAAACATAGTTGCATATAAATCACATATCACAGAGTGAAATCTGAAAACAGAATTTAGTTCAAATTAAGACTACGCTGGCCCATACGATTATCATGTGGCAATAACAAAATCATCCTCCGCACAGGGAATTCAGAACCTATGGCCATGGTAGTGCTGTAGACGTGATCAAGGTCATACAGCGTTTGTGCACCCAAAGGTGGAATTCAGATTCCATACAAACGAAGTTCAGACGCCACAAAGGTGAAGTTCAGATGCCACACAGGCGAAGTTCAGATGCCACACAAGCGAAGTATAAAAATTGAAATACAACCATCTTATTCAACAGACAATTTCAGAGAAGATGCTCTTAATCAGAAGTCAAATTCAGAAATATGCAATTATTCAGAATACAAATTCAGAGAACATGTTCTTGTTCAGAAAACAAATTCAAAAGCATACATTTATTCAGAAGACAAATCCAGAAACATGCTTTTATTCAGAAAATCAATTCAGAAATCACGCTCTTACTCAGAAGACAAAAGCAAAAAACATGCTCGAAAATCATAGTTCAAATCTTTGTAAGTTTTCCTTGAATTCAAAACATAGTTAAACGAAATCCTAGGCTGAAGAGCGGTCTAACCGTAATTTTTTTTAAATGTTTGTCGAATGTGTTGAAAATTCAAGCATTTTTCCTTAATCACGGTTCAGAAAGTAAACTATTACCATTTTAAATTACACCCCCTTACCTCGATTTATCAAAAATTTTGAGTTCGAGTAGTGACGCCTCCAAGTGTCTCCCTTAACTCCTTCTACAATTCTCCTCGGTGTCTATCCGTAGTCCTCGATTGTCTCAACATAGCGAGTCGGGGGGTCCGATCCACTCGGTTAATTTTTTCAGAGCTTTTTCTCAGAATTTCTCAAATTTTCAGTATATTCGTCTTCTTTTCTTCAATTGTTTTTAATATATATATACATTTAAATATATATATATTACCCCTTTTGTTCTAATATATATATAATTATATATATATATATTACTTCTTTCTTCCTCTTTTCTTTTATTTTCTTCTTTTTTTTTTTAAATTTCCTTTCTCCTTCCCGCAAACCTCCTTTCTTTCTTTTCTTCTCTCTTACCAATCTTTGAACCAGGGACATGTGACCAAACACTCTGACCCAAGCACACCAAGCCAACAAGCCGAAATGGAGGTCGATTTCCAGCTTCTCTTCTCTATCTCTACTGTTTCTCCTCTCATCGCGTCCCCTGTTCACCCCCATTTTTGACTCGCCAATCATCAGCCATCGTCTCAGCACTTTCTTCCCTGATCCTCTATTCCCATTCAGTTTCTTTCTCTTCTACACTTCTTGTTCTCTCCACTGTTTCCCCCTCGACACTGTTCCTTAGCATCGTCATCACCATTCTCGGCCATCATCACCATCGCCATCACCCCTCTTCCTGAACATTGTCCTTCACCTTTCTCTGTTTTGATCTCCACACCTGGGCAGCCTGGCAGCCCGATGGCTTCTCTCCTCTGCTTCAAGCCTTTGATTCAACCTTCCCGAAAGCCTTGCTTCACCCTGGTAGCCTTAGATAATATCGAACAGCCAGTTCCAGCACCGTCCTTTTCAGCCTTAAAGATGCCTCACTCAACACCTAAATCTGCACCGTTTCTCAGCTCTTCTTAACTCTTGTCGAGCCTATAGCCTTAGTCATGTCAGCTAACCCCTCATTACCTACACTACTTCAGTTTTCTACTTCTCTGTCTCTTCCGTGTGGTCTTCTTCTTCAGTTTCCAGTGTACTTCTGTCTTCACCTTTCTCCTCTTAGTTTCGCACTTCGACTCCAGCTTCCCTGCTGCTATCTCTTCCTTTCTTCTCCCTTTCTCCTCTCGATTTGCATCAGTCCACACCTTTCTCTTCTCCCTTTCTTCTCTCTTCTTCTTTTTCTTCTTTTGTTCTTTCCTGCTACAGCAGAGAAGCCTCTGCCTTTGAAAACAAGTGTTGTCTCAACCGAGAGGGGGGTGAATCAGTTTCCTAGTCTAAATTCTAAATTTTAAACTCTTTTAAATTTAATTACAAGTAATCAAATAATAAGCAATAGACTATAGTGTAGCAAAGTAAAGAGATGAGAGAGAGAATCAGCAAACTCAGTAATTTATAGAGGTTCGACCAATCGCTTGCCTACGTCCTCTCTTCTGGACCTTCTTGTCAAGAGTATTCTTTCACTATCACAATAGTTGATACAACCTCTTTTTCAAGGTTAAGGAATAACCTCTTTACCCTTTTTTACAAAGATATATATTCACCTCTTACATAATTCTTTCACAGAGGAACTCTCCTCTTTTCTTTTGGATTAAGAGTGAATACAAATAAGAACTCTCTTTTGTGGGTAGGAAGAATAACTTTCACTCAAGCTATTTAAGACAATACAATAAATATGATGTTGAAGACAAAGGGAATGTTGAGGAATGATCTCTTGAGAATATTCAGAATTTTTAGCTCTATCTCTTCTCCCCCCAGTGTCTTCAATGCTTGGCTTTATGCAGTAGGATGGTAGGTGAAGCATTTAATGCAGTTTTTCCTGTTGAAGATTTTACAGAGAGAGCCGTTGGGAACCTCCAGTAGAGTACCAGATCGATCTTCTATACCAGATCGATCTTCTATCATAACCAGATCGATCTTCTAATTCAAATGCCTATAATTACAAAGCAACTCAAAGCTAGGAGATCGATCTAATATTTATTGAGATCGATCTTATAATTTGTAAAATGTAAGAGAAGATCGATCTGTCGAACCATCAAATCGATCTCATAAACTCTCTATTTGAAGTAAGATCGATCTCTAATCACCCTAGATCGATCTCCTAAACTCTCTGACTTTGAGGAGATCGATCTCTATCCATATGAGATCAATCTCATAAGCTCTCTATTTGAACATAAATTGATCTACAGATCAATCTAAGACCTTTAACCTTTGCCTTAGAGGAGATCGATCTCTTCCCAGACCAGATCGATCTCATAGGCATTCTGTAAGTCAAAGATCGATCTCATAACCCTTAGAGATTGATCTCTTTTTTCTTAACATCCCAAACATGTTCTTTAAGTCTTTAACCCTTAATCAGATCGATCTCATACTCTCAAGAGATCGATCTCTCATCTCATGAGATCGATCTCTCATATCATGAGATCGATCTCTTAACCTTTAACACCCAGTTTTTGGCAATGACTTGTATCTCAATATATTCTAATTAACCTATTAACATGTTTTAAACATTTCTTAATTTATAATATCCATTATTGAATTACTGTTTTGTCATTTCAAAATATATTAACCTAACAATCTCCCCTTTTTTGATATGACAAAACTTATTTAATAGACTAAGTTTATAAACATGTTTAGTCTCCCCTTTTACATATGCATCCAATTTTCCTGTTTCAAAAACTCCCCCTCAGTTCAAGAACTCCCCCTTAATTTATGCTCCTGTTAACATGTTCTCTTCTGTAAGACCCGATATTTTTATCGTAAGAGCAAAAGGGAATGAATAGAAATTTAAGAGTGCATTTAAAAATACAAAAGGATTGAAATGGAATTCCCGAATACGTGTAAGGGCAAAACAGTCAAAAGATCAAAAACCGATATAAATTCGAGAAGAAAATTTAATTAAAAATAGAGATTTGAGAAATCTTGATCAACAACGAAGAAATAAATAAATTTCGGATTAAATTGATCAAGATATGAATTTATTGGAATAAACCAAAATTTTTGTATCAAAAAATAATCCCGAAAATAATCGAAAAATACACCGAAAAGTCAAAATAATACCGATAAATTCATTTATGGAATAAATGAATAAAATAATATTTTTTTAGATATTTTTTTATTTTAATAATATTTTAATTGATTAAAATATTATTAAAAATAAAATAATAATAAATAAAAAATTAGTGAATGAAAAAAAAAAACAGAAATGAAATCTGAAACGAAACAGAGAAGAAGAAATGTGAAACGAAGCAAGAAGCTGAGACCAAGGAAGAGGGTCACCGGCGAGCCACCGGTAAGGCCTAGGGGCAGACGAGGGTCGGCGAAGCAGGCCCGAAACCCGCGCAACCCACAAGCGGCCACGACGCGAGGCGAGGTGGCCGAAAAATGCCAGAAACGGGGGGAGAAGTCACGGAAGAGGAGCCCCGATTGGCGGCCATTGGCATCGTTTTGCCTCCAGCCGAGGGTAAATTTTGGAAGCCCAGGGCGTAGTGCACCGATTAGTGTCGGAATCGCACCAGGAACCGACCGGACGACGCCAGAATGAGGAAATGATGCTGAACCCATCTGAACCGCTGGATCGAACCGGACTGAACCACTGGACCAGACCAGTCTGAACCGGGTTGAACCGGACCGAACCGGTTCAGCCAAAAAGAAAAGGAAAAAAGGAAGAAAAAGTGACAAAGAAAAAGAGGAAAAAATTGGAAAAAATTCTAGTGATGCAATCGAGCTTCGGGTAAGTCGGTAAGCGGTCGAATTGACAAATTTAATTTTTGGAATATTTAATTTGATAAATAATCGACTGAAAGTTTACCCGAAAATATAATTAATTGTGTAGCTCGACAATTGACATCAACCGAGAGCTCAAGACAGTCTCGATTTGCGTACTATCATGGAATAACGGGTAAGTAACCCTTATTTATGACAATTTCACTACAAAAAAACATGCTTTCAGCGACGAAAATTAGCGACGAACAAATTCTATCGCTAAATAAAACCATTAGCGATGGATTTTGCGACGCATATCCGTCGCTAATATTAAAAAATATATAACATTTAATAACGACGAAAAATAGCGACGAAATTTCGTCGGTAATTCCTCTCAAATTTTTTGTAATTTTCAGTTTATATTTCATTCGTCGCTAAAACACTTTAGCGACGGAATTTCGTCGCAAAAAAATTATGTCGCTAAAAATATTCAGCGACGGAATTTCGTTGCTAAATTTGCAATCAAACATTCCGTCGTTGAAACTTTTCAGCAACGGAATTCCGTTGCTGAAACTTCCGTCGCGGAAAATATTCAGCAACGGAATTTCGTCGCTGAAGTTTTCGCAAAACTTTTCTTCGCTAAAAGGTTTAAGCGACGGAATTCTGTAGCTGAAATATGACTTTGATTTTCATCGCTAAATTATTCAGCTATGGAATTCCGTCGCTGAAAAAATCGTAAATTTTTTCGTCGCTGGATATTTTCAGCGACGGAAGTCCGTTGCTAAAGTTATTCCGTCGCTGAAGTTTAATTCCGTCGCAGAAGTCATTCTGCGACGAAATTTCGTCGCTCTTCTGCGACGGAATGTTAATAATTCTGTCGCTGAAATCAGACTGCGACGAATTTTCGTTGCAAAAAGTTTCAGCGACGGATGATTCAGCGACGAAATTTCGTCGCGGAATCCGTCGCTGAATAGATTAAAACTTTGAAATGCCCCCTTCTCTCTCGCAAGTCAGTCTTCCAGATCGGGTTTCTCTTCCAAACCCAGCTTCTCTCCCACCCTTTTTTGCCAAATCAGTCGCATATCTCTGCAATCTCAGTCTTCCAGACCGAGATTCACCTTGCCCACCGCCCTCTTTCCCTTCCCCTTCCATTATTTCTCCCTTTACACTGTTACCCGTTACCCCATTTCCTTAAAACCCGACGACAATTCTGCCTAGATTCGCCATCCAGACGACGCCCCCATTCCTCCCTTTCTGCCGTTGATAATTTGATGACGCTAGCTGGTAAGAATGGCTTGTTTGATAGTTGTTTTTTTGTCTGTTTTCTCTATTTTTATTTTCGGTGTTGTTTTTTTTTCCTGCAAGTGAAGTATTCAATTGCCATGTTAATAGTGATGCGTTAGATTTTGTGTAGAGTTTGTTGGTATACTATTCAATTGTTGTATCAACCAGATTTTGTCTTTAGATACAAATATTAAAACATGAGCATACGCAGAAATTTTGCTGATAAACCACTTAATTGTGTGGTCTGCAAAGTCCTGGAAACCACCTATTTGCTGCAAAGTCCTGGAAATTTTGTCTGCAAAGTCCTGGAAATTTTGTGTGGTTTGCAGATTTTGTCTGCAAAGTCCTGGAAATTTTGTCTGCAAAGTCCTAGAAATTTTGTGTGGTTTGCTGATTTTGTCTACAAAGTCCTGGAAATTTTGTGTGGTTTGCTGATAAAACATGAGCATACGCAGAAATTTTAATAATGTGATTTAATCATGATGGATTTTCATAATTTATCGATAAATTACATATTTTTTAATCGTTAAAATTAAAAATTCAATTATATTTATATCTTATCACTTTGCAACTATTTTTTTTTTTAAGTATTTGAAACTATCAACAAGTATGAGTGAATGAGAGAGACACTGTGACTGCACAGCATACTTGTTGATTATGGGCACTTTGCATCTTGGGTTTTTTTTCATGAGTTTCATGTCAACTATTTACACGTGTTTTTTTCTTAATTTTTAAAAATATTTAAATATAAATATATTCATAAAATTACTATTTAATCACTCTTTTATTGTTTGTGAGTTGTAAGAGCTACAAAAATATGACCAAATAATACTCTCTTTTGATTAAATGTTTTGGATTTATAACATATTTTTAAAATCTTTAAAGAATAATAAATGGTTAAACACTCTATTAACAAATGATGATCTACTGTATTAAATTTTAATTTTAATTATTAAGATTCATTTTTTGATAGTTTCAAATACTTAAAAAAAAATAGTTGCAAAGTGATAAGATATAAATATAAATGAAAGGTTTTAATGTAATCTTTTTCGAATTGTAATCTTCTTATTGTTATTCTTATGTGAATTATAGTTATTTTATTTAATGTTATAAATTTAATTATAACATTATATGCAAGTTAAATTTAGTTATAGTAGATTTGAAGCTGTAGTTTATTTAATTGACTTTGTAGTTTAAATTTGGAATATTTAATTGAATATGTAGTTATAATGTGATTTATAACATATTTAATCATAAAATTATTAACAAGTATTTGATTAAATATATAATGATTATGGTGATTAAGTATTTGATTAAATATTTGATTAAATATATAATGTGATTTATTAACAAGTATTTGATTAAATATGTAGTTATAATGATTAAATATATTCATAAAATTATTATTTAATCACTCTTTTATTGTTTGTGAGTTGTAAGAGCTACGAAAGTATGACCAAATAATACTCTCTTTTGATTAAATGTTTTGGATTTATAACATATTTTTAAAATCTTTAAAGAATAATAAATGGTTAAACACTCTATTAACAAATGATGATCTACTGTATTAAATTTTAATTTTAATTATTAAGATTCAATTTTTGATAGTTTCAAATACTTAAAAAAAATAGTTGCAAAGTGATAAGATATAAATATAAATGAAAGGTTTTAATGTAATCTTTTTCGAATTGTAATCTTCTTATTGTTATTCTTATGTGAATTATAGTTATTTTATTTAATGTTATAAATTTAATTATAACATTATATGCAAGTTAAATTTAGTTATAGTAGATTTGAAACTGTAGTTTATTTAATTGACTTTGTAGTTTAAATTTGGAAAATTTAATTGAATATGTAGTTTAAATTTGGATAATTTGAAGAATTTGAGTATTTGATCAATAAAATGAAACTCTATGTACGCCTTAACAATATCCATACTGTTATTTGTCTTTCATAGGAAGAGGTAACGTGCGTGCATGAAAGCTAGCAAAAAACCACTTAATTTAAAGCCATATTGAACTAGAAGCCAAGAGCAAATAAGTTCATTCTGAAGGTAAAATTATTATGATATCAAATTTTTCAGTAATTATAACTAATAAATTTGTTATTTGTTGTTATTATTATTATTGTTATTGTTGTTGGTGATTATTTGGATTTGGCGTAGGATAAATATGAACACGCTAGTGACATAATTTATGGGTTGAGATTTCTGTGAAGCCATTAAAATAATGTGATAAGAGTCAAAATATTTTGATTTTGTTAATTGATTTATAATTAGTTTAGCTAAATTTATGAATATAACTATAATGATTTATTGTAAAAAAAATTGGTTTTATGATATTGTGGTTGCTGATGTGATTGGAAAGCATGATTGTTAGTTGTGGATAACTAAGGTTGTTGAGATGATTTAATATGCATGAATTGTATTAATGATTTGGATTGCTATATAGTATTATTTGTAGGTTGGGTAGAGACAAATTACAGTCGTTATGCTGCCGAAATTTCTAAGAAAAGTTAGGATTTTAAATAAAATACTCCACACATTCAGTTTCAATATTTAAACCTAAATATATGTATGTTTTAGATAATTTGATTTATTTTGTAATAAGGACGAATTTATCCTTTTGAGTTATTTATTTTGTTATTGTAGATGTTAAATTTTGTTATATGCATGTTACATATTAAATTGATTTTACTTAATTGAGAAAAATTATTTTGTGATAGAGTGTAATTGTTATTTTATTTTTTCAGATTTTATTTTTTGTGTGAAAAATGGATAAGGATAGATCTTGGATGTATTGTCGATTAGATGTAGATGGATTCATTAGAGATGAATTTTTGAATGAAGTTGAAGAGTTAATTACTTTTGCATTTTCTCATCCTGAGGTAGTTAGTGGAAATCGAATTAAATGTCCTTGTAGAAAATGTATGAATAAACAATTCTTGGAAGTCGATGAGGTGCAAAAACACCTTTATTACAAAGGTTTTGTTGTTGGGTATACCACTTGGCATAAACATGGAGAAATTGAAGAAGGACAGTCATCACGAAATATAAATGAAACAGTTGATCCACTATATGGGGTGAGACCTGAGGGACAAAATCCATATGTTAGAATGGTTACGGATGCTTTTCAAATGGATGATGACGTAATTGGTAATTCTGTGAACAATTCAAGAAGTGAGGAGCAACATCCAGATTCATCTGCTACATACTTCTATTCTCTATTGAATGATGCAGAAGAACCACTATGGCCTGGTTGTTCAATGCACACAACATTATCGGCTGTTTCACAACTTTTGAACTGAAAGTCAGAGTTTAATATAAGTGAAGCATGCTTCAATCGTTTGTTGGGGATTATGAAGGCTATGTTACCAGAAGATGATAATTTGCCACAAACCAACTATGAAATGAATAAGAAGTTACAAAAATTGGGTCTTAGTTATGTTAAAATAGACACATGCAAGAATAATTGTTTGTTGTTTCATAAAGAATATCCAGAGGAGGAATATTGTCAAATATGTGGTCATCGTCGATATAAACCTATCTCAACAGTTGGTGGACAGGAAAAAAGATACCTTATAAGGTTTTACATTATTTGCCATTAATTCCGAGGTTGCAAAGGCTTTTTATGTCGTCAGTAACTGCTAAGTTTATGACATGGCATGTTGAAAGTCGAAATACTAACGGAGTGCTCAATCATCCTGTTGATGGGGAGGCATGCAAAAATTCGATAGTATTCACCAATCATTTGCTGCTGATCCTCGGAATGTAAGACTTGGTTTGTGTACTGATGGATTTTGTCCTTATGGCCCGTCATCGAGATCATACTCTTGTTGGCCAGTCATGCTTGCTGTTTATAATTTACCTCCATGGATGTGCATGAAGCAACCATATTTGTTTCTCAATATGATAATTCCGGGAAGGAAAAGTCCATCACATAATATTGATGTTTTCTTGAGACCTTTAATTGATGAGTTAAAGGTGTTGTGGGAACATGGTGTTGAGACTTATGATGCTCACAGAAAATAGCATTTTATGTTAAGGGCCGCATTGTTATGGACGATTAATGACTTTCCTGCTTATGGAATGTTGTCTGGGTGGAGCACCCATGGTCGATTATCTTGTCCTTATTGCATGGAACGTACAAAGGCCTTTAGGTTGCAGTATGGACGAAAGCCTTGCTTTTTCGATTGTCATCGTCAATTTTTGCCTCCTAATCATCCTTTCAGGAAGCAACGTGACAAATTTAATAAAAGGGTAGATCATGATCCTCCAGTGCAGAGATTGTCAGGTGAAGAAGTATTGCAACAATTAGATGTCATCGACGATTTACCCTACGGTACAAAATATGGTCCACAAAAACCTCCAGTGTCACGACCCGAATTACCTAAAAATCAGAGTAAATTTTTTCGCTTTTTCATTTATTATTTAATTCTTACCTTTCTCTCGTCGTGACCATCCTACAACACAGTTGGGCTATGATTCGGTGTTAGTCACCTCACACTATTTAACATTTCATTCCCATAATCATATATCAGAGTCTACTATCCTTTTGAATTTAAATAAACACATACCCAATGGTATTTACATGACTCTACATCCCCGACATCATATCCATTTACAGTACTGTGCATTACATATTTAGATACAAAACCATACAAATGTGTATACCTGTCTCTCGATGGGAAGCAGCAAGCAGCGGATATTAAGCATGCAAGTCCTCAGCCGCTCAATAATTATTACAAGTGCTCTGAAAAGATGGGAAAATAAGGGGGGTGAGCAAACCACACACTCAGTAAGGCAATTATGCAAGTAAGTAGATAGCTCCACTATCTACATGCTCATAATGCCATGCCCTTAAATCCATTTCTTTTCATTAAAATCATCAAGCACAAAGTCATGCATATTCAATGCCATAGTTCATCCAAAACTATTTGTGCATATATAAATCATATAACTCATGCATTCAAAGCATTTTATGTGACATCATTAAATCATATTAAGCATGAATTTAATCAAGATCATGCAGTCTTTCATGTCATGTAAGACAATTCAAGGTTTTCAAATGAAAGGATGAAAAACACATCATGCCACTGCATTGAAATCAAAACATTAAAACTGCAGTTAAAACTAACCCTTCCGAGTCCATCTCATAAAACAATTCAATAAAATTCATTATAAAACTCTGGTTATAAAACCACCCTTCTTTCAGGGTCACATATCATAAAATCATATGAAATCATAAATTCATCAAATCGGGGGCCTGACCCCTCCTTCGGGTCTACCCTGGTCTAACAGACCACAAGTTATATCATGTGAGACAATCAGGTAATTAACAGTAACATCGAGGACTATGGCCATATCCTAGTGATCCCTGGCAACACGGTACCTAGTGTGCGGGGTATCACACCTGAAACGGGAGGTGGGTCGTCCTACCCGCCAGAACAGCATAACACCAGGATTGCGAGGGCAAGGCTTGCTGCCTCGTGGCTAATGCCACTCCACTCCAACAATCCCCACGGTACAGCGTACTACGCGTGACATACACAGTACAAAGTACTCCGTGAACCCAAGCTCAGTCAGGGGTGCCTGTAATAGGTCTTATCCACCCATATCATCTCTGTCTCAGATTGCACATGTGAGCATATCATCTCACTGTGACACACAGTCTACAAGAGGCTCCAACACGGCTATATGCATGTAATATAAATCCCTGTGCGAGCGAAGCTCAAGCACGGCTCCATGCATATTCATGATATCTGAAAACCTCGTGCGAGCGAAGCTCTAGCACGGTTTCATAGAAATCAGTAAAATCTGCGTACGAGCAATGCTCCAGTACGACTTAAACTGATTATAATTTCAAGTAAAATCCACGTACGAGAAATGCTCTAGTACGGACATGTATAGAAATTCAGTGAAAACCTCGTACGAGAAAAACTCCAGTACGGCATTCAAATGAATTATGAAAACCATGTAAAACTTTGTGCGAGCAACGCTCCAGCACAAATGAATGCTTAAGTAAATCAAATCTCGTGCGAGTTATACTCCAGCACGACTTTATGCATAATTAAATCAAATCTCGTGCGAGTTACACTCCAGCACGGCTTTATGCATAATTAAATCAAATCTCGAGCGAGTTACACTCCAGCACGGCTTCATGCATAATTAAATCAAAACAGGATGCGAGTTAAGCTCCAGCATCTGTCATGCAAGTCAAATCATTAAAAAGAGTGCGAGCAATCGCTCCAGCACCATTTTATGCATATCACGTCAAAACAAATCAAAACATGTCACAATATGTCAAAACAGAGTGCGAGCTAGGCTCCAGCAGCTCTCATTTCACAATAATAAAAATCAGTGCGAGCACCATGCTCTAGCACATTTCATGCATATGATGTCACAAGTCGGTGCGAGTAACTGCTCAAGCACATTTATGCACATTCACAAACGCAGATATAGTGTGAACTACGTGTCGGCACTATCTGTTTCCATATAAACTTGATAGTTGGCCTATTTTCCAAAGAAATTTCATTTAAATATTAATAACACCTACGTAGTGTTATTTTGGGAAACTTATGCAATTATTGGCCAATCTATCGATTTACTTTGATTAAAACCAAGAAAATTCCTTAATCATATAAATCCTTAAATCATGCATTTCATGCATGTCATGCTTTCACCATCCTTAGGTGAACTTCCCTCAATAGGGGTAAAATAGTCTTTTCACCTATTTCGATCCTTAAAATTATTTAAACCACTTTTAGGATCTTTATTCATCATCAAGGCATACATACATATTCAGTGTACAGAACACTATTAAAATACGCGTAGCTACCTCTAGCTACTCACACAATTCCCTTACCTCATTTATCAGTACAGTCTGACCTTTCCCACTGATGTCTTGTCACGCAGTCCGATTTGCTCCGAATTCAAATCAAATCTCCGACACTACGGATACATATTCATCAGGTCAATTACAATACAATTTAATGTATTTCATAATTTTTTGGGCTTAATTTAAATCATTGGACCCGTTTTCCATATTGGGTCTGATTGCACCATAATGGGCCTTAATCGGCCTTAAGCCCGTTTACCACACTTTATCGAGGCCTATTGGGCTCATTGGGCCCATCAGTAATTTATTTAGCCTCGTTCTAAATTCTCAGATATCTCAATTTAATATTTACGACAATTTATCCAATCTTCCAGAATTTAATTCATTTATGCGGAAATTAAATCTGTAATTTATGCGTTAAATATCAATCACGCATAACGATATAAAATTGTCGTAAATAAGGGTCACTTACCCATTATTCCATGATAGTACTCAAATCGAGGCTGTCTCGAGCTCTTGGTTGATGCCAATCGTCGAGCTACACAATTAAATATATTTTCGGGTAAACTTTCAGTCGATTATTTATCAAATTAAATATTTCGAAAATTAAATCGGTCAGTTTGACCGCTTACCGACTTACTCGAAGCTCGATTGCATCACTGAAATTTTCCCCAATTTTTTTCTCTTTTTCTTTTTCCCTTTTTCTTCCTTTTTTTTCCCTCTCTTTTTGGCTGAACCGATCCGGTCAGGTTCAACCCGGTTCGGACCGTCGGTTCAGCTCGGGTTCGATTCGACCGGTTCAGTCTGATTCGGCCGGTCCAGTTATCCTTTGGTCGTGTCGGCGCCGTCCGGCCGGTTCCCTGCGTGATTTCGGTGCCGTTCGGCGCGCCATGGCATGGGCTCCCTAAATCGGGCCTCGGCTGGGGTCGAAACGCAGCCATCGCCGGCGAATCGACGTTTCTTCCCCGCGACATCTCCTTCGTTTTTTGGCATTTTTCGACGACTCCACGACGCGTCCTGGCCGCTGGTGGCTCGCCCGAGGTCGGCCGACCTTCGCCGACCCTCGCCTGGGGCCCTTGGTCGTCGGTGGTGGCTCGTCCGGTGGTTCCTCGGTTTCGGCTTCCGTTTCGCGTTTTGCCTTCTTTTCTGTTTCCTTCAGAAATCGCAAAAAGCGATTTCTCTTTTTTTTTCTTTTTTTATTATTTATTTATAATTAACTTTTAATATTATTTTATTCAATAAAATAATATTAAAATGCATAAATATCCTTAAAAAATTATATTTAATTCATTTAATCTGTAAATAATTTTTTCAGTCCGATTTTACCTTTCTGGTATATTTTTCGATTATTTTCGGGATTATTTTTCGATACAAAAATCCCGATTTATTCCAATAAATTCATATCTTGATTAATTTAATCCAAAATTTAATTATTTCTTCGTCATTGATCAAGATTTCTCATTCTCATATTTTTAATTAAATTTTCTTGTCCCGATTAATACCGAATTTTGGTCTTTTGACCATTTTGCCCTTGCACGTATTCGGGAATGCCATTTAAGTCCTTTTGCATTTTTAAATGCACTCAAAAATATCAGGTCTTACAATCTCCCCCACTTAAGAAATTTGGTCCTCCAAATTAGAACCAAGTAATATGAGTCCATAACAACTCCGGGTATGTCTATCGCATCATATATTGTCATCCTCAAGTGACCTTCTCCGGAGTGTAATACTACCATCATACTTAACTAGGGAGATCATCTTAACCCTCAACACTTTCTCTTTCCATTTTTAATAACCAACTCGATTTCATACATTACTCTTTCATTGAGCTAAACTGTTGGAGTTCATATCCGATCACATATATCGGATCCGGATATTATTTCTTAAGCATCAAAAGATAGGACACATTGTGGATGCCTGTTTATTCAAGTGGTAATACCAACCTACAGGTCTTACCTTCCACTTTGTCCAATCTCTTATCCGAATATCGTTACGTCCTTAAGACAAGTAACTATCAACGATACTAATTCACCCTCAGTGAATTTCCAATGGTTTCTGTCTCTTGTCAGCATAGCTTTTCTATCTACTCTGAGGTGTTCTTAATCTCTCATAAATCAACTGAACATCCTCAGAGGTTTGTCTTACCAATTCGGGAACAATTTTCTATCTGTCACCCACTTCTCTTATCCAAGTCAGGGAACAACTCCCTACGGCCATACAATGCCTCATAAAAATCATCCCAATACTCAAGTGACAACTGTCATCACTGGCGAATTTGATTTGTAACGACTGATCATCCCAGGAGCTCATAAAATCAATGGCACACGCTCTCATCACATCCTCCAGAACCTGTACAGTCCTCTCTGACTGACCATCTGTATGAGGATGGAAGCTGTGCTAACACACAATCAGGGTCCCATAGCTTCCTAAAAAACATTCCCCCAAGTGGGAAGTGAAGCGGGAATCCCTATCTGATACCATGCTCACTGGAACGCTACACAATGTTTCACAATATTCCACACACATAAATCCGCCTATACACTTAGAGTATCTAGGGATTTTCATAACCAGAAGGTGGGTAACTAAATCAATCTATCAACTATCACCTAGATAGCCTCGTGATTCATTCGGGTCCTCTGTAACCCATCACGAAATCCATGGTAACTTGTTTCCATTTCCGTGTCAATATAGGTAGAGGCTGTAATAACCCTGCAACTTCTTGTACTCTACCTTAATCCGCTGACATACGAGACACTTTTTCGCAATTCTCTACAATATCTCTTTTCATATCTGACCACCAATACCCTTTTCAAAGGTTCTGATATATTTATTATTTCTCGGATGCACTGTATATCCCGAAGAGTGAGCTTCTATCAATAACACTATATCATCAACTGTGGTCCTCGGGAGCACTTATACTGTCTCTGAACCTCTGTCAGTCATCATCACTCTCTGTGACCTCTGTCACTGTACCCTTCTGAATCTGACCCACACTATCGACACCATGCCGAAATCATCACGCTAAGCCTGGCAAATCCGGGCACACAAATCCGGTTCTATCCTCAGGCTAACTGTCATAAAATCACTGTTATCATCAGAAGGGATCCACATCACTACTGAGGTTCACAACTGCTCTAGCAGCTCACGCTCCCTGACCGTCACATGTAATACCATCCTGAGGCTCTTTCTGCTCAAAGTATCAGCCATTACATTAGCCTTTCCTGGGTGGTACAATGTTCACAATCATAATCCTTAGAAGCTCTAACCCTCTTGGTTATCTCACATTATACTCTTTCTGTGAAAACAGATACTTGGGGCTTTTACGATCAGTGCATACCCGAAATTTCTTACCATTTAAGTGGCGACGCCATACTTCCAGTGTAATCACTACGGCTGCCAACTCTAAATCATGGGTCAGATAGTTTCTCTCATGATCCTTGAACTATTTGGATCTATAAACGACTATCTTCCCATTTTACATCAATACATAGCTCAATCCTTATTTGGAGGTATCCATACACACGAAACCTCTTGAGCTGTTGGTTATGGTGAGAATACTTACGGTGGTCAGTTCATTACTTTAATATATCAAAACTCACCGAAGCTATTTTCATACTTATCATAACACTCGTATGAAATCTTTTTCCAAACGAGACGTGTCAACTGAGCAGCCCATTTCAAGAAACTCAAAACACCTTGTCTGTAAGACAGTTTCCTGTTGCTACTCATACTCTTCCCTGGACTTCGAATACATCATAATATCATCACTAAAGATGACAACCAATCGGTCCAAGTCAGGCTTAAATACCTTATCATAGTTGAGTTCCACTCAATAATTCATTCACTCATATCCTTGACCTATGTACGCATCAACGTAAAACGTCATTTTGAAATAGCTTCTGGTCAAGCTACTAACTCGCGTCATTTCCCTTTTTCCTTATAGTAACGGCTTTTATAAAATTTTAAAATTTTTTTTGAACTTTTATGATTTATCAAATTCTATATCTTTTTATCATACCAATAAAGGTACCCAAATTTTAATTGCATATATATCCCAATTGTCGATTTCAATTTATAGCTTATGCGTGCGCTTCTAGACGCTGTCAAATCTTCAGGCAGGGAGATATTTTAAAATACCTTTATTAACCCTCAGATTTGACCACATCGACTGGGTGTAGATATATCTACCCCTTATCTTGGTCGCAATCCATATGCACTACATATTAAAGATATCCTTACCTTGCATACGCCTCTTATTCCAATATATTTCGTATGCAGGATTTATCACATCTCCGAGCTCATCTCCTTTCATATATCACTTATGACCAACTCTTTCCTTACTTGTCAAACTTATAATTCACATTTCACTGCTGTTTTCACCACTATTTTCAGTTAGTGAAAATCAGCTAACCATCTTCCTTATGCCTAAGGGTATAGGCTTCACATCTTTCACTAACTTATAAGTAATTGAAGGCGGTATGAATAACTGCGTGGCACCAGGATCAATTAAAATAATTTTTTTTCATTATTTACAACCAGTGTGGTATCTTCCACCACATTCTATGAAACATCAATAGTGTCCTGGTCCAAGGCATACACTCACCCTCATCTAACATTTTATTTTCATGGTAACTACCACACATCTTACACTGTTCACACTGCTACTCTGTTATACTGTTTCGTAGCAGGTCGGGGTCCTCAAATCACAATACCCCTCGTAAGTATTGTAATTAGATATACTAGGGTTTATCAATCAACTTACCCCGTGATTTATCAGCTCTAAACTTTTTACCAATTACCTTTTTCCATTCTGACATCTCTGTCATTCTTTATTCTCTTTTTGTCTCAATTTCGGCCCTTACTACCTTTCCCAATCTCAGAGGCGTGCAACTCATGATCTTATTTACACAATTGTAGTCTGCGCACTGCCTCGGCATAGGTAGTGATATCAAGCGGGCTAATCGGACTCTAATTGACAATCTGAGTCCTTCCATGAACTTTTAGACATCTCGACTCTCACTGTTTATCGTGTCCGAGTCACATCTGCTTAGGAATATAAACTGAGTATCATACTCATCACTCAACATGTTCCTCTGGGTCAGAGCAAAGAATATCATCTGTAATTTTCTTTAAACAATATCCGAGATATTCTGTCTCCCGAATACATCACGAATTATTTCTCATGTCCATTTTGGACGTCTAACTCTTCAAATGGGTCGAGCGAACTTCAATTAATGCTCCAACTCGCCCTCAAATCTCATACATATCCTGAGCAATTAGCTCACAAAATATTCTCCACACTCCGCTCCAACCTCGCGAAGCGTATCTCAATATTGTCTTATCTCTCTGTCAGACTCTATCCGATCTCTCTGTCGGACTCTGTCCGATCTCTCTGTCGGACTCTGTGGGGCATGCACAACATCAGCCTCCACGTCAATCTCATCACGAGTATCATGTGGCGACTCAGTACAACTCTCGAGCCTATCTCTACTGCCTCGAGCTCGTGTACTCGCCTCTCAACCATAGCGGCTATCAGTTAATGAGTCTATTCTTGCATTTAAAACCAAATTCTTAGCTGCACTTCCATCTCGATATACACAATTGTATCTAAGCAATGCATAGTACATGGGGATGTAAACTTTCTTAACCACTAACACCGACTCATATCTGGCCAACTCAAGCTCTGATACCATTAAACCTGTCACGACCCGAATTACCTAAAAATCAGAGTAAATTTTTTCGCTTTTTCATTTATTATTTAATTCTTACCTTTCTCTCGTCGTGACCATCCTACAACACAGTTGGGCTATGATTCGGTGTTAGTCACCTCACACTATTTAACATTTCATTCCCATAATCATATATCAGAGTCTACTATCCTTTTGACTTTAAATAAACACATACCCAATGGTATTTACATGACTCTACATCCCCGACATCATATCCATTTACAGTACTGTGCATTACATATTTAGATACAAAACCATACAAATGTGTATATCTGTCTCTCGATGGGAAGCAGCAAGCAGCGGATATTAAGCATGCAAGTCCTCAGCCACTCAATAATTATTACAAGTGCTCTGAAAAGATGGGAAAATAAGGGGGGTGAGCAAACCACACGCTCAGTAAGGCAATTATGCAAGTAAGTAGATAGCTCCACTATCTACATGCTCATAATGCCATGCCCTTAAATCCATTTCTTTTCATTAAAATCATCAAGCACAAAGTCATGCATATTCAATGCCATAGTTCATCCAAAACTATTTGTGCATATATAAATCATATAACTCATGCATTCAAAGCATTTTATGTGACATCATTAAATCATATTAAGCATGAATTTAATCAAGATCATGCAGTCTTTCATGTCATGTAAGACAATTCAAGGTTTTCAAATGAAAGCATGAAAAACACATCATGCCACTGCATTTAAATCAAAACATTAAAACTGCAGTTAAAACTAACCCTTCCGGGTCCATCTCATAAAACAATTCAATAAAATTCATTATAAAACTCCGGTTATAAAACCACCCTTCTTTCAGGGTCACATATCATAAAATCATATGAAATCATAAATTCATCAAATCGGGGGCCTGACCCCTCCTTCGGGTCTACCCTGGTCTAACAGACCACAAGTTATATCATGTGAGACAATCAGGTAATTAACAGTAACATCGAGGACTATGGCCATATCCTAGTGATCCCTGGCAACACGGTACCTAGTGTGCGGGGTATCACACCTGAAACGGGAGGTGGGTCATCCTACCCGCCAGAATAGCATAACACCAGGATTGCGAGGGCAAGGCTTGCTGCCTCGTGGCTAATGCCACTCCACTCCAACAATCCCCACGGTACAGCGTACTCCGCGTGACATACACGGTACAAAGTACTCCGTGAACCCAAGCTCAGTCAGGGGTGCCTGTAATAGGTCTTATCCACCCATATCATCTCTGTCTCAGAATGCACATGTGAGCATATCATCTCACTGTGACACACAGTTTACAGGAGGCTCCAACACGGCTATATGCATGTAATATAAATCCCTGTGCGAGCGAAGCTCAAGCACGGCTCCATGCATATTCATGATATCTGAAAACCTCGTGCGAGCGAAGCTCTAGCACGGTTTCATAGAAATCAGTAAAATCTGCGTACGAGCAATGCTCCAGTACGACTTAAACTGATTATAATTTCAAGTAAAATCCACGTACGAGCAATGCTCTAGTACGGACATGTATAGAAATTCAGTGAAAACCTCGTACGAGAAAAACTCCAGTACAGCATTCAAATGAATTATGAAAACCATGTAAAACTTTGTGCGAGCAACGCTCCAGCACAAATGAATGCTTACGTAAATCAAATCTCGTGCGAGTTATACTCCAGCACGGCTTTATGCATAATTAAATCAAATCTCGTGCGAGTTACACTCCAGCACGGCTTTATGCATAATTAAATCAAATCTCGAGCGAGTTACACTCCAGCACGGCTTCATGCATAATTAAATCAAAACAGGATGCGAGTTAAGCTCCAGCATCTCTCATGAAAGTCAAATCATTAAAAAGAGTGCGAGCAATCGCTCCAGCACCATTTTATGCATATCACGTTAAAACAAATCAAAACATGTCAAAACATGTCAAAACAGAGTGCGAGCTAGGCTCCAGCAGCTCTCATTTCACAATAATAAATTTCATGCATATGATGTCACAAGTCGGTGCGAGTAACTGCTCAAGCACATTTATGCACATTCACAAACGCAGATATAGTGCGAACTACGTGTCGGCACTATCTGTTTCCATATAAACTTGATAGTTGGCCTATTTTCCAAAGAAATTTCATTTAAATATTAATAACACCTACGTAGTGTTATTTTGGGAAACTTATGCAATTATTGGCCAATCTATCGATTTACTTTGATTAAAACCAAGAAAATTCCTTAATCATATAAATCCTTAAATCATGCATTTCATGCATGTCATGCTTTCACCATCCTTAGGTGAACTTCCCTCAATAGGGGTAAAATAGTCTTTTCACCTATTTCGATCCTCAAAATTATTTAAACCACTTTTAGGATCTTTATACATCATCAAGGCATACATACATATTCAGTGTACAGAACACTATTAAAATACGCGTAGCTACCTCTAGCTACTCACACAATTCCCTTACCTCATTTATCTGTACAGTCTGACCTTTCCCACTGATGTCTCGTCACGCAGTCCGATTTGCTTCGAATTCAAATCAAATCTTCGGCACTGCGGATACATATTCATCAGGTCAATTGCAATACAATTTAATGTATTTCATAATTTTTTGGGCTTAATTTAAATCATTGGACCCGTTTTCCATATTGGGCCTGATTGCACCATAATGGGCCTTAATCGGCCTTAAGCCCGTTTACCACACTTTATCGAGGCCTATTGGGCTCATTGGGCCCATCAGTAATTTATTTAGCCTCGTTCTAAATTCTCAGATATCTCAAGTTAATATTTACGACAATTTATCCAATCTTCCAGAATTTAATTCATTTATGCGAAAATTAAATCTGTAATTTATGCGTTAAATATCAATCACGCATAACGATATAAAATTGTCGTAAATAAGGGTCACTTACCCGTTATTCCATGATAGTACTCAAATCGAGGCTTTCTCGAGCTCTTGGTTGATGCCAATCGTCGAGCTACACAATTAAATATATTTTCGGGTAAACTTTCAATCGATTATTTATCAAATTAAATATTCCAAAAATTAAATCGGTCAGTTTGACTGCTTACCGACTTACCCGAAGCTCGATTGCATCACTGAAATTTTCCCCAATTTTTTTCTCTTTTTCTTTTCCCTTTTTCTTCCTTTTTTTTCCCTCTCTTTTTGGCTGAATCGGTCCGGTCAGGTTCAACCCGGTTCAGACCGTCGGTTCAGCTCGGGTCTGGTTCGGCCGGTTCAGTCCGGTTCGGCCGGTCCAGTTATCCTTTGGTCGTGTCGGCGCCGTCCGGCCGGTTCCCAGCGTGATTACGGTGCCGTTCGGCACACCATGGCATGGGCTCCCTAAATCGGGCCTCGGCTGGGGTCGAAACGCAGCCATCGCCGGCGAATCGACGTTTCTTCCCCGCGGCATCTCCTTCATTTTTCGGCGTTTTCCGGTGACTCCACGACGCGTCCTGGCCGCTGGTGGCTCGCCCGAGGTCGGCCGACCTTCGTCGACCCTCACCTGGGGCCCTTGGCCGCCGGTGGTGGCTCGTCCGGTGGTTCCTCGGTTTCGGCTTCCGTTTCGCGTTTTGCCTTCTTTTCTGTTTCCTTCAGAAATCGCAAAACGCTATTTCTCTTTTTTTTTTTCTTTTTTTATTATTTATTTATAATTAACTTTTAATATTATTTTATTCAATAAAATAATATTAAAATGCATAAATATCCTTAAAAAATTATATTTAATTCATTTAATTGTAAATAATTTTCTCAGTCCGATTTTACCTTTTCGGTATATTTTTTGATTATTTTCGAGATTATTTTTCGATACAAAAATCCCGGTTTATTCCAATAAATTCATATCTTGATCAATTTAATCCGAAATTTAATTATTTCTTCGTCATTGATCAAGATTTCTCATTCTCATATTTTTAATTAAATTTTCTTGTCCCGATTAATACCGAATTTTGGTCTTTTGACCATTTTGCCCTTGCACGTATTCGAGAATGCCATTTAAGTCCTTTTGCATTTTTAAATGCACTCGAAAATATCGGGTCTTACATCCAGGGTTTGGGGTATCACATAATTGGGTGAAGAAGAGTATATTCTGGGAATTGCCTTATTGGCATACCAATCTTATTCGACACAATTTGGATGTGATGCATATTGAGAAAAATGTATGTTAAGGGTAAAACTAAAGATAATATAAATGCAAGAATGGATATGGCCTTCATTTGCAAAAGAAAAGAATTAGAATTGGTGAACAGTGATGGAAAAACATTAAAGCCTAAAGCTTCATTCACTCTAAGCAAGGAGGAGCAAAAAAGACTATGTGCTTGGGTTAAAGAGTTAAGGCTTCCTGATGGGTTTGCATCTAATATAGCTCGGTGTGTTAATGTCGATGAATGCAAGTTCTACGGAATGAAATCTCATGACTGTCACATTTTTATGCAGTGCTTACTTCCCATAGCTATTCGTGATTTTGTCCCAAATCCAATTTGGGATGCAATCACAGAGCTATCTCATTTTTTCAGAGATGTATGCTCACCGGAAATACGTGTAGATCACATGCAAGTTTTTGCAAAGGAACATTGTACAAACCATTTGCAAATTAGAGAAGATCTTTCCCCCTTTATTTTTTGATTGTATGGAGCATCTTCCAATCCACTTGCCTTATGAGGCTATGGTGGGCGGTCCAGTGCAATATCGATGGATGTATCCTTTTGAGAGGTAATCACGTATAATTAATCTTGTCCTTAAATGTTATACTAATATTTATCATCCCAAATATTCTATCTGCAAAAGTTAATAAAATTTTATTTCTTACAACCCTAAACTTCAGGTTTTTGCATCACTTAAAAAAGAAAATGAGAAATCCAGCTCATCCAGAAGGGTCGATATGTATGGCATACATAAGGGAGGAGATTGGAAGCTTTTGTGCCTTGTATTTTGAACCTGAAGTTCAAACAAGATTGACCCGTCCACCACGTAATGATGATGGAGGAGATGTCGATCCGATGGGACGTTTGTCCATTTTTAGACGTCCAGGTCGACCAATTGGGCCGACAAAAAAGAATGCAAGATACTTGGAGGAAGATGACTACAAAGCTGCGTGTATATACGTGTTAATGAATTGTGAGGAAATAGTCCCCTATATTGAGTAAGTTATCTAAATCTAACCCATCATTTAATGTAAAAATATATGACTGATATAGTTGTTCTCTTATTTAGTTTGAAATGTCATTGTAGATCATTTGATGATATGATTAAAAGAGATCATCCGAATATCAACGATGCACAATTAGAGAAAGCACGTCATGATCATTTTCCAAAATGGCTTAAACAATTTGTAAGTACTATAAAAATAGAACAATCAGTTGTTTGAACTTAATTTTTAAAATTTTAATGCTAGGTTTCGCGGGGTTTCAGGTATTTAAACATGCTACTCAAACAGATCCACGTATTATTGAGATTTCTCATGGTCCTGGACGTATGATAAAGAGTTATCAAGGTTATTTTGTAAATGGTTTCAAGTTTCATACGTTGGATTATGGTCACTCTCGAAAAATAATGAACAGTGGTGTATGTGTCAAAGGCAGCAGCTACAATGATTTTGATCGTGATTTTTATGGCATACTGACAGATATAATCGAATTAGAGTACTTTGGAAGTGGGAATAAAGTTGTGTTATTCAAGTGTCATTGGTTTGATACAGAACGAGGTCTTCATGTTGATCCCCGTCACGGTATTGTTGATATCAAACATAAATCTACACTTGCCAGTAACGAACCTTTTATATTAGCTGAACAGAGCCAACAAGTGTACTTTAGTCCTTATCCTTCTACAAAAAAATATCGTCGTCAGTGGTGGGCCGTATTCAAAACAAAGGCATGAAGTATATTTAACCTTCGACGAAATGACGGTGGACAGATTCTAGATTTGAACGAAGGAGTTTACCAAGAAGTGGAAGTATCGAACCCTAGAATAGTTGCATATTCAGACGAACTGGACAACCCTACTGTTCATATTAGTGGCGAATATGAAGAAGTCAATCAATTTGAAGAAGAAGAAGAAGAAGAAGAAGAAGAAGAAGAAGAAGAAGAAGAAGAAGAAGAAGAAGAAGAAGAAGAAGAAGAAGAAGAAGAAGAAGAAGAAGAAGAAGAAGAAGAAGAAGAAGAAGAAGAAGAAGAAGAAGAAGAAGAAGAAGAAGAAGAAGAAGAGAAGAAGAAGAAGAAGAAAGAAGAAGAAGAAGAAGAAGAAGAAGAAGAAGAAGAAGAAGAAGAAGAAGAAGAAGAAGAAGAAGAAGAAGAAGAAGAAGAAGAAGAAGAAGAAGAAGAAGAAGAAGAAGAGGAGGATAAAGTATGGAATGATAAAGCAGTTGGTAATGATAGAGAAGATGACAGTGATTAGAATAATGAATAGTAAGAATTAAACATTTAATTGTAAAATAAATATTATTGGATTGAATTTACTGATTTCTAAACATAATTTTTTTATATGTATTACAGATGAGAAGATTGAAAAAGTTAGCACACCGATCATGTAGGTCCAAGTCTCCTATACTTGGATTGGAGTTTGACTATAATCTTGACTTTGACATTCAGCCTCAATCTCAGCAGCCTACTCAGTCTGATGCTCAGGCTCGTGATCGACCTTTAGCTGACCTTCCAAATCAGCCTCGTTCTCGGCCTCTCGCGCAACAAACTCCATCTTCAAGTCAACCTGATCCAGCTCCTGATAATGATGATGATGACGACGATGATGATGCCATTCCAGCTCCTCCATCAGCGGTAGAACAACCATTATCCGAACGAAGAATATCTACTGAGGAGGCAACACAAACTGCGGGTGGTAGTGGGAATGGGAGTGGGAGTGGTGGTAGTGGTCGGAAAAGAACGAGAGGCCCAAATCAGAGCCTTGAAACACCGCAAAATTCAGAGCATAGGTTATTCCTGATGCCACTTGGTAACAGGTATATTGCTTCTACTTTTGTTTTATTTTCATACAACTATGATATTAAATATGGTATAATGTTTAGCAATATCTTCTTTTTTGTTTGGCAGTTCTTTTGAAGACTCGAAGGGTGTGAGGACTATATCCAATTTAATTAAACAACATTACTCGGAACCATGGCCAACATGGAAAAGGGTTCCAAATGAAGTGAAAGCACAGATGTGGAATAAATTTCAAGTACATTACTTTGAAGTAAATAACCTGATAATTGATCATAAACGTATCGAAATGATAATTATCATTTGTTTTTCTTTGCAAGAGAAGTTCAGGTGGTCTGATAACCAAACCAATAATGTCTATACAATTTGGGAGCACTTATGCAAGTCACGTTTTAGAGACTTGTTGCAGTTGGAGAGAAGACAAGCAATGCAATATTTTAATACGGATAAAATATCTGACTGTAAAGGGTACCACAAGTCGAAGTGAATTTCAGTCCAAATATGGGATCAATTAGTTGAGAATGAATGGGGGACTGAAAGGTGGGAGGCGAAGTCAAAAAAAGGAAAACAAAATCGGTTGACGAAAAAAGAAGGAACGATAACAAAGCATACAAGTGGTTCTGTTTCTTTTCCGGTACATGAATATAGGATGGTAAGTCCAAATAATAAATTTTTTTTTTAATTTACTGTTGACTTTTATTTTAATGTAATTTTTATTCCTTATAAGAATTTCATATCTTTCTTAAAAAATTGCATATCTTTTAATGTAGGCGAAACGTCTAGGTCGAGCACCGACATATAAAGAATTGTTTGATCGGACGCATAGACGTTTAGGTGGAGATGGTGATTATGTGGACAACAAGTCCAAATTTGTCAGTGTACGTAATGCATTCTATTGGCTTCTAATATGGTTTTCTCGTTATTAAAGTTTACAGTTTATTATCCTTCTTCTAATTACATTGTAGGAAAAGTACGCTACTTCATTGACTCAGAAATACGACGAGGATATAAGCACCCATCCTCCTTTTGATCGAGCTGCATGGTGTGAGGTAATTGGAGGGATGGAGAGTACGCGTACACATACGTACGGATTTGGGACTAGGCCACATCGCCTTGATCTACAAATGGGCACAAACATTGCAGCTGCCTCTGGTTCCACCCAATCTTCTTGCGCATCTCATTCAGCTTATAGTCCTTTTCCCTATCCTACTCCTGGTGTGATGGGTACTCCTGACACAAATGCAGAGGTGCAGCAAGTGAAAGAGGACGTCAGAGTCATTTCAAACAAGATTGATAATCTGGAAGGAAATTTATCTGATTTTATGGATCAGATGATGAATTTGATGGCAAGGAATGCCATTAACACAGGAGCACCTAGACCTGGACCGTCTGGATCTGGAGGTCACCCTAATCAGTGAGAGTACACATTTTATTTTATTTTGTTTTCTTATGAATTCTGGATGATATATGTTATTCCGTAGTGATCAGACTGTATATGATGATGATTATCAAGTAATAGTTGATGTTATTTTTGACATATAGTTGTGATATATATGTTATATTTGTTTTTATTTGGATCTACAGGTCTGTTCCATTATTTTAGGTACACGAATTTAATAAAAAAAAGTATTAAAAAATTTGGACCCTAAATTAGCTACGAAAATCCGTCGCTCAAACCTATTAGCGACGAAAAATATAGCCTTTTTAAATATATTAAATTAGGTTTCAGCTACGGAATTCTGTCGCTAAACACATTTAGCGACGAAAAATTTAATTAATTAACAAAAAAGTATAAATTAGCGACGGACATCCATCGCTGAAATGTTTCAGCGACGGAAATCTAATTAAATCAAACAATAAATTTAGCGACGAAATTTCGTCGCAATTAGGGTTTGAGCGACGGATAATATTAGCGACGAAAGTCCGTCGCTATTAGTGTTTCAGCCACGGAGATAATTAGCGACGAAATTCGGTCGCTATTAACGTTTCAGCCACGGAGATAATTAGCGATGGAATTCCATCGCTATTAACGTTTTAGCCACGGAGATAATTTGCGACGGAATTCCATCGCTGATTGTTTTTACCAACGGAATCATAGATAATTCAAATACCGACAGAAATCCGTCGCTGATTTAAGTTAGCGACGGAAAAAATAGCTTCGGAATTCCGTCGCTAAAGGTTTTCAACGACGAAAATTTTTACGACGGAAATACCGACGGAACTTTTTCGTCAGCGACGGCAAACTTTCAGCGACTTCAAATTTAGTGACGGAATTAGCGACAGATTTTTCGTCGCTAATTCCCTCGCTAATACTCATTTGCAATGGAATGCTCAAATTAGCGATGGAAAATCCGTCGCTAATTTCGTCGCTGTTGACCCTTTTTCTTGTAGTGTTTACATCGTTATGCGTGTTGATGAATTTCAAATTTAATTTATGCATAAATGCATTAAATTCTAAAAAATTGGATAAATTGTCATAAATACTAAATTAAGATATCTGAGAATTTAGAACGAGGTTAAATAAATATTGATGGGCCCAATGAGCCCAATAGGCCTCGATAAAGTGTGGTAAACAGGCTTAAAGCCGATTAAGGCCCATTATGGTACAATCGGGCCCAATATGGGTAAACGGGCCCAATGATTTAAATTAAGCCCAGAAAATTATGAAATACAATTAATTGTATTGTATTTGACCTGATGAATATATATCCGCAGTTTCGGAGATTGGATTTGGAGCAAATCGGACTGCGTGACGAGTCATCAGTGGAAAGGTCAGACTGTACAGAAAATGAGGTAAGGGAATTGTGTGAGTAGCTAGAGGTAGCTACGCGTATTTTAAATATTTTTTTGTACACTGATTATGTATGTATACACGGTTATTGTATAATGATCCTAAAAGTGGTTTAAATGATTTTAAGGATCGAATTAGGTGAAAAGACTATTTTACCCCTATTGAGGGAAGTTCACCTAAGGATGGTGAAAGCATGACATGCATGATTTAAGGAATTTTTCGAGTTAAAGAATTTTATTGATTGTAATCAAAGCAAATCGATAGATTGGCTAGAAACTGCATAAATTTCACAAGATAACACTACGTAGGTGTTATTCATTTTTAAATGGAATTTCTTTGGAAAACAGGCCAACTATCAAGTTTATATGGAAACAGATAGTGCCGACATGTAGTTCGCACTATATCTGCGTTTGTGATTGTGCATAAATATGCTTGAGCGCTTGCTCGCACCGACTTGTGTGACATCATATGCATGAAATGTGCTAGAGCATGGTGCTCGCACTGATTTTTATTATTGTGAAATGAGAGCTGTTGGAGCCTAGCTCGCACTCTGTTTTGACATGTTTTAACTTGTTTTGACGTGATATGCATAAAAAGGTGCTGGAGCGATTGCTTGCACTAGTTTTTATGATTGACATGCATGAAAGATGCTGGAGCTTAGCTCGCATCCTGTTTTGATATGATATTGCATAAAAGCCGTGCCGGAGTGTAACTCGCACGAGATTTGATTTACTTGAGTATTCATTTGTGCTGGAGCTTGCTCGCACAAAGTTTTATATGGTTTTATAACTCATATTAAAGTCGTACTGGAATTTTTCTCGTACGAGGTTTTCACTAAGTTGTTATACATATCTGTACTAGAGCATTGCTCGTACGTGGATTTTACTTGAATTTATAATCAGTTTAAGTCGTACTGGAGCACTGCTCGTACGCAGATTTTACTGATTTTTATGAAATCGTGCTAGAGCTTCGCTCGCACGAGGTTTTCAGATATCATGAATATGCATGGAGCCGTGCTTGAGCTTCGCTCACACAGGGATTTATATTTCATGCATATAGCTGTGTTGGAGTTTCCTGTAGACTGTGTATCACAGTGAGATGATATGCTCACATGTGCATTCTGAGACAGAGATGATTTGGGTGGATAAGACCTATTGCAGGCACCCCTGATTGAGCTTGGGTTCACGGAGTACGTTGTATCGTGTATGTCACGCGGAGTACGCTGTACCATGGGGATTGTTGTAGTGGAGTGGCATTAGCCACGAGGTAGCAAGCCTTGCCCTCGCAATCCTGGTGTTATGCTGTTCTGGCGGGTAGTGTAAGACTTGATATTTTCGAGTGCATTTAAAAATGCAAAAGGATTAAAATGGTATTCCCAAAAATGTGCAAGGGCAAAATGGTCAAAATATCAAAATTCGGTATTAATCGAGACAAGAAAATTTAATTAAAAATATGAGAATGAGAAATCTTGATCAATGATGAAGAAATAATTAAATTTTGGATTAAATTGATCAAGATATGAATTTATTGGAATAAATCGGAATTTTTGTATCGAAAAATAATCCCAAAAATAATCGAAAAATATACCGGATCGGTAAAATCAGACTGAGAAATTCATTTAGTGATTAAATGAATAAAATATAAATTTTTTTAAGATATTTGTGAATTTTAATATTATTTTAATGAATAAAATAATATTAAAAATAAATTATAAATAAATAAATAAAATGTTAAAAAAAAAGAAGAAGAAAGAAACGAATTCTGAAACAGAAGAGAAAAGAAACAAAAACGCGAAATGAAGCAGAAAACAAGCCGAGACCGAGGAGGCTCACCGACGAGCTACTGGCGACCAGGGACCCCAGGCGAAGGCCGGCTAAGGAGGCCCGAAACCCGCGCTACCCATCGGCGGCAGCGACGCGCTGCGAAGTGGTCGAAAATCGCCGAAAAACGGAGGGGATGCCGCGGGGAAGAAACGTCGATCGGCGGCCATCGGCCTCGATTCGACCCCAACCGAGGCTCGATTTGAGAAGCCCAGGCCATGGCGCGCCGAACGGCACCGGAATAGAGTCGGGAACCAGCCGGACGGAGCCGGCACGACCAAAGGATGACTGGACTGGCCGAACCGGTACCGGGTTGAACCGGACCGGACCGGTTCAGCCAAAAAGAGGAAAAAAAGGAAGAAAAAGGGGAAAAGAAAAAGAGAAAAATTTGGGAAAAATTCCAGTGATGCAATCGAGCTTCGGGTAAGTTGGTAAGTGGTCGAATTGACCGATTTAATTTTTGGAATATTTAATTTGATAAATAATCGACTGAAAGTTTACCCGAAAATATATTTAATTGTGTAGCTCGACAATTGGCATCCACCGAGAGCTCGAGACAGCCTCGATTTGTGTACGATCATAGAATAACGGGTAAGTAACCCTTATTTACGACAATTTTATATCGTTATGCGTAATTGATATTTAACGCATAAATTACGGATTTAATTTCCGCATAAATGAATTAAATTCTGGAAAATTGGATAAATTATCGTAAATATTAAATTGAGATATCCAAAAATTTAGAACGAGGCTAAATAAATTATTGATGGGCCCAATGAGCCCAATAGGCCTCGATAAAGTGTGGTAAACGGGCTTAAGGCCGATTAAGGCCCATTATGGTGCAATCGGGCCCAAATGGGAAATGGGCCCAATGATTTAAATTAAGCCCAGAAAATTGTGAAATACAATTAAATTGTATTATGTTTGACCTGATGAACATGTATCCGCAGTTTCGGAGATTGGATTCGGAGCAAATCAGACTGCGCGACGAGACATCAGTGGAAAAGGTCAGACTGTACAGATAAATGAGGTAAGGGAATTGTGTGAGTAGCTAGAGGTAGCTACGCATATTTTAATAGATTTTGTATACACTGATTATGTATGTATACACGATTATTGTATAATGATCCTAAAAGTGGTTTAAATGATTTTTAAGGATCGAAATAGGTGAAATGTCTATTTTACCCCTATTGAGGGAAGTTCACCTAAGGATGGTGAAAGCATGACATGCATGAAATGCATGATTTAAGGAAATTTATGGTTTAAGGAATTTCTTGGTTTTTAAGCAAAGCAAACGATAGATTGGCCAGAAATTATATAATTACATAAAATAACACTACGTAGGTGTTATTAATATTTAAATGGAAATTTCTTTGGAAAACGGCCAACTATCAAGTTTATATGGAAACAGATAGTGCTGACACGTAGTTCGCACTATATCTGTGTCTGTGAATGTGCATAAATGTGCTTGAGCAGTTGCTCGCACTGACTTGTGTGACATCCTATGCATGAAATGTGCTAGAGCATGGTGCTCGCACTGATTTTTATTATTGTGAAATGAGAGTTGCTGGAGCCTAGCTCGCACTCTGTTTTGACATGTTTTGATTTGTTTTGACGTGATATGTATAAAATGGTGCTGGAGCGATTGCTCGCACTAGTTTTACTGATTTAATATGCATGAGAGATGCTGGAGCTTAGCTCGCATCCTGTTTTTGATTTAATTATGTATGAAGCCGTGCTGGAGTGTAACTCGCACGAGATTTGATTTAATTATGCATAAAGCCGTGCTGGAGTGTAACTCGCACGAGATTTGATTTACTTGAGCATTCATTTGTGCTGGAGCGTTGCTCGCACAAAGTTTTATATGGTTTTACAATTCATTTGAATGCCGTACTGGAGTTTTTCTCGTACGAAGTTTTCATTAAGTTTCTATACATATCCGTACTAGAGCATTGCTCGTACGTGGACTTTACTTGAAATTATTATCAGTTTAAGTCGTACTGGAGCGCTGCTCGTACGCATATTTCATTGATTTCTATGAAACCGTGCTAGAGCTTCGCTCGCACGAGGTTTTCTGATATCATGAATATGCATGGAGCCGTGCTTGAGCTTCGCTCGCACAGGGAATTGTATTACATGCATATAGCCGTGTTGGAGCCTCCTGTAGATTGTGTGTCACAGTGAGATGATATGCTCACACGTGCATTCTGAGACAGAGATGATATGGGTGGATAAGACCTATTACAGGCACCCCTGATTGAGCTTGGGTTCACGGAGTACTTTGTACCGTGTATGTCACGCGGAGTACGCTGTACCGTGGGGATTGTTGGAGTGGAGTGGCATTAGCCACGAGGCAGTAAGCCTTGCCCTCGCAATCCTGGTGTTATGCTGTTCTGGCGAGTAGGACGACCCACCTCCCGTTTCAGGTGTGATACCCCGCACACTAGGTACCGTGTTGCCAGGAATCACTAGGATATGGCCATAGTCCTCGATGTTACTGATAATTACCTTATTGTCTCACATGATATAACTTGTGGTCTGTTAGACCAGGGTAGACCCGAAGGAGGGGTCAGGCCCCCGATTTGATGATTTGATGATTTGATGATTTGATGATTTCAGATGATTTTATGATACGTGACCCTGAAAGAAGGGTGGTTTTATAACTTAAGTTTTATAATGAAATATAACAAATTGTTTTATGATTTTTGAGATGATTGACCCAGAGGGGTTATTTTATACTGCGTTTTAAATGAATTGATTTAAATGCAGTGGCATGATGTGTTTTCCATGCTTTCATTTGAAAACCTTGAATTGTCTTACATGACATGAAAGACTGCATGATCTTGATTAAATTCATGCTTAATATGATTTAATGATGTCACATAAAATGCTTTGAATGCATGAATTACATGATTTATATATATGCACAAATAGTTTTGGATAAACTATGGCATTGAATATGCATGACTTTGTGCTTGAGATTTTAATGAAAAGAAATGGATTTAAGGGCATGGCATTATGAGCATGTAGATAGTGGAGCTATCTACTTACTTGCATAATTGCCTTACTGAGCGTGTGGTTTGCTCACCCCCTTATTTTCCCATCTTTTCAGAGCACTTGAAATAGTTATTGAGCGGCTAAGGACTTGCATGCTTGGTATCCGCTGCTGCCCATCGAGAGACAAGTATACACATTGGTATAATTTTGTATCTAAATATGTAATGCACAGTACTGTAAACGGACATTGATGTCGGGGATGTAGAGTTATAAATACCAATGTATATGTATTTATTTAAAGTCAAAGAATAGTAAACTCTGATATGTGAATATGATTATGAAAATGGATTGGTAATAGTGAGAGGTGACTAACACCGAATCATAGCCCAACTGTGTTATAGGATGGTCACGACGAGAGAAAGGTAAGAATTAAATAATAAATGAAAAGCGAAAAATTTACTCTGATTTTTAGGAAATTTGGGTCGTGACAGGTAGGACGACCCACCTCCCGTTTCAGGTGTGATACCCCGCACACTAGGTACCGTGTTGCCAGGGATCACTAGGATATGGCCATAGTCCTTGATGTTATTGATATAATCAGCTGTTTGTCTCACATGATATAACTTGTGGTCTGTTAGACTAGGGTAGACGCGAAGGAGGGGTCAGGCCCCCGATATGACGATTTTATGATTTCATGATTTTATGATTTGTGACCCTGAAAGAAGGGTGGGTTTATAACTGGAGTTTTATAATGAACTTTACTAATTTGTTTTATGAGGTGATTGAACCAAAAGGGTTAGTTTTTACTGCAGTTTTAAATGAGTTGATTTAAATGCAGAAGCATGATGATGTTTTCCATGCTTTTATTCAAATTCATGATTTGTCTTACATCACATGAAAGAATGCATGATCTTGTTTTAATTCATACTAAGTATGATTTAATGATGTCACATAAAATGCTATGAATGCATGAATTACATGATTTATATATGCACAAATAGTTTTGGATAAACTATGGCATTGAACATGCATGACTTTGTGAGTGAAATTTTAAATGAAAAGAAATAGATTTAAGGGCATGGCATTATGAGCATGTAGATAGTGGAGCTATCTACTTACTTGCATAATTGCCTTACTGAGCGTGTGGTTTGCTCACCCCCTTATTTTCCCATCTTAGAGCACTCACAGAAATTAGTAAGCGGCTGAGGACTTGCATGCTTGGTATTCGCTGCTTCCTATCGAGAGTCAGGTATACACATTTTTATGGTTTTGTATCTAAATATGTAATGCACAGTAATGTAAATGGATATGATGTCGGGGATGTAAGGTTATGTAAATACCATTGGGTATGTATTTAATTAAAGTCAAAAGATAGTAAACTCTGATATGTGAATATGATTATGGAAATGGAATGGTAATAGGTAAGAGGTAACTAACACTGAATCATAGCCCTACTGTTTGGTAAGATGGTCACGATGAGAGAAAGATAAGAATTAAATAATAAATGAAAAAGCGAAAAATTTACTCTGATTTTTAGGTAATTTGGGTTATGACATCTTCTCCCTCTTTTTGTCATATCAATATTAGCAAGGCAAATCAACAAACTATGAAGCATAAAACTGAATAATAATTCTGTCATATCAAAATATAAATGTTCATACAACACAAAAACATAGCTCAAAACACAACAAAGAAAAATCATTTCCTAAGAGGATGGTGAAGGAAAACGATCAGCAAGGTTCTCAACTCGAACGCGAGTGGTTTGAGGCTCATCGTACATAGTTTGCTGCATTGCCTCAATTGTGTCAAGACGTTTCTCAAAACATGTGAACCGTTGTGCAAACGTCTCCATCGTTGTGTCAAAGTGTTGCCGAAAATCCATTATCATGGACGTAACGGCATCAGCTGGTACAGTGGACTGAGCAGTACATGTAGGAGGAACTTCAGTGGATGGTGCTGTAGGCTCAGCTGGAATGTCCTCTTCCATGGCTGCCTCGTGAGGGATTTCGCTTTTCTTCCACCATTGCCCGTGGAAGTCTTTGTAGTACCCCATATGATGAAGAGTGTCGATATTCAGAACGCTTTTTACAGATGGCACTTCACTAAGCTCACAAGAACAATCAACCCTAAGGTTTTGTAGCAAGAATGCAAGGGGTTGAGGGAAGACTATAGTTGAGGCTTGACCCCGCATGATCTTTAACCAGTCCTCATAGATGAAGTGGACTAGGTTTGATTTTTGGCTTTGAGAGGTATGAAGATAATGGAGCAAAAAACAATCTAATTTTTTGACAGTAGAATGTCGAGTACCAAAAGGTTGGAGGTTCCAAGAAATGATTAGGTGTAGTAACCTAGGGTGCATGGGTAGGTCACTAGCCTTGTCTCCGGGTAGGTTAAATTCAAGTGGTACTTCCTCTTCCTCATCAGACAAACCCTCATCTTCAATTTCCAACACTTGGGTTAAGAGGTTGGTGTTGACGAAAATCGTTTTGGCCATGACTAAGGTTTTAAAACCTAGAATTTTACAAGTATCGTCAGGGTCATAGATAAGCTCAGCGTTTAAGAAAAATGTCCTAATGATGTTCAGAGGAGCAGGGGTGTTTATTTTGAGAAATGGAAGCCAACCAAATTCTTCCATTTTTTTCAAATAAGGGAAGTCAATGCGAGAAAGGAATGAAAAATCAATAGTCCTCCAGTGTTTAATGGGCATTGTAGAAAAGTATTCTTCATATCTCTTCCTTTTTGCAGGTGTTTGAAAACACCTGCTGAAGGTTGTGACAGAAGATGAAGAGACATTGGGTAGCTGTGAAGAGGAGGGTCTGGACTCTTTGTTGGAAGCTCTCTTAATGCGAGGCATTATCAAATCAGTCAAAGACAACCTAATATGGTTCTAGATTGTTCTCTAACAACGTCCTAAGCAATGAAACAGTTCACTAGAAACCATATTGAAGATTAATCTACGAAACTAAGAAATTTTTAACAGAAAATCAACAATGTAAGTTCTAAAATGACGAGTAATGGAGTAGATTTGACTAATACCTTACCAGAGATCGATTTGTTGAGAGAAATCAGAAGAGGGCACGTGACGAGGGTTAGGGATTTTGAATTTGGGATTTCTGAAATTTGGGGATTTTGAAGCAGTATATATAGCCCAGGGCTAAGGAGATCGATCTGTCGAGGTACCAAATCGATCTTCTACTTAAGGAGATCGATCTGTCGTTTTATGAGATCGATCTTCAAAATATAGAACCTCAAGAAGATCGATCTGTCAAATGCAAATATCGATCTACAACATACAAAGGCTGAAGAAGATCGATCTGCCAAGTGCAGAGATCGATCTTATGGGATAGAAGATCGATTTGCTTAGCAGAACCTTACTGCTTTAGGCTAATTTGGAGCATGCTAGATCGATCTATATTGTGAGGAGATCGATCTCTCATACTCTTTTCCCAAAAAATGAGTTGTAAAATCAATTAAAAATAAGTTTGAAATCAAAGTTTTAAAGGCAATAATACTTAAGGAGTATACATAAGTCCTAATTCAGCTCTAAGAACACAAAATCTATCTCTATCAAGAGGTTTGGTGAAAATATCAGTTTTTTGATGCAATGTATCAATATATTCTAGAACTATATCTCCTTTTTGTACATGATCTCTAAGGAAATGATGCCTAATCTTAATATGTTTAGTTCTAGAGTGTTGGATTGGATTTTTAGAGAGATTAATGGCACTGGTATTATTACATTTGATGGAAACTTGCTTCATGTCTACACCATAATCTCTCATTTGTTGCTTAATCCACAACACTTGAGCACTACAACTACCAACTGCTATATATTCTGCCTCAGTTGTGGATTGTGCTACACTATTTTGTTTCTTAATGAACCGTGATATTAATCTATTCCCTAAGAATTGGCAGGTTCCTGAAGTGCTTTTTCTATCTATTTTACAACCTCCAAAATCTACATCAAAATATGCATGAAGAGCAAAGGTGGAATCTTTAGGGTACCATATCCTAGTGAAGGTGTGTCTTTAAGGTACCTAAAAATTCTTTTTGTAGCTAGTAAGTGTGACTCTCTAGGAGAAGATTGAAATCTAGCACATAAACATACACTAAACAAAATATCAGGTCTACTTACAGTAAAATAAAGCAATGAACCAATCATAAACCTATATAGCTTAGTGTCTACACACTTACCACTTTCATCTTTATCAAGCCTGATGTTGGTGCCCATTGGAGTTGCTTGAGGTTTGCAGTTATCCATTCCAAATCGTTTGAGCAAATATTTGGTATATTTAGCTTTATTAATGAAGATTCCATCCTTAGTTTGCTTTACTTGAAGTCCCAAGAAATAGGTGAGCTCTCCTATCATGCTCATTTCAAATTCACCTTGCATGATCTTAGCAAACTCTTGACATAGAGATTCATTAGTTTATCCAAAAATGATGTCATCTACATATAATTGAACAACTAGTAAATCTTTATTCTTATTTTTTAGAAATAAGGTTGTATCTACTTTTTCTCTTGAAAATCCCTTTTCTATCAAGAACTTTGAAAGTCTTTCATACCAGGCTCTAAGAGCTTGTTTCAAACCGTAAAGTGCTTTAGAAAGTTTGTAAACATGTTCAGGAAATTCAGGACTTTCAAAACCGGGGGGTTGCTCTACATAAACTTCCTCATTGATGAAACCATTTAGAAATACACTTTTTACATCCATTTGATATAATTTGAAATTTTTGTAGCATGCAACAGCAAGTAGCATCCTTATTGCTTCTAATCTAGCTACCGGTGCATAGGTTTCATCATAGTCTATTCCTTCCTCTTGCCTATAACCTTGTGCAACTAGCCTTGCCTTGTTTCTTATGATTACACTATTTTCATCCATCTTATTCTTGAAAATCCATTTAGTTCCAATTATAGAATGATCACTAGGTCTAGGGACTAAATTCCATACTTTACTTTTTTCAAATTGATTTAGTTCTTCTTGCATGGCTAAAAACCAATTATTGTCATCTAAAGCTTTATTGACATTCTTTGGTTCAATTTGAGATACAAAGGCTATATATTGACATACATTTCTTAGAGAGGACCTTGTTCTAACTCCAAGATTTGGATCACCTATAATTTCACAATCTTTGACATATCCTAATTCTCTTGGTGCTCTAGATTCTCTTTCTAGTATTTCTAGTTTTTCTTCATCTTCTTCCTTTTTATTAATGTCAAGATTTTCTAGTAGGTTATCTTCTATTCTTGAGGATTCCTTCAAAGTCTCGTCAAATATTTCAATATATTCATTATTGGTAGAACCTTTAGATGCATCATTTGATTCATCAAATATTACATGTATTGACTCTTCTACCATCAAGGTTCATTTGTTATACACTCTATATGCCTTTGAATTCAAAGAATAGCCTAAAAAGATTCCTTCATCACTCTTGGCATCAAATTTTCCTAAGTTGTCTTTCCCATTATTTAAGACAAAGCATCTACAACCAAAAGGGTGAAAATAGCTAATATTTGGCTTCTTTCCCTTGTAAAGCTCATAAGGGGTTTTCTTTAAGATTGGTCTAATCATGGCTCTATTTATGATGTAGCATTAGGTGTTTATAGATTCAGCCCAAAAATATTTAGGTAAATTATTTTCACACAACATTGTTCTAGCCATTTCTTCTAATGTTCTATTTCTTCTCTCAACTACCCCATTTTGTTGTGGTGTCCTAGGGGCTGAAAAGTTATGACTAATTCCTTGATCATTGCAATATTCATCAAAACCAATATTTTCAAATTCCTTGCCATGATCACTTCTAATACTAGTTATAGTGTAACCTTTTTCATTTTGGGCTACTTTTGAATAGACAATGAATTTTTCTAAAGCTTCATTCTTTACTCTTAAGAAAAATACTCAAGTAAATCTAGTAAAATCATCTACAATCACAAACCCATAATGCTTTCCACCTAGGCTTGTAGTTCTAGTTGGCCCAAATAGATCTAGGTGAAGTAGTTGAAGGGGTCTAGTGGTTGACACACTATTTTTAGGTTTAAATGATGTCCTTTTATGTTTTCCCTTGACACAAGCTTCACAAATTTTGTCATAGTCAAAGGACAACTTAGGGAATCCTACTACAAGGTCTTTTCTAGCTAGCTTAGATATTACATGCATGCTAGCATGACCTAGTCTCCTATGCCACAACCAAAGTTCCTTTTCTTTATCTACCATAAGGCATACATTTTCATTTCCAAGTTCATTTAGATATACAATGTATATATTACCTTGTCTATGTCCTAGAAAGAGAACTTTGATTGATTTAGAATCTATTACATGGCAATTTAAGCAATCAAAAATTACTTTATAACCTTTGTCACAAAGTTGACTAATGCTAAGTAAATTATGCTTTAGTCCTCTAACAAGTAAAACCTTTTCTATGGAGAAAGAATTATTACCGATAGTTCCACTTCCTTCAACTTGGCCTTTGGAGTTGTCCCCAAATGTGACTTCTTTACCAACCTTTGATTTGAATGAGTTGAAGTGGCTTCTATCATCGATCATGTGTCTTAAGCATCCACTATCCAAGTACCAAGCTTCCTTTGTTTTTGCCTTGTAGTAATGCTCAACCTCCTACAATCAACATTCAAACTTTTGTTTTAGGTACCCAAACTTTCTTTGGTCCTTTGGAGTTAGTGAGTAGGATTTTTGATCCTTTTGGGATCCATTTTAATATTACATCAATATCTTTTGAATTTACCACATCTTTTGGAACCCATACTCTTTTAACTATTCTTCCTCTAAATGTGGTTATTTTCACATTGCATCTATATGATGTATGTCCTTTTTTATTACAATGTGAGCAAGTAGTAGAGGATTTATGCATATTTTTTCTAGCTATGAAATTTTTTAGATGAGTTTCTCTACTTTTGCCATCATATCCTAACCCATTTCTTTCAAAGAAAGCCCTTTGAGTCTCTAGCATGTGATCTAGTTTTTGTTGGCCCATGTAAAATCTAGTAAAGGAATTATGTAAATTTCTATTCTTTTCCTTTAGGTCATGGATTTCTAGGTTTGTACTTTCTAATTTCTTTTCATATTCTATTTTATCATTTAGGATTAATTCATTTTCTTTCTTTAGTTTAGAAATCAATTTTTTGTACTTCAAATTCATGCACTCATATTTTATTGCAAGATCATCAAATGTATCTTGTAATTCGTCAAAAGAATACTCATTGGGATTAGAAGTTATCTTCTCATCTTCAAGTGCCATGAAGTATAGATTGGCAATATCTTCATTTGAATCATCATCGGAGCAATCACTATCGCTCCATGTTGCCACCATCGCCTTCTTTTTGTGATTCCTATCACTTGATCTTTTTAGAAGAGGACAGTTTAATTTAATATGTCTAGGTTTTTTGCATTCATAGTAAACAATAGTATCTTTTCTACCTAATTCTTCTTGTTCTTTCTTGTAGTTTCTCTTACCACTACCATTTGCTCTCATTCTCATAAATATATTAAATCTCTTAGCAAACATTGCCATTTCAAAATCTTCTTCATTACCACTCTCATTTTTATCTTCTTTCTAATCCTCTTGAGTGGTGGATTTTAGAGCTACTCCTACTTTCTTGGGTGGCTCTTCATTTCTCCTCAATTTCATTTCATATGTGAGCAATGACCCTATCAATTCATCTCACGATAGTGTGTGGGGGTCCTTAGACTCTTCAATTGCTGTTACCTTAGCTTCCCAAGATTTTGATAAGCTATTCAGGATTTTCTTAACCATTTCTATATTGGAGTAGATTTTACCTAAAGACTTTAGTCCATTTATTACATCAGTAAATCTAGTGAACATGTCACTAATTGACTCTCCTTCTTTCATCCTAAATAACTCATAGTTATAAGTGCGCATTCCTACCTTAGTCTCCTTGACTTGAGTTGTCCCTTCATGTGTAATTGCCAATTTATCCCAAATTTGTTTGGCATTATCACAATCGGAGACTCTATTATACTCATTGGGCCCCAATGCACAAAATAAGGTGTGCATGGCCTTTGCATTTAACTGAGTACATTTTATATCATTAGAATCCCACTCATCTTCTTCTTTTGGGATATCTCTTCCCTCTATCTTCTTAGTTGGGATTTGAGGACCTTTAGTAATAATCCTTCATACCTCATAATCATTAGCTTGAATGAAAAACATCATTCTAGTTTTCCAATATGCATAATGTTCACCATTGAACATGGGAGGCCTAACTCTAGAGTGCCCCTCTCCTACTAGACTTGTTGCTACATTGCTATGAGTCATTCAATCGTTTTAACTCTTAGGAAGTTATTCCTTAATGATCAAAGAGTCCTTTGTAAGACCTGATTTTTATCGTAAGAGCAAAAAGGGAATGAATAGAAATTTTCGAGTGCATTTAAAAATGCAAAAGGATTGAAATGGTATTCTCGAACGCGTGCAAGGGCAAAACGGTCAAAAGATAGAAAGCCGATATAAATTCGACAAGAAAATTTAATTAAAAATATGGGATTGAGAAATCTTAATCAATAACGAAGAAATAATTAAATTTCAGGTTAAATTGATCAAGATATGAATTTATTGGAATAAATCGAAAATTTTCACTTTGAAAAATAATCCTTAAATAATCGAAAAATATACCGAAAAGCCGAAATAAGATCAAGAAATTCATTTATTGAATAAATGAATAAAATATAATTTTTTTAGATATTTTGGATTTTAATTGAATATTTTAATCAAATAAAATAATAATAAAATTTATGTCACGACCCAAAACTACCCAAAAATTAGAGTAAATTTTTCGCGTTCTATTATTTTCTTTCATGCTTACCTGTTCTCTGATCATGACCACACTCCACTAACAATTGGGCTGTGCATCAATGCCAGTCCCACCAAATTAATTCTTTCTCAGTCATTTATAAATGTTTACAATATTTATACATCCCCTAAAGTTACTTACAAACATGTTACTGTGCTATACTTATTTAGATACAAGATGTACAAGTGTATATACCTTAAATGATGGGCAGCAGCGGATATCCGGAATGCAGTACTCAGTCGCCTCAACATCTACTGGAGATTATCTGTGTGAGAAAATGAAAGGGGTGAGCACATCAAGCTCAGTAAGGCAATCCTACGAACAAGTAGGTAACCATACTACCTACATGAACGTGGTGCATGCATAAACCACCCTTTCTCCACACATTTCAAAACTGATGCAATGATTCATGATGTCATGTAAAACACGTTCTCATGGAAAATTTAACATGCAACTCTTTTTAAATCATTTCTTTCTCATTTAAAATTTTCACAATAAAGTCGGGACTTAACCCCTCCTTCGGGGGGTCCTGACTCACACAAAACCATGAAAATCAGTTTACATCACACATGGGTTTAAAAAGCATGGAAATAGCATCATGCAAATTTAGTTTAAAACCCAGTTTCAATCATCGTCAAGATCATCAACATGCGAGACTAGGCAACATCTGTGTATCAATAATAACCAGGACTATGGCCGTGTGTCCTCGTGAGCCCCTCTGCTACACGGATCCTAGTGTGCGGGGTCTCACCCTGATCGGGAACCATCCGGGAGGTGGGTCAATCCAACCTGTCAGTCTTATCCGATCCCACGCATCCGAAGATACCCCGTATCCGAAGATACCGTATTTGAAGATACCCCGTATCCGAAGATACCACACGGTACATCGTACCCCATGCTACTTGCACAGTACATCGTACTCCGTGGACCCATATCATATCTCTATACTCATGCAATGTCTCAAAACGCACGTGCGAGCCTATTTAATCAGTGACACACAGTCTACCCGAAGCTCCAAGCACGACTTATCACATGTTCTCATAAAAATCAGTGTAAGACCCCGTATATGTATAAGGGTAATGTGTGTAATTGGATCAAATAATATTAATGGACTTGTAATGTAAAGTATGATTGATGTAAGTCCATGGATTCAATGTATGTATGTGTAATATAAATTGTAACGTACATACAAGTTTCATTGAGTATGAATACGAAGAAATGAGTTCTAGCAAGTGATGGTTGTGATTGAGACTCAAGATGAGTAGTATGGTAAAATGGAATGGAATTATGCTTCCATTTGGTTTTATGTAGCATACCTTTGAACATACAATGAATGAACACAAGTTTCGATGTGCATAAGGTATGAATGGATGCCATTTTCAAGTTATAAAGGTGGATGGATGAGAAAATGGCCATGGCAATAGATTAAGGATGTGTTGGTATGAGTTGCAGCAATGAAACTGCAGGAAATCTGGAAAACATGAGGTCCAGATCGATCTCATAGGATGAGAGATCGATCTGGAAGAGCCAGAATGCTCTTATTTGGGCGAAAGAATAGAGCAGATCAATCTCTAATAGAGCCAGATCGATCTGCCAAGCATTCTGTAGTGAAAAGATCGATCCTCAAGCACCCAGATCGATCTCCTTAGCTCTCTGTTTGGGACCAGATCGATCTCATGCTTCGACAGATCGATCTCATGCTTCAACAGATCGATCTCATTGCTTCGACAGATCGATCTCAGGCTTAAAAATGCCGTGAAAAAGAGGGATTTTAAGGGACCAAATCGATCTCCTCTTGGACCAGATCGATCTCCTCAAGTCATTTCTATATAAGGAGAGCTGAAAATCTGGAAATCTCGAAAAAACACTTAACCTTACAATCTCAACCCCAAAAACCTAACTTTTCCTCTCTAAAATCAGCCATTTTCAGTGAGATTTGGAGAGAGATCATTAGAGGCAGAGTTGTTCCTATCAAAGAGAAGAACAACATAGTGAGAGGGCATCTTCCCATCTTTGGAATTGAAGGAGTTAAGGGCATTACCAATTGGAGCAAGAAGAGAAATCATATTGGTAAGATTCTAACACTCCAATCCAAATGCATTAGCTATTTAATTGATTTTGGAGTTGATTGATATGAGTATTGATGGATAAACTACCTAGGAATGTAGTGGAATTGGTGTGACCTAGAAATCTAAAATGGGTATAATGTGAGGATATGTGGGATTAAATGAGCCTATGAATTATGGCATGCTAAAGCTGTTATTGGGGTAATGTTTATGATTTTAAATGGTTAAATGAGATTACATTGTGAGTTTGGAGGAATTGTGGAAATAGGTATGTATATGATTGATAAATGCCATAGTGAGGGTTCATGGAATATGAACACTATGAGCTTAATGTCGATTTAATATCGATTTTGAATAAGTTAATAGGCCTAAGAAGATCCATAGACTCGAGTTATGGATAAAGTAATGAAACGAGGCCAAATAAGCTTTAATAGAGGCTATAGATTAAATTGACTATAGCAAGCACAAGGGTTGCAATATATGGATCGAATATAATGCGGGATACGATTTTGTACAGTCCCGAAGAGTTCGTTGAAGACGAACCGAACCATACGAGTAAGCAGCTTAAGGAAGTGGAATCACACATCGCGATTCCAGGTAAGGGAATTTTGTGAGTATATAGAGGTAGCTGCTCGTACTTTAAACTTGTGGGTGAATATCGGGTGTTTTTATGAAATGCATGATTGCTCAAATAAATGTTGATGGTATCCATGAATGATGATGAGTATATGCGTGGCTTTGGATTTGAAGTGGATTTTATGAAATGGGATAGTAAGGCTAATAATTGCATAAATCTAATGTTTTGATGCTTTTCAAAACGAATTTGCTTGGTTTTAAGCAAGCTTGTAGATAGGTCGGCTAGTATTGTATTGTTATTGTGGAAAAGCATTTGTGAGTGCTAAACCCGAATTGCCGGGATTGATAAATTGTATATGAGCCGCCTATCACATTTGTATGACATAAATCGCGCTAGAGCTTCGCTCGCGCTGGATTTCTATGTTTTCACTTGTGTGAAACGGGCTTGAGCTTAGCTCTCGCTTTGAATTTAAATTGTGATGATGTTTATAAACTGTACTGGAGCTTACGCTCGTACGTGGATTTGAGTGATTTTTCTTATGCATATAACTGTACTGGAGCTATGCTCGTACATGGTTTCTTCATATTTTATGCATAAATGCCGTACCAGAGCGTTGCTCGTACGAAGTGATTGGTTTGATGCATGAATTCGCGTTAGAGCGTAGCTCGCACTGTTTTTCACACTGTGGTATGTATGAGGCCGTGGTGAGAGATACGGATTAACTCAGGGAACCCAACAGGCCTGACAGACCTCTTAGGTGGGGTGATGGTGAGGGGCTAGGACCTGACATAATCCATCCAGGGAACCCAACAGGCCTGACAGACCTCTTAGGTGGGGTGAGGGTGAGGGGCTAGGACCTGGATCAGGGAACCCAACAGGGGCGAGCAAGGCCATGAGGGGCTAGGACCTGGTATTGAGGTTACTCCCACGCGCTCGTGAGACTATAAAGGTTACACTTGGTATGGGGTAGATAAGACATATGGCAGGCACCCCCAACCATGTTATTGGGTCCGCGGAGTACGATGTACCGTGTATATCACATGGAGTACGATGTACCGCGTGGTGGTTACTTGATTTGAGAAAGTCTGGCGGAGAACTAACCCACCTTCGTGCCAGCATGATACCCCGCACACCGGAATTCGTGTGGTCTGGGATGATATGTGACGATTGGCCAACGTAGTCACTTGAGATATAGTAACCTGTCTCCTTGCTTGATCTACTTACTACCACATGATTTTAAATCTCTAAGTGTGATTTGTGATTGTTTAAGGTAGACCCGAAGGAGGGGTCGAGCCTCGTGGATTTAAGTTGTGAAACGAAAATGAGGTTGTGATTGTGAGTTGATGTGATGTGATTGTATGTGATGAGAAAGAGTTTTATGACGTGGGTTTAAAAAGGAGGTTTCTTAATGAATTGCCCTTTTTATGAATTTAAATGAGATCGAGCATGAGATGATTTATACATGATGTTTTACCATGTTTATATGCCAATTTTACATGACTTTGATACATGATATATATGTATACTCATATGGCATAGTTTTATTCCTCATGCTCCTAACATAAAGGATTTATGCATAACACTATCAGCATGTAGATAGAGTAGTTATCTACCATGCTTGCATTATTGCCTTACTGAGCGTGTGGTTGCTCATCCCTCTCTATTTTCCCCCCTATAGAGCGTGCATAGTAGCCCAGTGAGGACTGAGGCGTGGTATTTTGGACTCCGCTGCATCTCCATCTCTTAAAGGTATATACACAGTGATTCTTTTTGTATCTAAACAATGTAAAAGCACAGTATTCTTTTGAGTTGTACTTATGGGGGTTGTAGATGTCAGTAAAACATGTATTCGTATAAGTACACGATTAAATGCACATGTATGACATCGTTTTAATTAATTGAGAATGAATGAGATATGATGTTTATTATTGACTCACAGCCCAACAGTGTGTGGTGAGTTAGTTCACGACCGGGTAAGGTAACAGTAAAACGCAAAAAATTTTTAGTGATTTTCGGTTAAAGAGAATGGAATTGGGTCGTGACAAATCAGTGGGGGGTGCGAGCGATGCTCCAGCACTCTCGTCAGTTCAAGTAAAACTAGTGCGAGCTAAGCTCTAGCACTCTCATCAAATCATGTGGAAAATCTGGTGCGAGTTAGACTCTAGCACCCTGTCACGAAAATCATGTAAAATCTGGTGCGAGTTAAACTCTAGCACTGTGTCACGAAAATCATATATATATATAAAATCTGGTGCGAGTTGGACTCCAGCACCAATGCATGAAAAACTCTAGCGTGAGCTCTCGCTCCAGCACTAATGCATGCATCACACAACTCAAAATATCGTGCGAGCTGAGCTCTAACACGTCACATGTCAATAAAAACACGTAGGCGGCTCTATTTCCTCAAAACAGTTTTCAAAACAATTTCATCGTTGAAACTATGAAATGGTGTGCATTTTTCTTTCAAGGTTAGCCAGCCTACTCATGCATGCATCAAAACACCTCCAGAACAAGCAGGAACCTGTTGTTCTTGCTCCTCTCAATTTTTTCTAAAATTATAAATTTTTACCCTTAACAAGGGTATTTTGGTAATTTATCCATTTGGGGCACTAAAATTATTAACTTACTTCTAGACCCTTCAAATAATTTAAAAGACTGCATATAACTTGAAATTTTGTAAAGTTACCTCTAGCAGTCCGTAGAATTCCCTTACCTTATTTTTCTGTATAGTCTGACCTTTTCTTTTCCACTGCTGTCTCGTCACGCAGTCCGATCTGCTCCCAATCCAATATTCGAAAATGCGTATAAATATTTCTTAAGTCAGATATCATACAATTTAATTGTATTTCCTATTTTCTGGGATTAATTTAAATCATTGGGCCCATTTACCCCTATTGGGTCCGATTGCACCTTAATGGACCTTAATCGGCCTTAAGCCCATTTTCCACTTAATTTTCACATTATCGAGGCCTATTGGGCTCATTGGGCCCACCAACAATTTCTTGGGTCTCGTTCTAATTCTCGAATAGCTAAATTTATTATTTACGATAATTTATCTAAATTTTCATAATTTAATTTATTTTATGCGATAATTAAATTCGAAGCACGCATAACGATGTAAATTATCATAAATAAAGGTTACTTACTCGAGATTCCATGCTAGTACGTAAATCGAGACTATCTCGAGCTCTCGTCTGACGTCGATTGTCGAGCTACACAATTTCATAAATTTCTGGGTAAATTTTCAGTCAAAAATTAATTAAATAAAATATTCTAAAATTTAAATTGGTCAATTTCGACCGCTACTGACTTACCCGTAGCTCGATTACATCGTCGAGATTTTTCTCAAATTTTTCCTCTTTTTCTTTTTCCCTTTTTCTCCTTTTTCCTTTCCTCATTGGCTGAACCGGTTCGGTCCGGTTCAGACCCGGTTCGGACCCGCAGGTTCACCCCGGTTCACTCCAGTTCGACCGGTTCAGGGCCTTGCTGACCGGTTCTTCGTCGGCTTTCGTCGCCAGTGGCTCCGCTGGGTCGTCCGCATCTCAGATCTGGGGTTGGCTTCGGTCGAGGTCGCCAAAAAGTGGCCGGTCCGGCTGTTCTCCTTTTGTCGTCGGTGGTTCTCCCTCTTTTCGCCGTTTTCGACATTTGCCGACAGTTTCATCGGTCGTTTCCGGTACCAATCGCGTCGTCTGGGCCTCGGGGACGTTTGGCTGTGGTCGGATGGTGTCGAATCATCGTCGGTCGCCTGGAATCGCCTCTCTTCTCTAGGTTTCGTTTTCTCTCTGTTTCTCTTGCCGGTGGCCACCGTTCATGGCTCCTTTAGGTCGGTGGTGGTCCGGGCCTCGTCGGGCTCCCTTCCTTGGCCTCCATCGGCCTTCCATCGCCGGCAAGAGGCTCGGCCTCTGTTGTTTCCCTCAAAAATCGCGTTTCGCAATTTTTTCGTCCCCTTTTTTTTCTTCTTCTTTTTTTATGAATTATATTAATTATTTTTATTATTATTTTAATCATTAAAATACTATTACTTTGTCAAAATATCTAAAAAAAATTTATTAATTTATTCAATTAATCCCTAATTGAATTTATCAGTATTTTTTTGGCTTTTTGGTATATTTTTCGATTATTTTCGGGATAATTTTTTGAACTAAAAATCTTGATTAATCTTGATTAATTTCAATAAATTGATATCTTGATCAATTTAACCCAGAATAAATTTATTTCACCTTTATTGACCAAGATTTCTTAATCCATTATTTTTAATAAATTTTTCTCATCGAATTTATATCGACTTTCAATCTTTTGACCTTTTTACCCTTGCACGTGTTCGAGAATTCCATTTCAATCCTTTTGCATTTTTAATTTTCGTGTTTTAACTAAAATCGGGTCTTACAATTTAATAATAAAAAAATAAAAAATAAAAAAAATGAAACGCGATTTTCTGAAGGAAACCGAGAAAACGGCAGCCAAGTCTTCTGCGACATCGACGAAGGCGGCCGGCGGCAAGCCCAGGCGAGAGGCAGCCCAGCCAAGCCTCGTCGACGCCGATAGACGGAAGAGAAGCGACGACTGGCGGTGAAAGAGGTGGGAAACGGAGAAGCCGAGAGAGGAAAAGGAATTTCCTAGTGATCGGCACCGATTCAGGCCCGACCACCTACAGCCGAGGGAAGCTCAACCCCGTAAGAACCTCTAGCCACCGGAACATGGCGAGGAAAGAGATGGGTATTGACGATGAAAAGGAGAACAGGTCGAACCGACCACTTTTCGGCGACCTTGGACGCAGCCGACCCCAGATCCGAGCGACGGACGACCCATCGGAGCTACTGGCGATGAAAATCGATGGAGAACCGGTCGACAAGGCACTGAACCGGTCGAATCGGATTGAACCGAAGGTTTAAACCGGGTGAACCAGACCGAATCGGTTCAGCCAAAAAGAAAAGGAAAAAGAAGAAAAAAGGGAAAAAGAAAAAGAAAAAAATTAGGAAAAAATCCCAGTGATGTAATCGAGCTACGGATAAGTCGGTAAGCGGTCGAATTGATCGATTTAAATTTCAAAATATTTAATTTGATTAATATTCGACTGAAAATTTTCCCAAAAAATTATGTAAATTGTGTAGCTCGACAATTGACGTAAAACGAGAGTTCGAGATAGCCTCGATTTACGTACTATCATGGAATCAACGGTAAGTAACACTTATTTATGATAATTTTACATCGTTATGCGTGATTGATATTTATCGCATAAATTACGAATTTAAATTTCGCATTTAATGAATTAAATTCTGGAAAATTGGATAAATTGTCGTAAATACTAAATTAAGCTATTCAAGAGTTTAGAATGAGGCTCAATAATTACTTATGGGCCCAGTGAGCCTAATATGCCTCGATAATGTAAATAATAAGTGGAAAAATGAGCTTAAGGCCGATTAAGGCCCATTTTGGTGCAATCGAGCCCAATATGGGTAAACGGGCCCAATGATTTAAATTAAGCCCCAGAAAATATGAAATACATTAAATTGTATTGTATTTGACCTGATGAATATGCATCCGCAGTTTCAGAGATAGGATTTGGAGCAAATCGGACTACGTGACGAGTCATCAGTGGAAAGGTCAGACTGTACAGAAAAAAGAGTTAAGGGAATTGTGTGAGTAGCTAGAGGTAGCTACGCGTACTTTAAATAGCTTTTGTATACACTGAATATGTATGTATACGTTGATATTGTACAAAGGTTCTAAAAAAATGATTTAAAGATTTTAAGGACTCGAAATAGAAAATGACTATTTTACCCCTATTGAGGGAAAGTCACCTAGGGATAGTGAAAGCATGACATGCATGAAATGCATGATTTAAGTAATTTCACATTTAAGAAATTTTATTGATTTTTAAGTTAAGTAAAACGATAGATTGGCCAGTAATTGCATAAATTTCACAAGATAACACTACGTAAGTGTTATTTATATTTAAACGAAATTTCTTTGAAAAATAGGCCAACTATCAAGTTTATATGGAAACAGATAGTGCTGGCGCATAGCTCGCACTACATCTGAGTTTGTGAGTGTGCATAAAATGTGCTTGAGCGGTTGCTCGCACTGACTTGTGTGACATCATATGCATGAATTGTGCTAGAGCGTTTGCTCACACTGATTTTATTATTGAGAAATGCATGAGAGGTGTTGGAGCCTAGCTCGCACCCTGTTTTGACGGTTTTGACTATTTTGACTGAATATGCATAAAATGGTGCTGGAGCGATTGCTCGCACTAGTTTTTATGATTTGAAATGCAGGAGAGGTGCTGGAGCTTAGCTCGCATCTAGTTTTGATATGATATTACATGAAAGCCGTGCTGAAGTGTAACTCGCATGAGATTTGACGTATTTATGCATAAAGCCGTACTAGAGCGTTGCTCATACGAAGTTTTGATTTACTTGAGCATTTATTCATGCTAGAGCATTGCTCGCACGTGATTTTATATGGATTTATAACTCATTTTAAAGTTGTACTGGAGTATTTCTCATACGCAGATTTAACTGATTTTTATGACACGATATTTTCTGATATCATGAACATGTATGGAGCCATGCTAGAGCTTCGCTCGCACGAGATTTTTTGATATCATGAATATGCATGGAGCCGTGCTAGAGCTTTGCTCGCACAGGGATTTATATTACATGCATATAGCCGTGTTGGAGCCTCCTGTAGACTGTGTGTCACAGTGAGATGATATGCTCATAAGTGCATACTGAGACAGAGATGATATGGGTGGATAAGACCTATTGCAGGCACCCTTGATTGAGCTTGGGTTCACGGAGTACGTTGTACTGTGTATGTCACGTGAAGTATGCTGTACCATGGGGATTGTTGGAGTTGAGTGGCATTAGCCATGAGGCAGCAAGCCTTGCCCTCGCAGTCCTAGTGTTATACTGTTCTGGTGTGTAGGACTACCCGCCTTCCGTTTCAGGTGTGATACCCCGCACACTAGGTACTGTGTTGCCAGGGATCATGAGGTTATGGCCATAGTCCTATGTTGTTACTAATAGTCACCTACATGTCTCACATGATATAACTATTGGTTGATAGACCAGGGTAGACCCGAGGGAGGGGTCAAGCCCCCGATTTTATGATTTTATGATTTGTGACCCTGAATAAGGGGTGGTTTTATAACCGAAGTTTTATAATAATTGTTAATGAATTGTTTTATAAAATGATTGACCCGGAAGGGTTAGTTTATACCGCAGTTTTAATAAAATGATTTGAATGCAGTAGCATGATGGTGTTTTCCATGCTTTCATTTCAAATTCATGATTTGTCTTACATGACATGAAAGAATGCATGATCTTGTTTTACTTCATGCTAATTATGATTTAAGGATGTAACATAAAATGCTATTGATGCATGAATTACATGCTTTCTATATGCACAAATAGTTTTGATAAACTATGTCATGAATATATACATGGTTTTGAGCTTGAGATTTTAATGAAAAGAAATGGATTTTAAAGGCATGGCATTATGAGCATGTAGATAGTGGAGCTATCTACTTATTTGCATAATTGCCTTACTGAGCGTGTGGTTTGCTCACCCCCTTATTTTCCCATCTTTTCAGAGCACACACAGTATTTAGTAAGTAGCTGAGGACTTGTATGCATTGGTATCCGCTGCTTCCCATCGAGAGACAAGTATACACATTTGTATAGTTTTGTATCTAAATATGTAATGCACAGTACTGTAAACGATTATGATGTCGGGGATGTAGAGTTATAAATACCATTGTGTATATATTCAGTTAAAGTCAAAAGATAGTAAACTCTGATATATGAATGTGATTATGGAAATGGAATGTTAAATAGGTGAGAGGTGACTAACACCGAATCATAGCCCATCTGTTTGTAGGATGGTCACGATGAGAGAAAGGTAAGAATTAAATAATAAATGAAAAAACGAAAAATTTACTCTGATTTTTAGTTAATTTGGGTCGGGACAGGTTTAATGGTATCAGACCTGAGTTGGCCTGATATGAGTCGGTGTTAGTGGTTAAGGGAGTTTACATCCCCATGTACTGTGCATTGTTTAGATACAATTATGTATATTGAGATGGAATTGCAGCTTAGAATTTGGTTTTGAATGCAAGAATAGACTCATTAACTGATAGCCGCTATGGTAGAAGGGCAAGTACACGAGCTCAAGGTCGTAGAGGTAGGCTTGAGAGTCGTACTGAGTCGCCACATGAGACTCGAGATGAGATTGAAGGGGAGGATGATGTTGAGCATGCCCCATAGAGTCCAACAGAGAGATAGGACAGAGTCTGACAAAGAGATTAAACAATATTGAGACACGTTTCACGAGATTGGAGCAAAGTGTGGAGAATAATTTACGATCTAATTGCTCAGGGTATACGTGAGATTTGAGGGCGAGTCGGAGCATTGGTGGAAGTCCGCTCGACCCATCTTAAGAGTTAGACATCCAATTTTGGACATGGGAAATAATTTTAGATGTATTTCGGTGACAGAATATCCCGGACCTAATTACAAATTAAATTCTTTACTCTGACCCAGAGGAACTAGTTGATTAACGAGTATGAAACTCAGTTTATATTCCTGGGAAGATATGACTCCGACACTATAAACAGTGAGAGTTGAAATGTTCGAAAGTTCATGAAGGGCTCAGATTGTCAATTAGAGTCCGATTGGGCCGTTAGATATCACTACCTATGCTGAGGCAGTGTGCAGACTGTAGTTGTGTGAATAAGATCATGAGTTGCACGCGTCTGAGATTGAAAAAAGGTAGTAAGGGCCGAAATCGAGACAAAGAGAATAAAGGATGAAAAGGATGTCAAAACGAGAAAAAGGTAGTTTGGTAAAAGATTAGAGTCGATGAGTTATGGGGTAAGATGATTGGTAAGGCCTCAGTGTACTCAATTTTAATACTTTTGAGGGGAATGTGATTTAAGGACCCCGACCTCTTCCATAGCAGTGTGAATAGTGTAAGATGTGTGGTAGTTACCACGAAAATAAGATGTTGGACGAGGGCGAGTGTATGCCTTGGACCAGGACATTATTGATGTTTCATCTGATGTGGTGGAAGATACCACACTAATTGTGAATAATGAAGTAATTATTTTAATTGATCCTGGTGCCACGCATTAATTCATACCGCCTTCAGTTGCTTATAAGCTAGTGAAAGATGTGAAGTTTGTACCCTTAAGCAAGATGATGATTGTTAGATGATTATCACTAACAGAATATGGGTATAGAGATTGTAAGTTGAAAATAGAGGTGAAAACATCACTGAAAAGCGTATTGTAAGTTTTAACAAGTAATGAAAGAGTTTGTTATAAGTGATATATGAAAGGAGATAAGCTTTGAGATGTGATAGATCCTGCATATGAGATATATTGGAATAAGAGGCGTATGCATGGTAAGAATATCTTTAATATATAAAGTAATTTGGATTAAGCAATATGTAGTGAATATGAAGTGCGACCAAGGATAAGAGGAGGATATATCCATGACCAGTCTATGTGATCAAGTCTGAGGGTTAATAAAGGTATTTCAAAATACTTCCCCGCCTAAAGATTTGACAGCGTCTAGAAGCGCACGTATAACCTATAAATTGAAATCAATAGTCGTAATACATATATTTATAATTTTGGTACCTTTACTGGTACAATAAAGAAATATAGAATTTGATTAATCATGAAGGTTTAAAAAATTAAAATTTTATAAAAGCCATTAATATAAGAAAAATGAAATGACGTGGGTTAGTATCTTGAACGAAAACGATTTCGAAACGACATTATATGTTTATGAGTACATAGGTCAAGGATATGGGAATTTTGAAATATTTAGTGGAACTCAACTATGATAAGGTATTTAAACCTTACCTGGACCGATTGGTTGTCATCTTTAGCGATGATATTTCGATGTATTCGAAGTCCAGGGAAGAGCATGAGTAGCAACAAGAAAATGTCTTATGGACAAGTTGTTGAGAGTTTCTCGAAATTGGTTGCTCAGTTGACAATTATCATTCAGAAAAAGATTGTTTGCCAGTAAGATGATAAGTATGAAAACAGCTTTTGTGAGTCTTGGTATATTGAAGTAATAAACTGACCATCGTAATTATTCTCACCATAACTAACAGCTCAAGAGGTTTCAGTGTGTATGGATACCTCAAAATAAAGATTGAGTTGTGTATTGATGTAAAATGGAAAGATAGTCGTTTATGGATCCAGATAATTCAAGGACCATGAGAGAAACTATCCGACCCATGATTTAGAGTTGGCAGTCGTAGTGTTTACACTAAAAGTATGGTGCCACCATTTAAATGGTAAGGAATTTCATATATGCACTGATTATAAAAGCCCCGAGTATCTGTGTTCACAGAAAGAGTAGAATATGAGATAACCAAGAGGGTTAGAGCTTCTAAGGATTATGATTGTGAACATCGTACCACCCAGGAAAGGCTATTGTAATGGTTAATGCCTTGAACAGAAAGAGCCTCAGGATGGTATTACATATGATGGTCAGGGAGCGTGAGTTGTTAGAGCAGTTGTGAGCCTCAGTAGTGATGTGATCCCTTCTGATGATGATGGTGATTTTGTGATAGCTAGCCTGAGGTTAGAACCGGATTTGAGTGACTAGAATTGCCAGGCTTAGCATGATGATCGGCATAGTGTCAATAGTGTGGGTCAGATTCAGATGGGTATAGTGACAGAATTCACAGTGAGTGATGATGACTTACAGAGGTTCAGAGACAGTATAAGTGCTCCCTAGGACCATAGTTTATGAGATAGTGTTATTGTCAAAAGCTCGCTCTTTCGGTTATACAGTGCATCCGAGAAGTAATAAATATATCGAAATCTTTGAAAAAGGGTATTGGTGGTCAGATATGAAAAGAGACATGTAGAGTTGTGGAGAAGTGTCTCGTATGTCAGTAGAGTAAGGTAGAGTACGAGAAGTCTACAGGACTATTGCAGCCTCTACTTATATTGACACGAAAAAGGGAACAAGTTAGTATGAATTACGTGATGGGTTACAGAGGGCCCGGATGAATCACGGGACTATTTGGGTGATAGTCGATAGATTGATTTAGTTTACCCACCTTCTGGCTATGGAAATTTCTAGATACTCTAAGTGTGTAAGCAGATTTATATGTATTGAAAATTGTGAACATTATGTAGCGTTCCAGTGAGCATGGTATCAGATAGGGATTCCCGCTTCACTTCCCACTTCTGGGAATATTGTTTTTGGAAGCTATGGGAACTCGATTGAGTGTTAGCACAGCTTTCCGTCCTCAGACAGATGGTCAGTCAGAGAGGACTGTACAAGTTTTGGAGGATGTGATGAGAGCATGTGCCATTGATTTGATAAGCTCCTAGAATGATCAGTTGTTACTAATTGAATTAGCCAATAATGATAGTTGTCACTTGAGTATCGGGATAACATGATATGAGGCTTAGTATGGCCGTAGGGAGTTGTTCCTTGACTTGGATAAGAAGAAGTGGGTGACAGATAGAGAATTATTCCTGAATTGGTAAGATAAACCTCTGAGGATGTTCAGTTGATTTGTGAGAAATTAAGAACACCTCAGAGCAAACAGAAAAGCTATCCTGACAAGAGACAGAAAACCATTGGAATTCACCGAGGGTGAATCAGTATTGAGTTTCGTTAGATTGACTCCTTTGAGATATTGGACAAAGTGAGAGATAATACCAGTAGGTTGGTGTTACCACTTGAATTAACAGGCATCCATAATGTGTCCTATCTTTTGATGCTTCGGAAATACTATCCAGACCCAGCATATGTGATTGAATATGAGCTCCAACAGCTTAGTTCAATGAAAGTATAACGTATGATTGGAAAATCAATTTGGGTATTAGACGAAAAGAGAAAGTGTTGAGGTTTAAGACGATCTCCCTAGTCAAAGTCCTTTAGTAGTATTACACTTCGGGAAAAAGTTACATGAGAATTAAAAAGTATGATACGATAGACTTACCCGGAGTTGTGTATAGACTCGTTTGACTTGGTTCTAATTTGGAGGACCAAATTTCTTAACTGGGGGAGATTGTAAGACTCGATTTTTATTGTAAGAGCAAAAAAGGAATGAATAGAAATTTTCGAGTGCATTTAAAAATCCAAAAGGATTGAAATTGTATTCCAGAACGCGTGCAAGGGCAAAACGGTCAAAAGATCGAAAGTCGGTATAAATTCGACAAGAAAATTTAATTAAAAATATGGGATTGAGAAATTTTGATCAATAACGAAGAAATAATTAAATTTCGGGTTAAATTGATCAAGATATGAATTTATTGGAATAAATCGAAAATTTTTACTTTGAAAAATAATCCCGAAATAATCGAAAAATATACCGAAAAGCGAAAATAAGACCGAAAAAATAATAAAATATAAATGAATAAATGAATAAAATATAATTTTTTTAGATATTTTGGATTTTAATTGAATATTTTAATCAAATAAAATAATAATAAAATTTAATAATAAATAAAAAATAAAAAATAAAAAAATGAAAAAAAAAGAAACAGAAAATCGCGAAACATGATTTTCTGAAGGAAACTGAGAAAACGGAAGCCAATTCTTCTACGGCACCGACGAAGGCAGCCGACGGCGAGTCCAGGCGAGAGGCAGCCCAGCCTCGTCGACCCCGGTAGACGGAAGAGAAGCGATGACCGGCGGTGAAAGAGGCGAGAAACGGAGAAGCTAAGAGAGGAAAAGGAATTTCCTGGTGATTGGCGCCGATTAAGGCCCGGCCACCGACAGCCGAGGGAAGCCCGACCCCGTGAGAACCTCCAGCCATCGAAACACGGGCCCCTAACCATCGAAAAAGCCGCAAACGGTGAGGAAAGAGATGGGTACCGAAGGCGGAAAGGAGAAGAGGCCAGACCGGCCACTTTTCGATGACCTTGGCAATCGACACCAGATCCGAGCTGCGGACGACCCCGTGAAGCTGTTGGTGACGAAAATCGACGGAGAATCGATCGGCAAGGCACTGAACCGGTCGAACTGGACTGAACTGGCGATCTGAACTGGGTGAACCGGACCGAATCGGTTCAGCCAAAAAGAAAAGGAAAAGAAGAAAAAAAGGGAAAAAGAAAAAGAAAAAAATTTGGGAAAAATCCCAGTGATGTAATCGAGCTACGGGTAAGTCGGTAAGCTGTCGAATTGACCGATTTAAATTTCAAAATATTTAATTTGATTAATATTCGACTAAAAATTTACCCAAAAAATTATATAAATTGTGTAGCTCGACAATTGACGTAAAACGAGAGCTCGAGATAGCCTCGATTTGCATACTATCATGGAATCACGGGTAAGTAACTCTTATTTATGATAATTTTACATCGGTAAGCATGATTGATATTTATCGCATAAATTACGAATTTAAATTCCGTATTTAATGAATTAAATTATGGAAAATTGGATAAATTGTCGTAAATACTAAATTAAGCTATTCGAGAGTTTAGAACGAGGCTCAATAATTACTGATGGGCCCAGTGAGCCTAATATGCCTCGATAATGTAAATAATAAGTGGAAAGACGGGCTTAAGGCCGATTAAGACCCATTATGGTGTAATCGGGCCCAATATAGGTAAACGGGCCCAATGATCTAAATTAAGCCTCACAAAATATGAAATACATTAAATTGTATTGTATTTGACCTGATGAATATGTATCTGCAGTTCCAAAGATTGGATTTGGAGCAAATCGGACTGCGTGACGAGTCATTAGTGAAAGGGTTAGACTGTACAGAAAAAGAGGTAAGGGAATTATGTGAGTAGCTAGAGGTAGCTACGCGTACTTTAAATAGCTTTTGTATACACTAAATATATATATGTAAACATTGATATTGTACAAAGGTTCTAAAAAAATGATTTAAAGATTGTAAGGACTCGAAATAAAAAAAGACTATTTTACCCCTATTGAGGGAAAGTCACCTAGGGATGGTGAAAGCACGATATGCATGAAATGCATGATTTAAGTAATTTCATATTTAAGGAATTTTATTGATTTTTAAGCAAAGTAAAACGATAGATTGGCCAGTAATTGAATAAATTTCACAAGATAACACTACGTAAGTGTTATTTATATTTAAATGAAATTTCTTTGAAAAATAGGCCAACTATCAAGTTTATATGGAAACAGATAGTGCTGGTGCATAGCTCGCACTACATCTGAGTTTGTAAGTATGCATAAAATGTGCTTGAGCGGTTGCTCGCACTGACTTGTGTGACATCATATGGATGAAATGTGCTAGAGCGTTTGCTCGCACTGATTTTATTATTGAGAAATGCATGAGAGGTGTTAGAGCCTAGCTCACACCCTGTTTTGACTATTTTGACGGTTTTGACTATTTTGACTGATTATGCATAAAAAGGTGCTGAAGCGATTGCTCGCACAAGTTTTTATGATTTGAAATACATGAAAGGTGCTGGAGCTTAGCTCGCATCTAGTTTTGATATGATATTGCATGAAAGTCGTGCTAGAGTGTAACTCGCACAAGATTTGATGTATTTATGCATAAAGCCGTACTGGAGCGTTGCTTGTACGAAGTTTTGATTTACTTGAGCATTCATTCGTACTGCAGCATTGCTCGCACGTGATTTTATATGGATTTATAACTCATTTTAAAGTCATACTGGAGTATTTCTCGTACACAGATTTTACTAATTTTTATGACACCGTGCTAGTGCTTCGCTCGCACGAGATTTTTTGATATCATGAATGTGCATGGACCCGTGCTAGAGCTTTTCTCGCACAGGGATTTATATTACATGCATATAGCCGTGTTGGAGCCTCTTGTAGACTGTGTGTCACAATGAGATGATATGCTCACACGTGCATACTGAGACAGAGATGATATGGGTGGATAAGACCTATTGCAGGCACCCCAGATTGAGTTTGGGTTCACGGAGTACATTGTACCGTGTATGTCACGCGGAGTACGCTGTAACGTGGGGATTGTTGGAGTGGAGTGGCATTAGCGATGAGGCAGCAAGCCTTGCCCTCGCAATCCTGGTGTTTTGCTGTTCTGGCGGGTAGGACGACCCACCTCCCGTTTCAGGTGTGATACCCCGCACACTAGGTACCGTGTTGCTTGGGATCACGAGGGTATGGCCATAGTCCTATGTTGTTACTGATAGTCACCTACATGTCTCACATGATATAACTATTAGTCAATAGACTAGGGTAGACCCGAGGGAGGGGTCAGGCCCCCGATTTTATGATTTGTAACCCTGAATGAAGGGTGGTTTTTTAACCGAAGTTTTATAATAAATGTTAATGAATTGTTTTATGAAATGATTGACCCGAAAGGGTTAGTTTATACTATAATTTTAATAAAATGATTTGAATGCAGTAGCATGATGGTGTTTTCCATGCTTTCATTTCAAATTCATGATTTGTCTTACATGACATGAAAGAATGCATGATCTTATTTTACTTCATGCTAATTATGATTTAAGGATGTCACATAAAATGCTATTGATGCATGAATTACATGCTTTCTATATGTACAACTAGTTTTGATAAACTATGTCATGGATATATGCATGGTTTTTGTACTTGAGATTTTAATGAAAAGAAATGGATGTTAAGGGCATGGCATTATGAGCATGTAGATAGTGGAGCTATCTACTTACTTGCATAATTGCCTTACGGAGCGTGTGGTTTGCTCACCCCCCTTATTTTTCCATCTTTTCAGAGCACACACAGTAATTAGTAAGCGGCTGAGGACTTGTATGCATTGGTATTCGCTGCTTCCCATCGAGAGACAGCTTTACACATTTGTATAGTTTTGTATCTAAATATGTAATGCACAGTACTGTAAACAATTATGATGTCGGGGATGTAGAGTTATAAATACCATTGTGTATGGATTCAGTTAAAGTCAAAAGATAGTAAACTCTGATATATGAATATGATTATGGAAATGGAATGTTAAATAGATGAGAGGTGACTAACACCGAATCATAGCCCAACTGTTTGTAGGATGGTCATGATGAGAGAAAGGTAAGAATTAAATAATAAATGAAAAAGCAAAAAATTTACTCTGATTTTTAGTAAATTTGGATTGTGACATCCTTGCTCTGATACCAATTGTTGTCTCAACCGAGAGGAGGGGTGAATCGGTTTTCTAGTCTAAATGCTAAATTTAAACTCTTTTAAATTTAATTGCAAGTAATCAAATAATAAGCAATAGACTATAGTGCAGTAAAGTAAAGAAGATAAGAGAGAGAAGTAGCAAACTCAGCAATTTATAGAGGTTCGACCAATCGCTTGCCTACGTCCTCTCTTCTTAACCTTTTTGTCAAGAGTATTCTCTCACTATCACAATAGTTGATACAGCCTCCTTTTCAAGGTTAAGGAATAACCTCTCTACCCTTTTTTACAACGATATATATTCACCTCTTACTTAATTCTCTCACAGAGGAACTCTCCTCTTTTCTTTTGGATTAAGAGTGAATACAAATAAAAACTCTCTTTGTGGGTAGGAAGAATAACTTTCACTCAAGCTATTTAAGACAATACAATAAATATGATGTTGAAGACAAAGGGAATGTTGAGGAATCATCTCTTAAGAATATTCAAAATTTTCAGCTCTATCTCTTCTCCCCTCAGTGTCTTCAATGCTTGGTTTTATGCAGCAGGATGGTAGGTGAAGCATTTAATGCAGTTTTTCCCATTAAATATTTTACAAAGAGAGCCGTTGGGAACCTCCAGTAGAGTACCAGATCGATCTTCCATCGTGACCAGATCGATCTTCTAATTCAAATGCCTGCAATTACAAAGCAACTCAAAGCGAGGAGATCGATCTCATATTTGTTGAATCGATCTTATAATTTGTAAAATGTAAGTGAAGATCGATCTACCGAACCATCAGATCGATCTCATAAACTTTCTATTTAAAGTAAGATCGATCTCCAGATCAATCTAGCAAGCATTTCGTAGAGGGAAGATCGATCTCTAATCACCCTAGATCGATTTCCTAAACTCTCTGACTTTAAGGAGATCGATCTATATCCATATGAGATCAATCTCATAAGCTCTCTGTTTGAACATAGATCGATCTACAGATCAATATAAGACCTTTAACCTTTTCCTTAGAGGAGATCGATCTCTTCCCAGACCAGATCGATCTCATAGGCATTCTGTAAGTCAAAGATCGATCTCATAACTTTTAGAGATTGATCTCTTCTTTCTTAACATCCCATGCATGTTCTTTAAGTTTTTAACCCTTAATCAGATCGATCTCATATTCTCATGAGATCGATCTCTTATACTTGAAAACCCAGGAGATCGATCTCTCAACCTTTAACACCCAGTTTCTGGCAATGACTTGTATCTCAATATATTCTGATTAACCTCTTAACATGTTTTAAGCATTTCTTGATTTATAATATCCATTATTGAATTACTGGTTTGTCATTTCAAAATATATTAACCTAACAACAAAAATACGGGAATTGGTTTCCTTTGGAAGCTAATTCCGTACTCCTATATATATTATTATCATTATAATATATATTATTTATTTCATCATGTTGTATTATGTTTCTCTACTCTTTCTCTTTATAATGTACTTACACATGTATATACTATCTTAGATACCCATGTGCATTATTTCACCTCATTTCATTTACTTACCACATAGGTGTTTACACATATTTGCAACACTATATGCAATATGTATATACATTCTTATAACTCTTTTTTTTTTTTAATTTAAAATTACATTTTCAATTTGACAAATATATATATATTGTAATTAATTTTATCATTTTTAAATACATTTTCAATTTAACAAAAAAATATATATATTCTTATAACTCTTTTTCAATTAATTTTATTGTTTAATTAAATACTAAAAATTTGCGGTGTTTACATTCTCCCCACCTTTAAAAAATTTGGTCCTCCAAATTTATTTTGGTCATTCAGAATAGATGAGGGTACTTCTCCTTCATGAGGCTATCTATCTCCCATGTAACTTCTTCAACCGCATGGTGTTGCCAGAGAACCTTTACCAAAGGAATAGTCTTTGATCAAAGCATATTTTTCCTTTCTGTGCAAAATCCGGATAGGTTGCTCATATCCTCTTGAATGCTCAAGGGTTCATACTGAATGATGTGTGAGGGATCCGGATTATACTTCCTTAACATTGAGACGTGGAAGACATTATGTATCCCAGAAAGCTTCGGTGGTAAGGCAGTCTATAGGCTACGTCTCCCACTCTCTCTAGAATCTCAAATATAACTTTCAAGTCCCATAGATCAATTATAGATAACGATGCAACTCTTCGCAGAGCTTATAATATCATAATCCAAAATTTTCTATTAGCCAAATACACTATTAACTCTAACTAAAAGTTAAAGCCTAGGATCAATAGGAAAAATCAGTCGATAATTTAAATCATTATAACTCGAAATAATAAAATTCATATCAAGATCACAACTCCAAACACTAATCACATACATCATATAATCTCATTGATTCCTCAATCTTTGGAACCATTATCACAAATTAATCACTCTCATTATTAACAAATTAATAGCACTCCATGTAGAAGTTTAAAGGATGTCCTGCAACGACTTAAATAAATATCAATTCATATCCTCAAGTTAAGATATTTTTCTCTTTCTTTTACTAAACCAAAATCACTTCAAATTAAGCAATTATTCTCTTTAAATGCAAGATTGATTCCAACCAATAGAAATCTTACAATATACCATGATAAATTTTATGCTGATGATTTTCAATTACTACTTCAAATATACGTTCCCACATAGCATTTCTTTACACTTGATACTGAACCATCGATCCATATTCCATAGTTTATACGATTTCATTAGAATGAAATTCATTTCTTCACCTTCACAAGTAATGGTATCCTGACTTCCAACACGAATATGACGACTGTCAATTTCAATTTATAAGTTATGGATTAGGGTACTTCTAGACGCTGTCAAGTCTCTCAGGCGAGGAGGTATTTTGAAATACCTTTATTAACCATCAGACTTAACCACATAAACTGGTTATGGATATAAGGGTTCAAGGTTCAGTCCCAATTAAGACGTAGGATAACAAAACTTATCGTAATTTTACATTTATCCTTTATCCACCACTCATTTTTCATTTCACATTGCTCGATCTAAATCATTTCACATACCCAAAAATATTCATGCATTGTGTACATCTCTCATTCCAATTATAATCTTGTATCCAAAATTTATCACACTTCTAAACTTGTCTCATTTCGTACATCAGTTATAACGAAATCATTTCCTTACTCAAATTGAGTCTCACATTCGAAACGTAAACATATACAAATTTCAATTCTTTAGATTCAAAACGCATTTCATGTTCCAAAGTCTCATTATATTCTTGCAATTTCTGAATCTTTCCCGTTGATCTATAACCTTTACTTTAGGGAATCCAATTGACACCCATTCTTAATACAACGTGACCCAGAAGACTTTGAATCTCCTTAAAAATTAACGTCAGTAACTCCAAAGTGGATCACCTGGTCCAATAACCCCTTTTTCATGCAATCATTGTATTTGCTTCTTCAGTACTCCTAATTCAATCAAAGCCACTGAGTACAGTGGTCTGAATAATTAATTCGATGTCAGGTGCTAAATCAATTCCAGGACTTCGCCTTTCAATTTAGTGGTAACTCTGATAGATCACCCAAATACGTGTCGAAAATCTCTCTTTCTACTGGGGTGTCTTTTTAATCCGAACACGCCCTAACTTTATCGATCACATAAGTAGTGTGACCTTCACTTATACTTTTAGTTATGTGATTCATCTTTTCAGTTACAATGACTTTACTCTATGACTCTCACTACTTCCTTAGAACATCACCTTTTTGTCACTCTATTTACCTTGTTATTTTCTTTGTAACCTCAAGGGTATATATCTCATATCTCATAGTTGCGCTTTGCGTACTGCTCCTTCAAAATAACATCTGGTGAAGCTAACTCAACTCGACCGAGGATCTCAGTACATCCTATGAGCTTCCTGGACTTCCTCCATTTCACATCCCTATTTATCTGAATTATTCCCCTTCTAAAGCTATGAATTTAATTTCATAATCATCCATAGACTTGTTACTTTATGTCTGATTGTAATCATTTCATCCATAATTGCCACTTTGTTTCATTCGGAATGTGTTATCGTCTAAGGGCCTTCAGAAACATATCCCATGAAATTTTTTGATGTCGACTCTCGGATCAAATCGGGGAATTTCCCTCCGAGTTTGACTTTCTATTTTGATACTGATGCTACAAAGGCTACTTTCTTTGTAGTACTACACTCTGAAAATCCGTGTAGCTTCTCCAATCCTTTAACACAAAAGTTGTAAAAGCAACTTTCTCGATAGAGTTACTTCTAAAATCATCAAGCTTTTCTATCTCATCCATCCAACACTCGAAATCACTGAATTCTTAACCTTGTTGAAGAATAGAGGCTTAAACTCTTGAAACTGCCCCCAGTCTATTAAGCTCACAGTCATACTCTAAGAATCCATGCAAGTTTTCCAATTTAATTTTCTAGTTTTCTATTACAATTGGATTCTTGATTTCAGTATGTAATAGCATACTATCCTCCGAAATCAGCTCGGTCTCTATCCGTTAGTGAACTTACAGACATTTCTTGAATTCATTGCTCATAACATTGGGTCATACATTTCCAGGGATATAAATCATAATTCATACTCATAGACAGATCGATTTCCTTGTGCTAGACCCATATATTTCATTTGTAGTTTCCTTAATCTCATTCATACAGTTCTCTATAACTACTGGGTCCTTTATCCCATTTAACAATGGCAGTCTGCACTTTTGAAACTGCCTCATCTCATGTAGCTCCTACTCCTAACCCAAATCATCATCATTCCGCTGTGGAGCTATAGGAGCAGGCATATTTGTAGTTCTGAAACATCTCTACAGGCTGTGTGGGCGTATCAGGAGTAATCTATCTGTTTATTCTTCAGTCTACCCCATCACCGAACATAGCCTGTGTCCGAATTTTCCATAATATGTTTAATACTCCACACAATCTTAGCAAAGTGTATCTCAATACCATTTGTCCTTTCCACAGGACCTGATGGAGCATGGTCTACATCAGTTTCAATCTCAGTATCATTTATGAGTCTCATATGATGACTCTGCATGATTCTTAGGCCTATCTTTGCGGCCTCTAGCCCGTGACCTAATTCCTCACATAAACCAAACATTAAGTTTTAACTTCATTAGGTATACTTTTTCTACAACCAGACAAGCACAGATATTTGGGATGGAATCTTATCCTTATTATTGACACTGACAGTACTAGACAACCTTCGCTCTGATACCACCTTAATCCTGTTCAGTGTCAATTCATTTTCTTACTTCTTTATCTGTAATTATAATTTAGTTTCACATTTGGATTTATATGGCCAATAGAAATTTTGATAGCATAACAGCTTATTTATAAGCCTACCCACCGGCAAACCAACTGTTTTTAACAAATCATAGATATCCACAACTACCAACCATGCTTTCTAAGTCATGTCATCAAATCATTCTACATATTTCAAACAATGTCTAGTTACTCCCAAAAATCAATCTTTAGAAATATTTCATTTTATTTATCCTTATACAGATTACATCATGACACATTACTTTCAATAAATGTTTGTGCATACAAATGGTCTGGTAAAGAGATAGAAATGTATACCTCACGTATGTACAAAAGGTGGTTTTGGGAAACTCGTATCCATCAGCCTATGTCGCCTACGCAGCAATTATCGTTGTAATTTCACTGCAACATATCTGAAAAGTGAAGGGGTGAGCTTTTGGGAAAAAGCCCAGTAAGAAAGTGCATTTAAAACGATCATAGTGATTAAAATATACAGAAAAGCATAATAAAACGTAAAATGGATTCTCTCTGCAACTAATATAAAGGACCTCTGAATTTAAGGAATCAAAAACATCATCAATCAAAAATGTAAATCTTTAAGTACTTCAACTTAACAGTCATAACATAACCTTTCGTATATTCAAAATTTAAAAAATATGTTTGCATATAATTCACATATCACAGAGTCAAATCTGAAAACAGAATTTAGTTCAGATTGAGACTACACTGGCCCATATGATTATCATGCGGCAATAACAAAATCATCCATCATAGAGGGAATTCAGAACCTCTGGCCATGGTAGGGTTGTAGACGTGATCAAGGTCATACAGCGTTCAGACACTTGAAGGTGGAATTCAGACGCCACATAGACAAAGTTTAGACGCCACACAGGCGAAGTTCAGACACCACAAAGGCGAAGTTCAGACGCTACACCTGCGAAGTTCAGATGCCACACAGGCGAAGTTTAGACGCTACAAAGGCGAACATGACAAGCGTTAGAATACAACATAAGTAGCCTATAGTCTCAAAACATACTATAGTTTTCATATATAAAAAATCGAAATACAACCATCTTATTCAAAAGACAATTTCAGAGAACATTCTCTTGATCAGAAGTCAAATTCAGAAATATGCAATTATTCAGCATACAAATTCAGAGAACATGTTCTTATTCAGAAAACAAATTCAAAAGCATACACTTATTCAGAAGACAAATCCAGAAACATGCTTTTATTCAGAAAACCAATTCAGAAATCATGCTCTTACTCAAGACAAAAGCAGAAAACATGCTCAAAAATAATAGTTCAAATCTTTGTAAGTTTTCCTTGAATTCAAAACATAGTCAAACGAAATCCTACGCCGAAGAGCAGTCTAACCATAATTTTTTAAGACATTTGTCGAACGTGTTGAAAATTCAAGCATTTTTCCTTAATTGCGGTTTAGAAAGTAAACTATTACCATTTTAAATTACACCCGCTTACCTTGATTTATCGAAAATTTTGAATTCGAGTAGTGACACCTACAAGTGTCTCCTTTAACTACCTCTACGATTCTCCTTGGTGTTTATCTGTAGTCCTCGATTGTCTCAACATAATGAGTCGGCGGGTCCGATGCACTGGGTTAATTTTTTCAGAGCTCTTTCTCAAAATTTCTCAAATTTTCAGTATATTCGTCTTCTTTCTTCAATTTTTTTTAAATATGTAACACTCGAATTAAATCGTAATTTTTATGAAGGATTGAAATGGCAACAAATTAAACGAATGGGATTTGGACTGGAGATGAGGATTTAAAACACGAAATGAGTGAGTGTTCGTGAAGGGAAGTTGGACTGATTTGGTCTCAAACACGTGTAAGGGTAAAACGATCAAAAGATCGAATTTCGGTATAAATTCGATAAGAAAATTTCATTAAAAATTATGGAATTGAGAAATCTTGATCAATAACGAGAAACATATTGAATTTCAAGTCCAATTGATTAAGATATGAATTTATTAGAATTAATCAAAAATTGATTCGGGATAATATCCCGAAAATACGAAGAAAATACATCGAAAAAGGGTTAAAATAAATAAATAAATAAATCTAAATAAAATACAATTTTAATGATATTTTGGGATTTTTTTCTATAGTTTAATGAATAAAATAATAAAAAAATAAATTATAAATAATAATAATAGTAATAATAAAAAGAGAATCGTAGAATCGTGATTCTGAAACGCAGACCAGCGAGGGAGTCGAACCCCCTCTGCCTCTACCGGGAAGAGAACGAGAGGCCAAGAGGGGAAAGCCTTACGCCGACGCCGACGTCGACCCCAACCCAACCAAAATTCGGCAGGGAAATGCGGCCGACGAGTGAGGAAGAGGAAAAGAGAGAAATCGAGAGGGAGGAAAAGGAAATTCGACGAGTCGACGTCGATCGACCCCAACCGACCCTAGTCGAATGCTCCCCTAGTGCAGACGCATCGATTGGTGTAAGAATCGACAGATAAAATAGCCACTAACGCAGGTGACGAAAGTGAAAGAGAACGACACCGACAGCGAGGAGAGAACAGGCCTGACCGGCCACTTTTCTGCCACCTCTAACCAAATCGACCCCAGATCCGAGCTTCATGAGGTCCCGCGGAGCTGCTGGCGACGGAAACCAGCAAAGAACCAGTCGATGAAGCCTCAAACCGATTGAACTAAACTGAACCGGGTTGAATCGATCAGTCTGAACCGGGTTGAACTGGACCAAACTGGTTCAACCAAGAAAGAGAGGAAAAAGGGAGAAAAAGGAAGAAAAAGAGAAAAAGGAAAAAGGGGAAGATTTTTGGGGATACATCAGACTTCAGGTAAGTCGGTAAGAGGTCAAAAGTGATCGATTTGATTTTTGAGAAATTTATTTAAATTATATTTGATCGAAAATTAACCCAGAATTAAATATAAATTGTGCAGTTCGACGATAAATCGTGTATGCGAGCCCGATCGAACTTCGATTTGCGCACCATCTTATAATCTTGGGTAAGTAAAGCTCATTTACGACAATTTATGTAATTATTGGCGTATTAAAGATTTATTTTATGAATTTCGGATTTAATTCCGCATTTAGTGAATTATATTGGGATTTTTGAATTAATTGTCGTAAATGATATACGAGCTATCCAAAGAGTTTGGAACGAAGCACAATGGGTATTGAGAACCCAATAAACTCGAAAAAGGGATTTAATAAGTGGAACGGGCTGGAAATTGGTCGAGACCCATTAAGATGCAATCGGGCCCAATAAAGTAAAACGGGCCCAGTACTTTAGATTCGATCAGTAAAAGTGGAATACTGATAAATATATTAGAATTGACCCAAATATGTGGTTATATGCAGCTCTGTAGACTTGGTTGGAGCGAATTTGGATTGAGAGACCTGGTATCATCGAGACGGGATAAACTTGCACGTGATTATAGGAAAGGAAATTTTACGGACTGCTAGAGGTAACTTTACGCAAGTTTAACTTCATTTGCTGTCTCTTAAATTGTCTGAAGGGTCTAGATTTAAGATAAAAAATTTAGTGTCTCGGATGGGTAAATTACCAAATTACCCTTGTTAAGGGTAAAATTTCTAAATTTAGGAAAAATTAGGAGGAGCAAGAACAAGAGGTTCTTGCTTGTTCTTGAGGTGTGTTTGACACGTGCATGAGTAGGCTGGCTAACTTTTAAATAAAAATGCACAGCATTGCATATTTTCAACAATGTGATTCGGTTGGAAATTGTTTTAAGATAACAGAGCCGCCTACATGATTTTATAGACATGTGACATGCTAGAGGTCAGCTCGCACGAGTTTTTGATTTGTGTGGTGCATGCATTAGTGTTAGAGCGAGAGCTCGCACTAGAGTTTTACATGCATTGGTGCTGGAGTCTAACTCGCACCATATTTTCATATGATTTTCATGATAAGGTGCTAGAGTCTAACTCACACCAGATTTTCACTTAATTGTTATGACAGAGTGCTAGAGCCTAGCTCGCACTAGTTTTACATGATTTTGACAGAGTGTTGGAGCTTACCTCGCACTAATCTTATGAAATTTTATGAAACAGGTGTTGGAGCTTGGCTCGCATGAGATTTTCCTTGATTTTATGAGCTTGCTGGAGCATCATTCGCACTGGTTTTATGAGAACATGCAATGAGTCGTGCTTGGAGCGTCAGGTAGACTATGTGTCACGTCGATTAAATAGGCTCGCATGTGCGTTTTGAGACAGGGCATGAGTATGGATATGAGATACGGGTCCATGGAGTACGTTGTATCGTGCAAGTGGCATGGAGTATGTTGTATCGTGCTGGGATTGATTATGTGGCATCTTCGGATGCGAGTGACATCTTCGGATGCGAGTGATCGGGTAGGACCGACGGGATGGACTGACCCTCATCCCGAGGTGGTTCTTGATAGTGGTGAGACCCCGCACACTAGGATCTGTGTAGCAGTGGGATCACGAGGACATATGGCCATCGTCTTAGTTATTTGCCTGAGATATATACATATATTACCTAGTCTCGCATGTTGATGTTTTGAGAAACTCGTTTTGTGGACTTTTGTGTGAGTCTGGATCACTCAAGGGAGGGGTTAGATCCTAACTGAGTTAAGATTTTGATGAGAATAAAACTTGGTTTTAAACTGAATTTGCATGATGTTATTTCCATGCTATTTAAACCCATGAATGATGTAAACTGATTTTACATGACATTCATTGTATCGCATGTCACTATTGCTTTGAAAAGTATTTGATTTCATGGTTTTGTGTGAGTCAGAACACCAGAGCGATGGGTTAAGTCCTGGCTTTGTTTTGAAATTTTAATGAGAAATGATTTAAAAGAGTTGCATGTTAAATTTTCCATGCTCTTTGAAATCCATATGTGAATTTGTTTTACATGACATCATGACAGCACAAATTGTAGTATCTGTTTTGAAATGTGTGGAGGAATGGTGGTTTATGCATGGCACCACGTTCATGTAGGTAGTATGGTTACCTACTTGTTCGTAGGATTGCCTTACTGAGCTTGATGTGCTTACCCCTTTCATTTTCTCACACAAATCATCTCCAGTAGACTTTGAGGCGACTGAGTACTGCATTCCTGATATTCGCTGCTGCCTATCATTTTGAGGTATATACACTTGTACATGTTGTATCTAAATAAGAATAGCACAGTAACATGTTGGTAAATAACTTTCGGGGATGTATAGACACTGTGAACACTTGTAAATGAATGTGAAAGAATTAGTTAAAAACTCATGTGTTTACCTCTCTTTTAATAAATAATTAAGTTATATGGTGAATGAATGGTGGGCTTGGCATTGACGCACAGCCCAATTGTTAGTAGAGTGTGGTCACAATCAGAGGACAGGACGAAAAAATTTACTCTGATTTTGGGGTCGTGACAAATGGCGGTATCAGAGCGAAATTGATCTGATGTGTATCAGTGTTAGTAATAGAAAATTACATCCCCATATTACTGTGCGTGGTTAGATATAATGGTGTATATCGAGATGGGATTTAACTAAGAAATGATTGAGAATGTAGGAATATAGGCATTTTGCCTAATATTAGTCGTGGTAGAGGAGGTAGAGCATGAGGCAGAGGTCGTAGAGGTAGGCCTGAGCCTACTAGTCGTGCTGAGTTGACCTATGAGAACCAAGATGAGATTGAAATGGAGGCTGATGTTGAGCATGCCCCTTAGAGTCTGACAGAGAGATCAGACAGTATTGAGACATGCTTGGCGAGGTTGGAGCGGAATGTAGAGAATATTTTGGGAGCTAATTGCTCAGAGTATGTATAGGATTTAAGGGCGAGTCAGAGCATTGGTGAAAGTTCGCTCGACCCATCTTAAGAGTTAGACATCCAGAGTTGACATGAGAAATATTTTTGGATGTATTCCGGTGACAGAATATCCTGGACACTGTTAAAAGGAAATTACAGATAAAATTTTTTACTCTGACCCAGAGGAACTGGTTGATTGACGAGTATGAAACTCAATTTATATCCCTGGGCAGGTATTACCCCGACACTATGGGCAATGAGAGTCTAAAAGCCTAAAAGTTCATGGAAAGGCTCAAATTGTCTATTAGAGTCCGATTGGCCCCATTAGATATCACTACCTATGCCGAGGTAGTGCGCAGACCATAGTTGTGTGAATAAGATCATGTGTTGCATGCCTCTGAGATTGGGAAAGGTAGTAAGGACTGAAATAGAGACAGGAAGAGAATAGAGAATGACAGAGATGTCAAAATGGGAAAAAGGTAGTTTAGTAAGAGATTAGAGTTGATGAGTCACAAGGTAAGATGATTGGTAAGGCCCCAGTATATCCAATTTCATGTCTTTTGAGGGGTATTATGATTAGAGGACCCTGACCTGCTCCGTAGCAGTATAAGCAGTGTAGGATGTGTGGTAGATACCACAGAAGTAGGGCTTACACCTACACCTTATTGACTAAAATAGCCGTTAAGTGTGGTAAGACGGACCATTTATTTAATGATTGTTCTGAGTTGGGTGAGACTGCCTCACAAAAAGGCAAAGAGACAGAAAAAACCCTGTTGATATCTCTGCACCGAAAAGGGAGGACACAGTCGAAGAGAAATGGAAAAGTAGGCTGTTGGACGAGGGCGAGTGTATGCCTTGGACCAAGACACTATTAATGTTTCATATGATGTGGTGAAAGATACCTCCCTGGTTATGAATAATGAAGTAATTATTTTAATTGATTCTGGTGCCACGCATTTATTCATACCGCCTTCATTTGCATATAAGTTAGTGAAAGACATTAATGCCTATACCATTGGGCACAATGCTGATAGTTAGCATCCTATTGAATGAGGGTTAACTAACGAAATAATTATGAAGAGATTTGTTGGCTCTACCGAGAGGGGGGTGAATCGGTTTTCTAACGTTAATGGCAAATTTTAATTTAATCCAATTTCAATCAGCAAATGATAATGAGCAATATAATAAAACCAAACAATTTAATGCAAGATAGGGAAGAGAGAAACAAACACAATCATTTATAGAGGTTCGGCCAAACTCTTGCCTACGTCCTCTCTCCTTGACCTTCTTATCAAGTGCTTTCTTACTCTCCTTCAACAGAAGTTACAATGTTCCTTTTTCAGGTTAATGAATAACCTCTCTACCCTTTTCAATACAAAAATGTATTCAACCTTTTACAATTTTATCTCACTGAGGAACAATCCTCTTCTCACTTAAGGTAGGAATGAATACAAAATGAAGCTTTAATATGGGTAGGACAACTACAGCTTTTGCTCTTAAGCTTATACAATAGATCTCAATAAATGAGGAATGAAGACACAAGGAATGAAGGTATTGAAAGCTTGAGAATGTAAGAAATGTGCAGTAATAGTGTCTCTGTTCTCATTGTCTTCAATGCTTGGTTAAATACTGAAGGATTGGTAGTTGGAGCATTAAATGCTATTTTTCCCGTTGAGATTTTTGCAGAACTAGCCGTTGGGTACCTCCAGTAGAGTGCCAGATCGATCTGCCATCTTGGCCATATCGATCTCTTAGTTATAAATCCTGCAAGATCAAAGCACAACACAAGGAGATCGATCTGTCGACTAGGCAAATCGATCTGTTAATTTGAAAATGATAAGGGAGATCGATCTGTCGAACAGGCAGATCGATCTTCCAATCTCTCTGTTTGAGGCAAGATCGATCTACATATCGATCTGCCATGCAATCTCGTAGTGGGGAGATCGATCTCTCAATACCCCAGATCGATCTCCTTAGCTTTCTGACTTTGAGGAGATCGATCTCTTTCTTATCAGATCGATCTTATAAGCTCTAGTATTGGGCAGATCGATCTCTTAACCCTTATAGATCGATCTTACTCTTCCTTAATACCTTTGTACAGGCTCAAGGCTTGGCAGATCGATCTCATGTCTTCCTGAGATCGATCTCTCATCTAAGATAAACCCAGAAGATCGATCTCTCATAACCCAGATCGATCTCTCAACTATAGAAAACCCAAGAGATCGATCTTTGATGAGCCAGATCGATCTCTCATCAACAGAACTTTAAGTTTTGGTACTGATAACCTCTAAACATGTTTTTATATCATCTTTATATTATTGAATTTACTTGTTTTGTCATTTCAAAATACATTAACTCAACAATCTCCCCCTTTTTGATATGACAAAACTTATTCAATCAACATGTTTAGTTAATTTACAAAAGCTCCCCCTTTTTGTGAGCTCCCCTTTCTTTTAGCTTCTAACCTTTCTTAACTCCCCCTTATTTTTATCATTCCTTTTAAGCCATTTAGATATGATTCTTAAAATGATTTAAACATGTTTTAACACACACATGTGTTCTTAACATTATTTCTTCTCCCCCTTTTTGTCATATCAATGGTAAAAAAGGAAGTCTAAACAATACTCTGTCATTTCAAATTAACATTTCATTCAATAACACAAAGAGCAGTTCATTCAAGCAAATTGAGTTTAAATAACAAAGAGTAATGAAAACATATAACCAAACTAGATCTAGCAAATAAGTCCTATGGTGGAGGAGGAAATCGATCCATGAGATCCTCAACATGAGTGCGAGTGTCTTGAAGCTCATCAAACATCGCCTCCTGAGCCTTATGAAGATTTGCAAGACCGTCATCCACTTTGCGGTTTAGTTCCTCGAACATCCACTGCTGAGTTGCATGAAGGTTGGTAAAGCCTTCATCGATCTTTCGGTTGAGCTCACTCATCATCGTCATGATGAGCTCCATGCCAGCAGGTGAGGGTGCAGGTGCAGTGGGCTGAGCAGGTGGAGAGGGTGGACGCGCAGTCGGTGGGATCATCAAGGGGATCTTCCTCCATGGCTGCTGCAGAAGGCTGTTCCTGCTTCTTCTTCCAGTCGCCCCGAAAGTCTTTGTAGTAGCCCATGTGATGGAGTGTCCCAATGTTGAGGACGCTCTTCGGAGAGGGCATTTCGCAGGTTTCGCAACTGCTATCTATTCCAAGTCGCTGGAGGAAGTACGCCAGTGGTTGTGGAAACACGATCGTTGTGGCTTGACCTCGTACGATCTTCAACCAGTCTTGATAGATAAAGTGGATGAGGTTGGGTTTTTGACTGGTGGAATGAATGTGGTGAAGCCAGAACCTATCTAATCGTCTAAGGGTGGAGTGACGGGTACCAAAAGGACGAAGGTTCCAAGAAATGATAAGGTGGAGTAACCGGGGGTGCATTGGGATGTCACTCGCCTTATCCCCAGGAATATCAAACTCCAGAGGGACTTCCTCATCTTCGTTTGACAAGCCTTCATCGCGTAAGTGAAACGCTTGGGCAAGGACTTCAGTGTCTATGGCAATGGATTTTCCCATGACATACGTTGTAAACCCGAGAATATTACAAGTGTCATTGGGATCAAAAGTGAGTTCGGCATTGGAAAAGAATGCACGAACGATATTTGGAGGTACGAGAGTATTTATTTTTAGAAAAGGCATCCAACCAAAATCTTCAAATTTAGACAAATACGGAAAATCAATTCGGTTTAGAAAAGAGAAATCGATTGTGCGCCAATGTTTAATTGGCATGGTTGAAAAGTATTCTTCATATCGCTTCCTTTTGGCAGGTGTTTTAAAACACCTGTTAAAGGTAGCGGCTGAAGAGGGAGGAATGGATTGGGAGGATGACCCGGGTTCCACATTGGATCGGGGAGGTTTTTGGCCTGCTCTCTTAAGGCGAGGCATGGTTCTAGATACTGTATTGACTCTAAGACAGGTTCTCAAGCACAAAATCAATGAAACAGTGACTAGATTTGTCTGGAGTGAAATATAACACAAATCTTAAGAAAATTTTTTTTAAAAAAATGAGAAGTGTGGGTTACTATACCAGTAAACGAAGAAGAGAAGCAATAAAGACCGTACCGAGATCGATCTGAGGACGAATTGAGAGAGAAGGTGCGACAGGAGCTTTAGGGATTTGGGTTTTGGAGTTTTGAATTTGGGGATTTTTTGCCAGTATTTATAGTCCAGGGCACAGGAGATCGATCTGTCGAGACGACAGATCGATCTGTCATTTCCAGAAGCCCAAGCAGATCGATCTGTCGTAAGCACAGATCGATCTGTTGTCGAACAGAGGTGTAAAGAGATCGATATGTCGTATGCACAGATCGATCTGTTTCGAACAGATGCCTAAGGAGATCGATCTGCCAAATGCATAGATCGATCTTCAGAGGACAGAGGCTTGAGGAGATCGATCTGTCGTATGCACAGATCGATCTGTTATCGAACAGAGGCTTAAGGAGATCGATCTTATGGATAGAAGATCGATCTGCCTAGCTTAACCTTAATGCTTTAGGCTTATTTGAGGTATGGAGATCGATCTATATGAATAAGAGATCGATCTCTCATACTTGTTGCCCAGAAAACTCATTTGAACATCTCTTTTAAGTCTATTTGAAATCAAGATTTTGAAGCACACATATCTTAGGGAACATTCATAAGTCCTAATTCACCTCTAAGAATGCAAAACCTATCTCTATCAAGGGGTTTGGTGAATATATCAGCTATTTGATGTAACGTGTCAATGTACTCTAGAATTATATCCCCTTTTTGCACATGGTCTCTAAGGAAGTGATGCCTAATTTCTATGTGCTTGGTTCTAGAGTGTTGAATAGGATTTTTAGATAGATTAATGGCACTGGTATTATCACATTTAATAGAGACTTGTTTCATGTCAATACCATAATCTTTCATTTGTTGTTTAATCCATAACACTTGAGCACTACAACTACCTGCTGCTATGTATTCAGCTTCAGTTGTGGACTGAGCCACACTGTTTTGTTTCTTGGAGAACCAAGAGATTAGCCTATTTCCTAAGAATTGGCAAGTACCTGAAGTACTTTTCCTATCTATTTTGCATCCTCCAAAATCTGCATCTGAAAATGCATGAAGTGCAAAGGTAGAGTCCTTAGGGTACCAAAGTCCTAGATAGGGAGTATCCTTAAGGTATCTAAAGATCCTTTTAGTGGCTAATAAATGTGATTCCCTAGGAGAGGATTGAAATCTAGCACAAAGGCATACACTAAACAAAATATCTGGTCTACTTGCAGTTAAATAAAGCAATGAGCCAATCATAGACCTATAGAGTTTAGTATCTACACACTTACCTCTCTCATCTTTATCAAGCTTGATGTTGGTGCCCATAGGAGTTGCTTGAGGTTTGCAATTGTCCATTCCAAATCGCTTGAGCAAATCCTTAGTATATTTTGCTTGATTGATGAAGGTTCCATCTTTTGTTTGCTTTACTTGAAGTCCCAAGAAGAATGTGAGTTCTCCCATCATGCTCATTTCAAACTCACCTTGCATGATCTTAGCAAACTCTTGACATAAAGACTCATTAGTTGATCCAAAAATAATATCATCTACATACACTTGTACAACTAATAAATCCTTATTTTTATTTTTGATGAATAAAGTGGTATCCACTTTTCCTCTTGAAAATCCCTTTTCTATTAAAAATTTTGACAACCTTTCATACCAAGCTCTAGGAGCTTGTTTCAAGCCATAGAGTGCCTTAGACAATTTAAAAACATGTTCAGGAAATTCATGATTTTCAAAGCCGGGAGGTTGCTCAACATAGACTTCTTCATTAATGAAACCATTTAAGAATGCACTCTTTACATCCATTTGATATAATTTGAAGTTTTTATAACATGCAAAGGCAAGTAACATTCTTATTGCCTCTAGTCTAGCTACCGGTGCATAGGTTTCATCATAATCTATACCTTCTTCTTGTCTATAGCCTTGTGCAACTAACCTAGCCTTATTCCTTATGATCACACTATTTTCATCCATCTTGTTCTTGAATATCCATTTAGTTCCAATTATAGAGTGATCACTAGGCCTAGGAACTAGTTTCCATACTTTGCTTCTCTCAAATTGATTTAATTCTTCTTGCATTGCTAGGAACCAATTATTGTCATCTAAAGCTTCATTGACATTCTTAGGTTCTATTTGAGATACAAAGGCTATATATTGACACATATTTCTTAGAGATGATCTAGTTCTAACTCCAAGAGTTGGATCTCCTACTATTTCACAATCTTTTACATATCCTAACTCTCTTGGTGCTCTAGACTCTCTCTCTAATATCTCTATTTCTTCTTCATCTTCTTTATTCAAGTTAAGTTTTTTCTAATAAATCATCTTCTAAGTTTGGAATTTCCTCCAAGTTTTCATCAAATATTCCAACATCCTCATCATTGGTTAAATCTTTAGATACATCATTTGACTCATCAAATATAACATGAATAGATTCCTCAACCGTTAATGTTCTTTTGTTATATACTCTATAAGCCTTTGAATTTAATGAGTACCCTAGAAAGATTCCTTCATCACTTTTGGCATCAAATTTTCCTAGATTATCCTTCCCATTATTTAAGACAAAACATTTGCAGCCAAAGGGATGGAAGTAACTAATGTTAGGCTTTTTACCTTTGTAGAGCTCATAAGGAGTTTTCTTAAGCATGGGTCTAATCATAGCTCTATTGATTATATAGCAAGATGTGTTTATAGCTTCAGCCCAAAAATACTTTAGCAAATTATTCTCACACAACATGGTTCTAGCCATCTCTTCCAAGGTTCTATTTCTTCTTTCATCTACTCCATTTTGTTGTGGTGTCTTAGGGGCTGAGAAGTTATGACTAATTCCTTGATCATTGCAATACTCGTCAAATCCTATGTTTTCGAATTCCTTGCCATGATCACTTCTAATGCTAGTTATTGTATACCCTTTTTCATTTTGAGTAATTTTTGTATAGGCTATGAATTTTTCTAAGGCTTCATTTTTTACTCTTAAAAAGAACACCCATGTGAACCTAGTGCAATCATCAACTATTACAAATCCATAATGCTTCCCACCTAGGCTAGTTGTTCTAGTTGGTCCAAATAAATCTAAGTGAAGTAATTGAAGAGGCCTAGTGGTGGATACAACATTCTTAGGCTTAAATGTTGTCCTTTTGTGTTTTCCTTTAACACAAGCTTCACATATTTCTTCATGATCAAAGGATAGCTTGGGTAAACCTATGACTAGATCCTTTCTAGCTAACTTAAATAGCACATGCATGCTAGCATGACCTAGTCTTCTATGCCATAACCAAGATTCCTTTTTACTGTCTACCATTAGGCATATATTTTCATTTTTGAGTTCATTAAGATAGACAATATATATTACCTTGCCTATGGCCTAGAAAAAGAACTTTGTTTGACTTAGGATCTACCACATTACATTTCATGCAATCAAAAATTACTTTGTAACCTTTGTCACAAATTTGACTTATGCTTAGTAAGTTATGCTTTAGACCCCTAACAAGTAATACCTTTTCTAATGAAAAATAGTCATTACCTATTGAGCCACTTCCTTCAACTTGGCCTTTGGAGTTGTCCCCAAATGTGACCTCTCCACCAACTTTTGATTTAAAAGAGTTGAAGTGGCTTCTATCTCCCGTCATGTGCCTTGAGCATCCACTATCCAAGTACCATGCTTCCTTTGTTTTAGCTTTGTGGCCATGCTCAATTACCTACAAAAAGATTCTAGCTCAAATCTTAGGTACCCAAATTCTATTGGGTCCTTTGAGGTTAGTAAATGCAATTCTTGATCCCTTTGAGATCCATTTAGCTAATGCATTAACATTTTTGGAGTGAATTACTTTTTTTGGAATCCATATCCTTTTTAATATTTTTCCTTTAAGAGATCTCATTTTTATATTGCAATTATGTGATGCATGTCCCTTCCTATTGCAATATGAACAAGAAGTTGATAGTTTATTTATACTATTTCTAGCAACAAAGCTTTTAAGATGAGTCTCTCTACTTTTTGCATTATATCCTAACCCATTTTTGTCAAAGAATACCCTTTGGGTCTCTAGCATGCTATCCAACTTTTGTTGACCCATGTGGAACCTATTAAAGGAATTATGTAGATTGCCATTTTTCTCTTTAAGATCACAAATTTCACGATTTGAAATTTCTAATTTCTTTTCGCATTCTAATTTGTCCCTTAGCATCAACTCATTTTCTTTTCTTAATTTGGATATTATCTTTTTATATTTCATGCTCATGCATTCATACTCTAATGCAAGATCATCAAATGCATCTTGCAATTCATCAAAGGAATAATCATTGAGTTTTGAAATTACCTTTTCATCCTCAATAGCCATGAAGCACAAGTTAGTAATGTCCTAATTTGATTCGTCATCGGAGCAGTCACTGTCGCTCCATGTTGCCACCATTGCTTTCTTTTTATGGAACCTATCATTGGACCTTTTAAGAAGAGGGCAGTTAAATTTTATGTGTCCTGGTTTTTTACATTCATAACACAATTGAATCTTTTCTACCTACTTCTTCTTGATCTCTCTTATTGTTTCTCCTATTACTACCACTAGCTCTCATCCTCATGAACTTGTTAAATCTTTTGGCAAACATTGTCATCTCAAGGTCCTCTTCACTACCACTCTCATTCTTAATCTCCTCTTGAGCAGTGGATTTTAGAGCAACTCCCACTTTCTTGGGTGGCTCTTCATTTCTTCTCAATTTCATCTCATAAGTGAGTAGAGATCCTATTAATTCATCTAGAGACAATGTGTGAGGATCCTTAGATTCCTCAATTGCAGTCACTTTAGCTTCCCATGATTGAGGTAAGCTATTTAATATTTTCTTGACCATTTCAATATTAGAGTATATCTTTCGTAATGACTTTAATCCATTAATAACATCTGTGAATCTAGTGAACATATCACTAATTGATTCTCCTTCCTTCATCCTAAAAAGCTCATAATCATGTGTGAGCATCCCTACCTTAGTCTCCTTCACTTGGGTAGTACCCTCATGAGTTATTGCCAATTTATCCCAGATTTGTTTGGCATTATCACACCCTGAGACTCTATTATATTCATTTGGACCTAAGGCACAAAATAATGTGTGCATAGCTTTAGCATTTAGCTGAGCACACTTAATATCATTTGAATCCCATTCATCTTCTTCTTTAGGGATATCTCTTCCCTCTATTCTCTTTGTAGGGATTTGAGGTCCTTTAATTATAATTCTCCACACTTCATAATCATTTGCTTGAATGAATAACATCATCCTAGTCTTCCAATACGCATAATGTTCTCCATTGAACATAGGATGTCTAACCGTAGAGTGCCCCTCTCCTACCAAACTAATTGCTACATTGTTATGAGCCATTTGATCGTTTCTAACTATTAGGAAGTTGTTCCTATGTGATTAAAGAGTCCTAGCTCTGATACCAATTGTTGGCTCTACCGAGAGGGGGGTGAATCGGTTTTCTAACGTTAATGGCAAATTTTAATTTAATCCAATTTCAATCAGCAAATGATAATGAGCAATATAATAAAACCAAACAATTTAATGCAATATAGGGAAGAGAGAAACAAACACAATCGTTTATAGAGGTTCGGCCAAACTCTTGCCTACGTCCTCTCTCCTTGACCTTCTTGTCAAGTGCTTTCTTACTCTCCTTCAACAGAAGTTACAATGTTCCTTTTTCAGGTTAAGGAATAACCTCTCTACCCTTTTCAATACAAAAATGTATTCAACCTTTTACAATTTTATCTCACTGAGGAACAATCCTCTTCTCACTTAAGGTAGGAATGAATACAAAATGAAGCTTTAATGTGGGTAGGACAAATACAGCTTTTGCTCTTAAGCTTATGCAATAGATCTCAATAAATCAGGAATGAAGACACAAGGAATGAAGGTATTGAAAGCTTGAGAATGTAAGAAATGTGCAGCAATAGTGTCTCTGTTCTCATTGTCTTCAATGCTTCGTTAAATACTGAAGGATTGGTATTTGGAGCATTAAATGCTATTTTTCCCGTTGAGATTTTTGCAGAACTAGCCGTTGGGTACCTCCAGTAGAGTGCCAGATCGATCTGCCATCTTGGACAGATCGATCTCTTAGTTATAAATCCTGCAAGATCAAAGCACAACAACACAAGGAGATCAATCTGTCGAATAGGCAGATCGATCTGTTAATTTGAAAATGATAGGGGAGATCGATCTGTCGAACAGGCAGATCGATCTTTCAATCTCTCTGTTTGAGGTAAGATCGATCTACATATCGATCTGCCATGCAATCTCGTAGTGGGGAGATCGATCTCTCAATACCCCAGATCGATCTCCTTAGCTTTCTGACTTTGAGGAGATCGATCTCTTTCTTATCAGATCGATCTTATAAGCTCTAGTATTGGGCAGATCGATCTCTTAACCCTTATAGATCGATCTGACTCTTCCTTAATACCTTTGTACAGGCTCAAGGCTTGGCAGATCGATCTCATGTCTTCCTGAGATCGATCTCTCATCCAAGATAAACCCAGAAGATCGATCTCTCATGACCCAGATCGATCTCTCAACTATAGAAAACCCAAGAGATCGATCTTTCATGAGCCAGATCGATCTCTCATCAACAGAACTTTAAGTTCTAGTACTGATAACCTCTAAACATGTTTTTATATCATCTTTATATTATTGAATTTACTTGTTTTGTCATTTCAAAATACATTAACTCAACAAGATTATAAGTCGAAAACGGGGGAAAGAGTATAAGTCAGTTGATTTTATTCAATGGACTATGAATAATTTGAAGTAATATTTGAGAATAAATTGGTCGGCTGTAAACTATGATGTTCAGATTTCTATCCTAAGATAATGGTGTTTTACCCCTGAAAAATATATTGTAAGTTTTGACAAGTAAAAAAAAGGGTGTAGCGATTGAAATTAAAGGAGTAAATTGATTGTACTCACGGAATGAGTAATGAAAGATTTTTGTTATAATTTATATACGAAAGAAGATAAGCTTTGAGATGTGATAGATCCTGAATACAAGATATATTGGAATAAGAGGCGTATGAAAGGTACGAATATCTCTGATATGTGAAGTAATTTGGATTAAGCGATATGTAGTAGATATGAATTCCGACCAAGGATAAGGGGTGGATATATCCATAACCAGTCCATGTGGTCAAGTCTGAGGGTTAATAAAGGTATTTCAAAATACCTCCTCGCCTGAAGACTTGACAGTGTCTAGAAGTACATATAACCTATAAATTGAAATCGACAGTCGTAATATATACATTTAAAATTAGGGTACCTTTACTAGTACGATAAAGAAATATAGAATTCGATTATTCATGAAGGTTTAAAAAATTAAAAAATTTTATAAAAGCCGTAAATATTAAAAAAAAAAAAGGAAATGACGCTGGTTAGTATCTTGAACGGAAGCGATTTCGAAATGACATTATACATTTTTGCATACATAGGTCATGGATATGGGTGATTGAAATATTTAGTGGAACTCAACTACGATGAGGTATTTAAACATTACCTGGACCGATTCGTTATCATCCTTATTGATGATATTTTTTGTGTACTTAAAGTCCAGGAAAAATTTTAAGCAACAATTGGAAATTGTTTTTACAGATGATTTGTTGAGAGATCTCGAAATGGACTACTTTGTTGACACGTTTAACTAAGAAAACAAGTGGTATTTGAATGGGATGATAGATGTGACAGGAGTTTTGATGTATTGAAGTATGAACTGACCACCGCATTTATTCTCACTATACCCAACAACTCAAGAGGTTTCAATGTATATGGATACCTCAAAATAATGAATGGGCTATGTATTGATGCAAAATGGGAAGATAGTCAATTATGGATCCAGACAACTCAAGGATCATGAAAGAAACTATCTGACCCATGATTTAATGTTGGCAGCGATAGTGATTGTACTGAGTATGTGGCACTACTATGTACAAGATGAGAAATTTTGGGTATGTACTGATCATAAAAAGCCCCGAGTATCTGTTTTCACAGAAAGAGTTGGATACGAGATAACATAGTGGGTTAGAGCTTTTGAGGGATTATGATTGTGGAAATTGTACCACCCAGTAAAGGCTAATGAAATGGCTAGTGCCTTGAACAGAAAGAGCCTCGGGATGGTATTACATATGATGGTCAGGAAGCATGAGCTGCTAAAGCAGTTGTGAGCCTCGGTAGTGATGTGATCCCTTCTAATGATAATAGTGATTGTGTGACAGCTAGCCTGAGATTACCACCGGATTTAAGTGATCGAATTTGACAGGCTTAGTGTGATGATCGACATGGTGTCGATAGTGTGGGTCAGATTCAGAGGGGTACAGTGACAGAGTTCACAGAGAGTGATGATGGCTTACTAAGGTTCAGAGACAGTATAAGTGCTCCCCAGGACCACAGTGATGAGATAGTGTTATTGTCAGAAGCTCACTCTTCGGGATATACATTGCATCCAAGAAGCAATAAATATAACGAAATCTCTAAAAAAAAAGGTACTGGTGGTCAGATATGAAAAGAGACATTAAAGAGATTGTGGAGAAGTGTCTCGTATGTCAGTAGAGTAAGGTAGAGTACTAGAAGTCTGCAGGGTTATTGCAGCCTCTACCTATATCGACACGAAAATGGGAGCAAGTTACCATGGATATGGTGATGGGTTACAGAGGACCTGGATGAATCACGAGGCTATCTGGGTGATAGTCGATAGATTGACTAAGTCTACCCACCTTTTAGTTATGAAATCCCTAGATACTCTGAGTGTGTAGGCGGATATATGTGTAAGGAAAATTGTGGAACACCATGTATTTTCCAGTGAGCTTTATATCATACAGGGATTCCCGCTTCACTTCCCACTTTGGGAAGATTTTCTGGAAGCTATGGGAACCTGATTGAGTGTTAGCACAACTTTCTATCCTCAGACAGATGGTCAGTCAGAGAGGACTGTACAAGTTCTTGAGGATATGATGAGAGCATGTACCATTGATTTTATAAGCTCCTGGGATGATCAGTTGCAACTAATCAAATTCGCCAATAATGACTGTTATCACTCGAGTATCGAGATAACATTATATGAGGCATTGTATGGCCGTAGGGGTTGTTCCCCGATTTGGATAAGAAGAAGTGGGTGACAGATCGAGAATTGCTCCTGAATTGGTAAGACAAACCTTTGAGGATGTTCAGTTGATTTGTGAGAGATTAAGAACACCTCAGAGCAGACAGGAAAGCTATGCTGACAAGAGACAGAAAAGCATATGAATTCACCAAGGGTGAATCAGTATTGTTGGAAGTTACATGCTCTTAGAACATAACGAGATTCGAAAAGAAGGCAAATTGAGTTTTGTTGGATTGAATCCTTTGAGAGATTGGACAAAGTGGGAGATAAGGCTTGTAGGTTAGCGTTACCACCTGAATTAGCAGGCATCCACAATGTGTCCCATCTTTTGATGCTTCGAAAATACTATCCGGACCCAGCATCTGTGATCAGATATGAGCTGTTGGAGCTCAATGAAAGTATAACGTATCTTGAAAACTCGATTCGGGCAATAAACAGGAATGAAAAAGTGTTGAGGTTTAAGACGATCTCCCTAGTCAAGTGTAAGACCCAAAATTTTATCGTAATTTCTTACAAAGGATTGAAAATGGTCACAAATTTAAACGAATGGGATTCGGACTGGAGATAAGGATTTGAAACATGAAATGAGTGAGTGTTTGTGAAGGGAAGTTGGATTGGATTGATCCCAAACACGTGCAAGGGTAAAATGATCAAAAGACCGAATTTCGGTATAAATTCGATAAGAAAATTTCATTAAAAAAATATGGATTTATGAAATCTTGATCAATAACAAAGAAATAATTAAATTTCGGATTAAATTGATCAAGATATGAATTTATTGGAATACATCGAAATTTTCACCTCAAAAAATATCCCGAAAATATTGGAAAAATATACCGAAAAGACGAAATAAGACAAATAAATTCAATTATTGATTAAAAGAATAAAATATAATTTTTTAGATATTTTTAGAATTTTTAAGAATATTTTAATAAATAAAATATAATAAAAATAAATTATAAATAAATAAATAAATAAAAAGAAGAGAATCGCAGGATCGCGATTCTGAAAGGAAAAGAAACAGAAAACGAAATCGAACCGAGGGAGCCCTTTCCCTCACCGGTGATCGACGGTGACCCTAGGCGAGGGCCGGTGAAGGAAGCCGACTCCATGAGGACCACCAGCCATCGAAACACATACCCCCAGCCATCGAAAATCGCATCAACGGTGAAGGGAGAGAGAACCGAGAAGAGAAAGGGAGAAATTTGACGAGCGGCGTCGATTCGGCCATGGCCACCACCAGCCGAGCGTTCCTCAGGCGGAGACTGACCGATCGGTGGCAGCATCGGCCAGGGAGACAGCGGCTAGCGCAGGCAACGGCAAGAAAGAGAACCAATACCAACGACTAGGAGAGAACAAGCCGGACCGACCACTTTTCGGCCAACCATGGCGAAACCGAGGGTAGATCCGAGCTTCGCGAGGTCCCCACAGAGCTGCTAGCAATGGAAACCGGTGAAGCCCTGAATCGATCTAACCAAACTGAACCGGTTGAATCCGACCGGTCTAAACCGGGTTGAACCGGACCGAACCGGTTCAGCCAAGAAAGAAAGGAAAAAATGAGAAAAAGGAAGAAAAGAGGAAAAAAAGGGGAAAATTTTCAGGGATACACCGGACTTCGGATAAGTCGATACGAGGTCAAAAGTGATCGATTTGATTTTTGAGAAATTTATTTAAATTATATTTGATCAAAAATTAACCCGAAATTAAATATAAAGTTGTGCAGTTCGACGATAAATCGTGTACGTGAGCCCGATCGAATTTCGATTTGCGCACCATCGCATAATATCGGGTAAGTAAAGCTCATTTACGACAATTTATGTAATTATTCGCGTATTAAAGATTTATTTTACGAATTTTGGATTTAATTCTGCATTTAGTGAATTATATTGGATTTTTGAATTAATTGTCGTAAATGATATACGGGTTATCCAAAGAGTTTGGAACGAAGCCCAATTGGTATTGATAGCCCAATAGACCCGAAGAAGGGATTTAATAAGTGGAAACGTGTTGAAAATGGGTCGAGGCCCATTAAGATGCAATCGGGCCCAATAAAGTAAAAGGAGCCCAATGTTTTAGATTCGATCAGTAAAAGTGAAATAATGATAAGTATATTAGAACTGACCCAAATACGTGGCTATATGCAGCTCCATGGACTTAGTTTGGAGCGAATTGGACTGAGAGACTTGGTACGGGCAAAATGGGATAAGCTTACGTGTAATTCCAGGTAAGGAAATTTTACGGGCTACTAGAGGTAACTTTACGCAATTTCGACATCATTTACATTCCCTAAAATCATATGAAGGGTTTAGATTTAAGATAAAAATTTTAGTGCCCCGAATGGGCAAATTACCAAAATACCCTTGTAAGGGTAAAATTTCCAAATTTGGGAAAAATTGGGAGGAGCAAGAACAAGAGGTTCTTGCTCATTCTTGAGGTGTTTTGACACGTGCATGAGTAGGCTGGCTAGATTTTAAATAAAAAATGCACAGCATTGCATATTTTCAATAATGTGATTCTATTTGGAAATTGTTTTGAAATAACAGAGCCACCTAAGTGATTTTATAGAAATGTGACGTGCTAGAGCTCAGCTCGCACGAGTTTTAATTTATGTGATGCATGCATTAGTGTTGGAGCAAAAGCTCGCACTAGAGTTTTACATGCATTAGTGTTGGAGCAAAAGCTCGCACCAGATTTTCATATGATTTTTGTGACAGGATCTTGGAGTCTAACTCTCACCAGATTTTCACTTGATTATTTATGACACAGTGCTGGAGCCTAGCTCGCACTAGTTTTACATGATTTTGACAGAGTGTTGGAGCTTAGCTCGCACTAGATTTATGAGATTTTATGATACGTGTGCTAGAGCTTGGCTCGCACGAGATTTTCTTTGATTTTATGAGAGTGCTGGAGCATCGCTCGCACTGGTTTTATGAGAACATGCGATGAACCGTGCTTGGAGTGTCGGGTAGACTGTGTGTCACGTCGATTAAATAGGCTCGCACGTGCGTTTTGAGAAAGGGCATGAGTATGAATATGAGATATGGGTCCATGAAGTACGTTGTACCGTGCAAGTAGCATGGAGTACGCAGTACCATGCTGGGATTGATTATGTGGCATCTTCCGATGCGTGGCATCTTCAGAAGCATGGCATCTTCCGATGCGAGTGGCATCTTCCGATGTGAGTGGCATCTTTGGATGCGAGTGATCGGGCAAGACCGATGAGATGGACTGACCCACCTGCGGGGCGGTTCCCGATAGTGGTGAGACCCCGCACACTGGGATCCATTTAGCAGTGGGATCACGATGACATATGGCCATCATCCTAGTTATTTGCCTGAGATATACATATATTGCCTAGTCTCGCATGTTGGTGGTTTTGAAAAACTCGTTTTATGGATTTTTGTGTGAGTCTGGATCACCCGAGGGAGGGGTTAAATCCTAACTGAGATAAGGTTTTGATAAGAATGAAACTGGGTTTTAAACGGAAACTTGAATGACGTTATTTTCCATGCTATTTAAACCCATGAATGATGTCAACTGGTTTTACATGACATTCAGTGTATCGCATGTTACTATTGCTTTGAAAAGCATTTGATTTCATGGTTTTGTGTGAGTCAGGAACAACCGAGGGAGAGGTTGAGTCCTGACTATGTTGTGAAATTTTAACGAGAATGAAATGTTTTAAATGGATTTGCATGTCGAGTTTTCCATGCTTTTGAAATCCATATGTGAACTTCTTTTACATGACATCATGACATCATGAATTGTAGCATCGATTTTGAAATGTGTGGAGAAATGGTGGTTTATGCACAGCACCACGTTCATGTAGGTAGTATGGTTGCCTACTTGTTCATAGGATTGCCTTACTGACCTTGATGTGCTCACCCCTTTCATTTTCCTACATAAATTTCCTCTAGTAGACTTTGAGGCGACTGAGTACTGTATTCCTGATATCCGCTGCTGCCCATCATTTTGATGTATATACACTTGTACATATTGTATCTAAATAAGAATAGCACAGTAACATGTTTGTAAGTAACTGTCAGGGATGTATAGATAATGTAAACACTTGTAAATGAATGGAAAAGAATAAATGAAAAACGCATGTGTTTACTTTTTCTGTAATAAGAAATTAAGTTATATCATGATTGAATGGTGGGACTAGCATTGACGCACAGCCCAATTGCTAGTGGAGTGTGGTCACGATCAGAGGACAGGTAAGTATGAAAGAAAAATAAAAAATTTACTCTGATTTTTGGGTCAGATATCAAGTCCTTTGGTAGTAGTACACTCCGAAAAAAGTCATAAGAATTAAAGAGTATGATGCGATAGACGTACTCGGAGTTGTTTATGGACCCATTTGACTTAGTTCTAATTTGGAGGACCAAATTTCTTAAGTGGGGGAGATTATGTAAGACTCGAATTAAATCGTAATTTCTTATGAAGGATTGAAATGGCAACAAATTAAACAAATGGGATTCGGATTGGAGATGAGGATTTAAAACACGAAATGAGTGAGTGTTCGTGAAGGGAAGTTGGACTGATTTTGTCCCAAACACATGTAAGGGTAAAACGGTCAAAAGATCAAATTTCGGTATAAATTCAATAAGAAAATTTCATTAAAAATTATGGAATTGAGAAATCTTGATCAATAATGAGAAAAATATTGAATTTCGAGTACAATTGATCAAGATATGAATTTATTGGAATTAATCAAAAAATTGATTCGGGATAATATCCTGAAAATACGGAGAAAATACACCGAAAAAAGGGTTAAAATAAAATAAATAAATTAATTAATTATTCTAAATAAAATATAATTTTAATGATATTTTGGGATTTTTTTCTATATTTTAATGAATAAAATAATAATAAAATAAATTAAAAAAAAAGAATCGTAGAATCGCAAAATCGCGATTCTGAAACGCAGACCAGCGAGGGAGTCGAACCCCCTCTGCCTCTATCGGACGGAGGCCACCGGGAAGAGAACGAGAGACCGAGAGGGGAGAGCCTCACGCCGACGCCGACATCGACCCCGACCCAGGCGAAATCCGGCAGGGAAATGCGGTCGGCAAGTGAGGAAGAGGAAAAGAGAGAAACCGAGGAGGAAAAGGAAATCTAACGAGCCGACACCGATCAACCCCAACGGACCCTAGCCGATGCTACCCCAGCGCAGGCACACTGATTGGCGCCAAAATAGGCTGGTAAAATGGCCACTAACGCCGACAAAGGCAGTGAAAGAGAACGGCACCGACGGTTAGGAGAGCACAGGCTAGACCGACCACTTTTCTGCCACCTCTGACCAAATCGACCCCAGATCCGAGCTTTGTGAGGTCCTGCGGAGCAGCTAGCGATGGAAGCCGATGAAGAACCGATGACGAAGCCCCGAATCTGCCAAACCGGACTGAACCGGGCTAAACCGACTGGTCTGAATCGGGTTGAACCGGACCGAACCGGTTCAGCCAAGAAAGAGAGGAAAAAAGGAGAAAAAATAAGAAAAAGAGAAAAAGGAAAAAGGGGAAGATTTTTGAGGATACACCGGACTTGGGGTAAGTCAGTAAGATGTCAAAAGTGACCGATTTGATTTTTGAGAAATTTATTTAAATTATATTTGATCAAAAATTAACGCAAAATTAAATATAAATTCTGCAGTTCGACGATAAATCGTGTACGTGAGCCCGATCGAACTTCGATTTACGCACCATCGCATAATCTCGGGTAAGTAAAGCTCATTTACGACAATTTATGTAATTATTCGCATATTAAAGATTTATTTTACAAATTTCAAATTTAATTCCGCATTTAGTGAATTGTATTGGGATTTTTGAATTAATTGTCGTAAATGATATACGGGCTATCCAAAGAGTTTGGAACGAAGCCTAATGGGTATTGAGAACCCAATAGACTCGAAGAAGGGATTTAATAAGTGGAAACGGGCTGGAAATGGGTCGAGACCCATTAAGATGCAATCGGGCCCAATAAAGTAAAACGGGCCCAGTACTTTAGATTTGACCAGTAAGAGTGGAATACTGATAAATATATTAGAATTGACCCAAATATATGGTTATATACAGCTCTGTAGACTTGGTTGGAGCGAATTTGGATTGAGAGACCTGGTATCATCGAGACGGGATAAACTTGCGCGTGATTCCAAGTAAGGGAATTTTACGAACTGCTAGAGGTAACTTTACACAATTTCAACTTCATTTGCAGTCTCTTAAATTGTCTGAAGGGTCTAGATTTAAGATAAAAAATTTGGTGCCCCGGATGGGCAAATTATCAAATTACCCTTGTTAAGGGTAAAATTTCCAAATTTAAAAAAAAATTGGGAGGAGCAAGAACAAGAGGTTCTTGCTTATTCTTGAGGTGTTTTGACATGTGCATGAGTAGGTTAGCTAACTTTTAAATAAAAATGCACAGCATTGCATATTTTTAACAATATGATTTGGTTGGAAATTGTTTTGAGATAACAAAGTTGCCTAGATGATTTTATAGACATGTGACGTGTTAGAGCTCAGCTCGCACGAGTTTTTGATTTGTGTGATGCATGCATTAGTGTTGGAGCGAGAGCTCGCACTAGACTTTTACATGCATTGGTGCTGGAGTCTAACTCACACCAGATTTTCATATGATTTTCATGACAAGGTGCTAGAGTCTAACTCGCACTAGATTTTCACTTAATTGTTATGATAGAGTGCTAGAGCCTAGCTCGCATTAGTTTTACATGATTTTGACAGAGTGCTGGAGCTTAGCTCGCACTAATCTTATGAGATTTTATGAAACGCGTGCTGGAGCTTGGCTTGCACGAGATTTTCCTTGATTTTATGAGAATGCTGGAGCATCGATCGTACTGGTTTTATGAGAACATGCGATGAGCCATGCCTAGAGCGTCGGGTAGACTGTGTGTCACACCAATTAAATAGGCTCGCACGTGCGTTTTGAGACAAGGCATGAGTATGGATATGAGATATGGGTCCACGGAGTACGTTGTACCATGCAAGTAGCATAGAGTACGCTGTACCGTGGCATCTTCGGATGCGAGTGGCATCTTTGGATGCGAGTGATCGGGCAGGATCGACGGGATGCACTAACCCACCTCCCGAGGCGGTTCCCGATAGTGGTGAGACCCCGCACACTAGGATAAGTGTAGCAGTGGGATCACGAGGACATATTGCCATCGTCCTAGTTATTTGCCCGAGATATATACATATATTGCCTAGTCTCGCATATTGATGTTTTGAGAAACTCATTTTGTGGATTTTTGTATGAGTCTGGAACACCCGAGGGAGGGGTTAGATCCTGACTGAGATAAGATTTTGATGAGAATGAAATTGGGTTTTAAACTGAATTTGTATGATGTTATTTCCATGCTATTTAAACTCATGAATGATGTAACTGGTTTTACATGACATTCATTGTATCGCATGTCACTGTTGCTTTGAAAAACATTTGATTTCATGGTTTTGTGTGAGTCAGGAACACCCGAGGGATGGGTTGAGTCCTGGCTTTGTTGTGAAATTTTAATGAGAAATGATTTAAAAGAATTGCATGTTGAATTTTCCATGCTCTTTGAAATCCATATGTGAATTTGTTTTACATGACATCATGACATCACGAATTGTAGTATCTATTTTGAAATGTGTTGAGGAAGGATGGTTTATGCATGGCACCACGTTCATATAGGTAGTATGGTTACCTACTTGTTCGTAGGATTGCCTTACTGAGCTTGATGTGCTTACCCCTTTCATTTTTTCACACAGATCATCTCCAGTAGACTTTGAGGCGACTGAGTACTGCATTCCTGATATCCATTGCTGCCCATCATTTTGAGGTATATACACTTGTACATGTTGTATCTAAATAAGAATAGCACAATAACATGTTGGTAAATAACTTTTAGGAATGTATAGACACTGTAAACACTTGTAAATGAATGAGAAAGAATTAGTTAAAAACTCATGTGTTTACCTCTCTTTTAATAAAGAATTAAGTTATATGGTTAATGAATGGTGGGACTGTGATAATTCTATATTTTTAGAATTATTTGTGCTTAATTTCCTGATTAATTATTTAAATCCCCAATTTATTTTGATAATTATCCCCTTTATTTAATTAAAATTGTCATGTTTGCAGATAAATTAAATCCAGATGAATTTTGAATATTTCGGTAGAAAATGGACCGAAATTGGGCTAAAATCGAGATTGGACCACGCAGACAACACGAGCCTAGCACATTTAATTAGACAAAAAGACAGATGACATGGAAATATTTATTTCAAGGAGCCAATGGTGTGAAGACAAGTGGCTAAACAATGCCAACTCATCTAGGATGGAAATATTATAATTGTACCCCTAAGTGTGTGTATAAATAGAAAAAGATGTCAATTGAAAAAAAAAAGGTAGCCTCGGTTAGGAGCTTTTAGTTTTTTTTAGGTTAAACATTTATTTTAGGTTTTATTTTCCTGAGGTTTTCTTTTTTGTTTTTTTTTTCGGCTAGTGACAGCAGCCACCATTGTCTATTTTCTTCTGGGAATTATTCAGTTTCCATTCATTGTTATTTTACTGTTTCAGTTTTAATTTAAAGTTATTATTTTTATTTTGTTTTCTCTCGATTTCCTTCCTAGTTTCGGCTTCTTTTATTTTTTTTACCTTATTCACCGTGAATCGAGTTTTGAGCAGAGGAGAAGATACTGGGTGCAGGAGCTAAGTTCACTTGTTTTGCTCATTTAGATGCTGGCTTGTCGTGGGTTGCCAAGGCTGGTGAAAGTGGCCAAAGCTTCTCCCCTTTTCTTGATTCGTTGTTTTCCATTATTCTGTGTTTTTAGTTTTTGTTTTATTTAGATTTTAATGTAGCTCTTCAGTTTATCGTTATTTTTACAGTTCAGTTACAATAGAATTTAGTCTCCTCTTGTGTAATCGAGTGACAAGCAATCCTCAATCATTTTTCTCCATTTCAATTCGGGTGCCTTGATGAGGAATGATGTTAAACATTGTTCCAAATCAAGAGTAATATGGAATCATGTTGGAGAAGAAAATAAAGCTAACCAAGGATGATAGGTTTAATATTCTTCTTGATGAAGCTCACGGTTTGAGTATCAATTTCAGTTGTGTTTGTTTTTATATTTCCTCCTGGTTTTAATTTCTCATACTGCTTTGCTCGATTGTTCTATTCATTTCTTATTTTGTTTTTAATTCTCTACATTGCATGAATTCAACCCGTATGTTTCTTCATCATCAGTTTATCCTATGTTTGTCTCTGTTTCAATATCAAGATCCTGCTCATTGTCTTTAGGTGCTGATATTCAGTTGAATCCCGCTTGTCCTTTAGTTCTAGTTGTTAAATGCTGAAGTCTACCACTAGTCCCGAGCTGTTGTATAGCCGTAGATGTGTTGTAAATCCCCGAAATTTCCTTGTAAATTGATTGGTAAAAATGTACAAGTGGAAATAAAATTGTAAGTCTGATATAAAATAAATAAAATAATAAAATACCCGAAAAATAAATAATATAAATATATATTTATTTGATTTAAATATATATATTTTAATATTTTGGGTATATTAAATATTATATTATATTTTAATAAAATACAATATAATATTAAATAAAATAAATAAATAAAATAAATATAAATAAATATAAATAAATAACTAAATAATATATAATAATAATAACAAAAAAAGAAAGCAGAATCGCGATTCGCGATTCTGCAGAGGAAAATAGAAGGAAGCAACCGAGAGAGACCCTTCTGCCTAACCGATGAAGCCACCTGTGACAAAACCAGGTGAGGTGGCCGAAGAAGGAAGCAGTGAGCCTCGTTGGCACTGGTAGAAGGAAAAGAAGACGCCGCCGACGAGGGAAAAATGAGAGAAGGAGAGAGACCGAGAGAAAGAGAGGGAAAAAGAGGAAAAGGGGACGACCGGCGGTCGGGGGAAGGAGGAGCGACCCACCACCGGCCAGAGGGGAACGTCTGCGATGCCGATCCAGGAGCAGATCGGCCAGAAACGGCGTCGATCGGAAGAAGAAAAACTGGGTACCGACACTGGAGGAGAGAAGAGCCCGGATCGGCCACTTTTTGACGAGCTTTGGAGAAGCTGACCCCAGATCCATGCATCGGACTACCCCGCGGACAAGCTTGAGGTGGAAGCCAACGGAGAATCGGTCGAAAAAGCCCCGAACGGCGAGGGAGAAAGTTGGACTGGGACTGAACCGGGCTGAACCGGACCGGTCTGAACCAGGTTGAACCGGACCGAACCGGTTCAGCCAGAAAAAGAAGAAAAAAAGAAAAACGAGAAAAATTTGGTGATGCAATCGAGCTCCGGATAAGTAGGTAAGTGGTCAAATGAACCAATTTAATTTTCGGAATAACTATTTAAATATATATATGTATATTTATTTATTTAGGTACATGTACAAATAGGTGTATATAATGAAGTGGGTATGCTAGTATTTGTACAAGAAAAAACATATGTATGCATAGGTGATAAGGAAAAATGGAAAACAATGATAATATATATATATCTAAAGGAGTGTATATATATATATATATATATATATATATATATATATATATATATATATATATATATATATATATATATATTTAGGTGCATATACATGTGGGGGGTATGAAAGGTGAATGTGTGCAAGTATATGTATATACAAAAAATGTATATATATTAGATAGGAAAACATGAAAACAATAAAAGCATATATATATATATATATATACATATAGGAGTGTATATATATATATATAAATATATATTTATGCGTGTATACATGTGGATGTATATAATAAAGGTATATGTTAATACTTGCAGGAGCAAATAGTGAAGAAATATATAAACGTGCGTGTCGGCCTAAGGATATACAATAATACGTACACAAGCAGTAGCAACGATAAATTACGATTTTAACGTAATTCGCATGAATAGGGTGCTAAGTCTACAATTTCGGTGTAGGTGATTGTAGAAGGGATTACAGGAGGTACTAGGAGACGTCACCATTCGAATTTGAGATACCCGATAAATTGAGGTAAGGGGTATTATTGAACCTAGTTCTGATTTGCATTCTTGTTTCACTGAGAAATGATTTTACGAAAGAGTATATGATTTGAAATGATTTACCAATGCTTCCATACTTACGAAACTATTTACAAAACATGATTTCGTTTTACAAAATATTCGCTAGAACATCTATGTTTATGAAATAAACTTTCGAATTATGAAAATGCATGAAAGTTTTATGATGGCTCAAAAACCCATATTTATGCTTTAAAATGGAACTTTTGACATTTTCAAAAGCATTTATGAAAAGAGAAAAGATGTTTTGAGACTATAGGCTTCATGCAGGGTTACTTCTTGTGGTGTTCCGGCTCCACCACTTGGGGTGCCGGTACGTAGGCCCCTTTAGCACTTGACTCGACCTGTGTGGAAGATGTCGTGCTACTGGTGGTTTATGATGATGTTTCGGTAGTATCTCGTGCCCGCACAGCACGCAATTATGTTGCCCACACGGAGAGTGCCTTTGGTGCCCGTGTCCTAGCTAAGTGCAAGTGAAAGTAAGTAAGATGGATACTACCCATATTTTACGAAATGGTTGTACGATCCTGATCCAGTCTACAGCCTACTTACCATGGCCATAGGTATGATGACTCTCCAATGGAGAATGACACGTATCGCATGACTTAGTTATAGCCTAGTCTCCTCGATTTTAATTATAAAATCGACTATGATGAGAGTTTATGAAATGATTATGAAACATGCATGAGATGTTTATGAAATGATTATGAAATATGCATGAGATGCTTATGAAATGATTATGAAATATGCATGAGATGTTTAATGAAACGATTATGAAATATGCATGATATGGTTACGAAATGATTTATGAAATGTTCATGAAAATGGTTAAGCAAGTTAATGGTTTTATTGACATGCATACTTTATGACGTTTATGCATGAAATGAAATTTTTTGTATTTCATTAAGTTTTGTTCTATGAACAATTTCAAAGGTTTTTATATATCAGAACTGCTTTAAGAGTATTACCTTACTGGGCTTTTCCCCAAAAGCTCACCCCTCTACCTCTCAGATCTTTGCAGTGAATTACAGTAGATGACGTAGGCTGATGGATATGAGCTTCCCTAGACTACCTTTGTACATGCGTGAGGTATACATTCTTATCTCTTTACCAGACCATTTGTATGCACAGACATCTATTGAAAATAATGTGTCGGGATGAAATCTGTATAAGGATAAATTAAATGAGATATTTTTTAAGGATTGACAATGAACAGGAATACAACCTAAGTGAATGAGAGAATAAGTGGGTAAATTGAGTTTAAAAAAAAAAATTTTTCGATTTTCAAGGGTCAAGGGTCATTGCATGTGTAGCTGGAAAACTACTGCTAACGAGTTGCAGATTGGACTATATCTAACAGAGCTGGTACGTGTGTGGGTGTAGGAAGAAGCCAACGTTAGCTGGGCAGAGCATTGCTGATTACAGAGGACGTGTGCAGCACTTGGAAAGCAGCTGGGCAGTGTAGCCATAGCAGCACATTACAAAATTATGAGTAGCATTTGGTTATAGGAGCGGTCGGAAAAAAACAAAGAACACCGAGAACACCTGAACAGACCATTGCGGGGAGGACAATATTTCCTTCTAGCTGGACAGGTCGGGCACAACAGCCCCATGCAGTAGAACCGAGCATCAGTGAACAGACTGGATGCAGAAGACAGCAGGCCTGGACGTGCGTTTCTGGAAGCATACCGAGAGCACGTATGAAGGATGAGAGCAGCGAGCAAGCCGAAGAATACTGGAAATGTTTTGGTGAAGAAGCATGAACAGTGTTTGGAGGGAATAGTTTAAATTGTCTAAGGCCATGTTTGGTTATGGTTTCATTGGAATTTTATTGCATTTTTTATTATTTTCATTAGTATTAGTTAGAATAGTGGTAATTGATAGGTAAATTTAATATTTTAAGTTGTTAATTTAATCTTTAGTTTTAAGTCTTAGTTAATAGCTACTTTTAGTTTATACATGTTAGGATTTAATTTTTATTTTAGTATTTTATGAGTTATATTTAGAATTAATTTAGATTAAATTTATTTGCATGCATTAGTTAAATTTTGTTTTATTAGCATTTAGTTAGAGTTAAGTTTAAGAATTTCTTTAGGTAAGTAGATGTTTATCTTATTAGACTTTAAGATAGTTTAAATTGCATTTTCTTAATTAGTTTAATTACATTCACATTTTACCTTAGGTTTGTTTAATTTTAGCTTAATTAATTTTGTTCTTTATTTTAGCATTTTATTTTGAGTGCGTAATTAATTGTCTTAATTTTCTTTTGTAGGTTGATTGCTTGGAATATTGTAAGTATTTTTAGCTTGATTTTATTTTAGTTAGTTGCTTTCCAGTAATTTTAATTTTTACCCTTAATTGATCACCCACTTTTAATCTCATAATTTGCTAGGATATATCATAGGGTAAGATTAACCGGTAATTAATTAAGCTAACCAACTTCTCTGATGGACAATAACTTGGGACTCAAATCCTATTATTACTTGTACGACCCGTGCACTTGCGGACAATACCTTTAGGGCGTGTCAAGTTTTTGGCACCGTTGCCAGGGAAGTTTTAATTAGTCGTTAATTAATATCGGTGAAATTATGCTTAGGTGTAATTCTAGCTTGTAATATTTAGGTTGTTAATATTTAGAAGTTTAATCTAGATTAGTTAATTAAATAAAATTCAAAAATTTAAAAATTCAAAAAAAAAATTCTAAGGACTTTCTGATGTTTGCTTGCGTAGAGCCAAGAGTTTTGATTGCTTTCCTCTAGATCCTGAAATTGAACGTACTCTTAGAAAAATTCGAAAAGACTCTAGGAAATTTAAAGCTCCGCTGCAAAACACAATGACAGAAAATAGGGAAATTAGAACCGTTGGAGATTATGCAATGCCGACGATTGGAGGATATTATTTCGGCATTAGGCCACCAGCTGTCCCTGCAAACAATTTTGAAATTAAGCCTTCGATCCTCCAGATGATCCAAAGTTCGTTACAGTTCAGTGAGCCTCCCCATGATTTTTAGATCTGTGCAATACTTTCAAGCATAATGGACTCTCGGACGATGCACTTAGGCTTAGACTATTTCCCTTCTCTCTTAGGGATAGAGCAAGACACTGGTTGACCACTTTACCTTCGGGATCCATCTCCACCTGGGACGAGTTAGCCCATCAATTTGTAGCTAAGTTCTTTCCTCCCTCCAAAATAGCTAAACTCCGTAGTGATATATCTTCCTTTGCTCAATTCGATTCTGAATCTCTATATGAAGCATGGGAACGATACAAAGACCTTCTTAGGAAGTGTCCCCACCATGGCCTACCCTTATGGCTTCAAGTCCAAACCTTCTACAACGGTCTCTCTAGCCAGAATAGGACCATAGTAGATGCTGCTGCGGGAGGAGCTTTAATGTGTAAGATGGAGGAGGAAGCTTATGGTCTGTTAGATAAAATGGCAGCTAACAATTATCTATGGTCGTCGGAGAGGCAGTTGCCTAAGAAAGCTGCGGGTATATATGAGTTAGACACACTGTCTACTTTGACTTCTCAAATAGCTAATCTTACAAAGAAGGTAGAGTCACTTAGTACCCAGTATAATACTCCCACTAGTCCTAATCCGATTTATTCTGTCCAAAGTCCCTTTCTTTCCTGCGAGCTGTGTAGTGGTACCCACTCTGTAGATAGGTGTCCGCTCAACTTAGAATCGGTTCAGTATGTTGCCCCTTCTCAAACGTAACAGAACAACTCTTTTTCAAACACCTATAATTTAGGGTGGAGGAACCATCCTAACTTCTTCTGAAGCCAAAACCATGGGCACACTTCTACCTCTAGACCTGTAGGACTCCTTGGTTTTCAAGCTCCACTGGTTCAGGCACCACCACAGCCGTAATTTCCATACCATCCACCGCATCACCCATACCCACATCATCCATCACCACCACCACCACCTATCCAGCCACAACATATACTTGCACTAGCACTAGCAGCTGAGAAGAAGCCCTCGCTTGAGGAAATGTTCATGACTATCCTGTAAAATCAAACTGTTTCAATTAAGAACTTACAGGTTAATGTAGGACAAATAGCAAACACTCTTAGTCAACGTCCTCAAGGGACCCTCCCCAGTAACACTGAAGCTAATCCTGTTAGACAAAGGGAGGGTAAGGAACATGTTAAATCCATCACCCTTAGGAGCGGCAAAGAGCTAGAGGAACCACAAGTTAAGTCCAATCCTGTTGAGCCCATTGTTGAAGAACTCATAAGTCCCAAAGAAGCAGCTCAAAAAGAGTATGAACATCAGGATCAAGCTACAAAGGAATCTAAGTCAGGCGCTTCTTCATCTTTACCTTCTTCTTCTTCACAACCTTCCTCTTCATCTGATGTTACACTTGTTACCACTACTCTTCCTCCAGTTAGACCCCCATTACCATTTCCTCAGAGGTTCAAAAACCAGAAGCTTGATCAGCAGTTTGCTAAATTTCTTGTGGTTTTTAAGAAGCTTCACATTAACATTCCTTTCGCGGATGCTTTAGAGCAAATGCCTAGTTATGTGAAGTTTATGAAGGATATCCACTTGAGGAAGAGAAGATTAGAGGATTATGAGACAGTGGCCTTGACTGAGGAGTGTAGTGCCATTATTCAGAGGAAATTAGCCCCCCAAGCTCAAAGATCCAGGTAGTTTTACCATACCTTGCACCATAGGAGATCAGTTCTTTGGTAGAGCCCTTTGTGATCTAGGAGCTAGTATAAACCTTATACCTTGGTCCATATACCAGAAGCTAGGAATAGGAGATGCAATGCCCACCACAATGACCCTTCAATTAGCTGATAGATCAATTAAATATCCGAAAGGGATCATTGAAGACGTGCTAGTTAAGGTGGACAAGTTTATTTTCCCTACAGATTTTATCGTGTTAGATATGGAGGAAGATAGGGAAGTCCCCATTATTCTAGGCAGACCTTTCCTAGCTACTGGTAGGATATTAATTGACGTACAAAAAGGGGAATTAACCATGAAAGTCTTAGATCAGGAGGTGACATTTAATGTTTTCCAACCTTTGAAGCTCCCAGATAACTCTCAAGAGTGTTTTAAGATAGAGATTAATGAGGATATAAGGGTTGAGCATGAGAATTCTCAAAGAAGGAGGGAAGTAGCTAGAGCTCAGGAGGAGTTAACTGTCGACATTCGATCACCACTATGGGTAATCATCCTACTCTTTGCACTGCTGCTGAGTGTTGTGTTCTTCAGCTGCATTTGAAGTGGCTGTGTTTTTCTTTTCACTTTTTGTATATAGTCCTTTTTCTTTTTCTTTTCTGTTGTTTCTTTCTTTGTTTATTTTGCAGGTTTATTTTCTAGTTTTACGCTTTCAATAAAAGCTTCAGTTGTTCATCATCATCAGAAAGGGGAGTACTTTGTTCCTAAATTTCAATTCTTATATTATCTGCACACTGAGGACACTGTGCACTTTAAGTTTGGGGGAGGGGATATCACTTGAGTATTTTTCGAAAATTTGAGCAAAATTGAAAAAACATTTCAAATTTTTTTCGAAAATCTAAGCTTAAACTGTTTGATTTTAGGATGATTTAGTACTTAGCATGTAGTTTTCCCATATTCCGATGATATGACCCCATGATTAAGTCTGATTTTGATTGACTAAGAAGCATGATTATAGGAAAAGCATGAAGTTGAGTTCTTGAATGGGTCTTGATTCTGATTATGATTTCCTCATTTTATGTACATGTCATGTCATGAATCTGTATATTTAATTAGAGAAAGCTTATGTGGACATAGGATTGCATTTGTTCAGTTGATTTTGTGCATCATATTCTAGAATTTGTTTGATCTGATCTTGAGGCGAAATATTAGATCACATATAATTTGGGAGATGATTTAGGCCATCTTTGGATCGTTTGAGCCTTTCTAGCCGACCTTGTACATATTTTACCCCTAGTCACCCATCTGGGCTAAATAAGACTTTCTCTGTAAATACACCTGCTATTAATTTTCCTTAGCTTAAATATTTTGTTCCTATCCCCTACCCCGAAAGCATGAAAGTCATTGGGCTATATTTTGAGCTTTGTCATATGGGTATCTGGTGATAGTGAATGTTCAAAACAAAATATGAAAAAAAATGAAAGAAAAAGAAAAAGATGAAAAAAGAAGGAAGAAAAATACAAAAATAAGAAAAAAATGTTTAGTGAAATAAATAAGTTTGGGGGAATAAATTTGAGCTCTTATATTAAGATCCTGAAAGTAATGCATGTTAAGGGGTAATTAAACCTAAATCGACTTTATCATACCTTAGCCCCAGCCTTACATTACAAGCTTAATGAAGTTCTATTGATCTTTAGTTAAGTGTGACTACATTAGTGGAGAGAGAAGTGAAAAGCAAACTTATGGGAATGATCACATGTCATTGACTTTGCATTCACTGTTTGCATAATCTAATCCGGATAATGTACTGTGAAGTGACTTTGACATTTTCACACACACACGAGGGATCCAATTTAGGTTAGGACTTATGATTGAATGATTCTGAGTGTTGGACTATATTTGTGATTCTTTGATTTCATAATCTGTACTTTTTCTTTGAGGATAATATTGGGGAAATTATTGTGTTTAGTACTTGTCATTTCTATAATTATTTTGTTTTACTTGAGGACAAGCAAAAGCTCAAGTTTGGGGGTGTGATAATTCTATATTTTTAGAATTATTTGTGCTTAATTTCCTAATTAATTATTTAAATCCCCAATTTATTTTGTTAATTATCCCCTTTATTTAATTAAAATTCTCATGTTTGCAGATAAATTAAATCCGGATGAATTTTGAATATTTCGGTAGAAAATGGATCGGAATTAGGCTAAAATCGAGACTGGACCACGCGGACAACACGAGCCTAGCACATTTAATTGGACAAAAAAACAGATGACATGAAAATATTTATTTCAAGGAGCCAATGGTGTGAAGACAAGTGGCCAAACAATGCCAACTCATCTAGGATGGAAATATTACAATTGTACCCCTAAGTGTGTGTATAAATAGAAAAAGATGTCAATTGAAAAAAAAAAGGTAGCCTAGATTAGGAGCTTTTAGTCTTTTTTTTTTTTAGGTTAAACATTTATTTTAGGTTTTATTTTCCTGAGGTTTTCTTTTTTGTTTTTTTTCGGCTGGTGACAGCAACCACCATTGTCCATTTTCTTCTAAGAATTATTCAGTTTCCATTCATTGTTATTTTACTGTTTAAGTTTTAATTTAAAGTTATTATTTTTATTTTGTTTTCTCTCGGTTTCCTTCATAGTTTCGACTTCTTTTATTTTTTTTTTTTTTACCTTCTTCACCGTGAATCGAGTTTTGAACAGAGGAGAAGATATTGGGTGCAGGAGCCAAGTTCACTTGTTTTGCTCATTTAGATCCTGGCTTGTCGTGGGTTGCCAAGGCTGGTGACAGTGGCCAAAGCTTCTCCCCTTTTCTTGATGCGTTGTTTTCCATTATTCTGTGTTTTTAGTTTCTGTTTTATTTAGATTTTAATGTAAATACCGTAAAATTTTCAATGTATTTGAAATTGTCCATAAATAATAAATTGGGCAATTAAGATTGAAAGTGTGAATATAGATGAATTAATTCGATAATAAATATTAGTCTAACCTTATTCTATACTAGGTGTGTATATACGAATGCCATGCTATATCTACCTTTCAAGATTAAGATATAGGTAGCACATGTACGAAGGTATACGAATATATGAGTACATTTATATACTAATCCAAGGGACCCCAATGAAAATATGTGAATCGAGGTGTGTGGATATATATATATGAGCAAATACATATACCTATTTAGGTGTGTATACATATAAAGAGGTATATACAAATATATATATATATATATATATATATATATATAAGTATACCTATACAACGTATATACATGTACATATGAACATGAGCTATGAAAATTGGTTGGTTTTTACAGGAAATCAGAACCCGAGAGACACTTGTTATATTTACATGCAAGGCTGCATATATATATATGTATATATATGTATATATATATATATATATATATATATATATATATATATACATATATATATATATATATATATATAAAAGAATTAGTCGAAGGAAGGGAGAAAAACCGAAACAAAATGAAGAAGCTGAAAACAATAGGAAACGTGAAAAGAAGGAAAACAAGAAACTGAAGTATGAGAGTCTGAAACAAGGATGTGATGGAAGGGATGGTGGACTGAATGATGGAGTATGGCAGAACAGGTGAAGACCGAAAACGTGAAGGAGCCGGAATGTTCTGCAATATACAGTAACTAGATACAATTTAATATGCTAAACATTGGTATAAGTGGAGTCCCACCGACTGGACAAAATTTAATGTGAATTCAGAAAATGAGGGCTGCTGCAAAAAGGTGTAGAGAAGGAGTCGGTGAAGGCAGTAGACAGGGGATGCAAGGGAGCTAACAATCGTTCCATTTCTATTTTCTCTACACTTTCACGCCATCAGACTTTCACCATCACGTTTCCTCATCAAACCGAAGCAGTAAAGCAGGGAAACAGAAACGTGAAAATGGAAATGGTGGAAGTGTGAGGAACCGAGAGCTTAAGGAAATGTGACGAAGAAAAGAAACGAATCTTGAAAAGAGAGGGGGTCTGAAAACGAAACAAGGAGATGGGACAGAGAGGCTGAAGACAGTGCAACGAAGAAAGAAAAAAAAAAACTGAGCTATGGGTGACTGAATTGTGATGGAAGTTTGTTGAAGAGGGTGACGCGGATGGGAGCAGTTTGTGAAGACCAAAAACAGAGGGGAGTTAGAGGAGAAAGAGACTAGGGAGCAAAGACAAAGGGAACCGTGTGGAAGGCTGAAGCAGTAGTCGGACAGTAGAGGAAAGGCGATGATGATGATGATGGTGACGGTAGAGTTAAGAGGAAGAGGTAGAGAGGAGCCGAGAACTGAGGTTGGATCATAAGTGCAGAAAAGAAGAGGGAGAGACTGAACAGAAGAAGTGCTGGGAACGGTCGGGGAAGGAGATCGCGAGAGCTAATGGAGAAGCGAGAACGACGAGGATGGTCGTGGAAAAGTGAATGAGGGAGGAGCTGACAGCGCCAAGCTCCTGGAAGCAGCCACGAAAAAACGGTTGGCGTGAGGAAGAAGAAGAAAAGAAATGAAGAAAAGGGCGGGAAGATTTAAAAAAAAAAAAAAAAGAATAGTGAACAGTAGAGAAAAAGTGAAGAAAAGAAAAGTATATATATATATACATATATATATATATATATGTATATATATATATAAATGTAAAACTATTTGGAGATAGGAGAGAAGGCACAGAGAAATTTGAAAAAAAACTCGGGGAAAAAGGTTCCAACCGAAATAATGCGAGTGGACCGGATTCGTCGACTCGCTACGTTTAGGCAACTGAGAAAACCGCGAACAGACACCGAGGTAAGGAAAATTCTCGTCGCTGCTAGAAATAAATATGCGTAATTTCCGTATATTTGTAGATATAAAATTTAGGTTGAATGTTGCAATACCGAAATTATCGAAAAGACTAGGTTGAGCTTTATGACTGAAAAATTAGAGATTTTAGATTAGTTGAACAATCAAATTTTACGGACTAAATTTTAATGATTTGCAAAAATTACGGTATGACTTGAATTCTGTTTTAATTATTGAAAATCTTATATTTTAAATTTTCATAGACTTATTTTCTGAGATTTAAATGAAATAGGGCTAGTCGGCCTGTTTTGAATGATTTCATAAAACAAATGAATTTATATGTGATATAAGGAAAACGATATGTTATAAAATTATTCTGATGAAATGTGCTTGAGCGCGTACTGACTGTGTGTCGTACGGTCCGTCTCGCACTAATTTTGAGACAAAGGCGTTGGTGAGATCATGTTGCACTTCTGTTCTGTATCTGTATCTGTATCTGTATCTATGGTCCACGAGTACGATGTACTGTGTTTCTGATTTTGTTTCTGGTCTTCGGACATTCTGATCTGTGAGCCGTTTGGGTAGCTGACCACTCCCACGGCGATTGACATCCCGGTACACCTAGCACGTGAATTGCCCGGAGTCATCGACATTGGCCAATAGTCATTTCTGATATCTGATATAGCATGCATGCCTTGTCTCGTCCATTTGAAAATATTTATTGAATTTGTATGTTTAAACTAAAATATCTGGGAATCTGTTTGTTTTGCTACTGAAAAGCTCTGAACTTTTTGGATTTATAACAGTAGTTAAAGGTATTACTGATACATACTCTGTTTCTGAAAAATCTGTTCTGGGTATTTGTACTTTCACCGATACTAAATCTGTTTTTCGAATTCTGAAATCTGGTATCTAAGAAATTACCAAATCATCTATATACTTTGTGAAAATATTTTCAGATTTGGTAAATATAAAAATATATATAATTTTCATAGGTAGTGTATTTATCTACCTGCTATGGGGTTTTCCTTACTGAGCATGTTGAGCTCACCCCCTTACTTTCCTCCACAGAGTTCCTCTGTAGCTGGGATCGCTTCCGTTAGTAAGGCATTCCGCATAGTTAAGATTTCGCGGAGCGTATATCTGCATCGAAGGTATACCCAGTTGTAAGAAATTCTTTTGTATCTAAAATTATGTAAGTACAGTAATGCAATACAAGATATGGGGAATGTGAACATATTCTATTTAAATTTGTCATTGAGAAAAAAAATTTAATCACACTGAATACTGTTCTGACCTAATATCGACTTGTAGCCCAACCAAAAAATGTATGTAAATTCGGGTCGTTACATTTAATGTAGCTCTTCAGTTTATCGTTATTTTTACAGTTCAATTACAATAGAATTTAGTCTCCTCTTGTGTAATCAAGTGACAAGCAATCCTCAATCATTTTTCTCCATTTCAGTTCGGGTGCCTTGATGAGGAATGATGTTAAACATTGTTCCACATCAAGAATAATTTGGAATCATGTTAGAGAAGAAAATAAAGCTAACCGAGGATGATAGGTTTAATATTCTTCTTAATGAAGCCCATGGTTTGAGTATCAATTTCAGTTGTGTTTGTTTTTATATTTCCTCCCGGTTTTAATTTCTCATACTGCTTTGCCCGATTGTTCTGTTCTTTTCTTTTTTTGTTTTTAATTCTCTACATTGCATGAATTCAACCTGTATGTTTCTTCATCATCAATTTATCCTCTGTTTGTCTTTTGTTGGCTCTACCGAGAGGGGGGTGAATCGGTTTTCTAATAACTATGGCAGATTTTAAAATAATCACAATTTAAACACAAATGATAATGAATAAAACAGTGCAATATAACAATTTAATGCAGAGAGAAGGGAAGAGAAACAAACACAGTCACTTATAGAGGTTCGGCCAACTCTTGCCTACGTCATCTCTCCTTGACCTTCTTGTCAAGTGCTTTCTTTCTCTCTTTCAATAGAGCTTACAAATTTCCTTTTACAGGTTAAGGAATAACCTCACTACCTTTGGCAATACAGAAAAGTATTCAGCCTCTTACAACTTTCACTCACAGAGGAACAATCCTCTTCTCTTTTAAGGTAAGACTGAATACAATAAGTAGCTTTAAAGAGGTAGGACAAATGTATCTATTTGCACTTAAGCTTTTACAACAATTCTCAATAAATGAGCAATAGAGACACAAGGAATAATGGAATTAAAGCTTTTGAATGTTTGGAATGTGCAGCAATAGTCTCTTCTTATTCTTTGTCTTCAATGCTTAGTTATATACTGAAGGTTGGGTAGTTGGAGCATTAAATGCAGTTTTTCCCGTTGAGATTTGAAGAAAATAGCCGTTGGGAACCTCCAGTGGTCAGACAGATCGATCTCCTATCTTGGCCAGATCGATCTCCTAGTTTTAAATCCTGCAATGACAAAGCACAAATACACAGGGAGATCGATCTCATACATTACCAGATCGATCTGTTAGTTTGAATAGGCAGAGGCAGATCGATCTGTCGAATAGGCAGATCGATCTCCTATCCTCTCTGTTTGAGGCAAAATCGATCTCTCAATACACCAGATCGATCTCTTAAGCTCACTAACTTTGAGCAGATCGATCTCTTCCTTACCAGATCGATCTCCTAAGTTCTCTGACTTAGAGGAGATCGATCTCTTAACCCTGGCAGATCGATCTCTTTTTACCTTAAACCCTTTACACCGTTTTAAGGCTTGCCAGATCGATCTCTTCCATCATGAGATCGATCTCTCATCAAGTATAAACCTAGGAGATCGATCTCTCATACCCCAGATCGATCTCTCATCAGCAGAACTCTAAGTTCTGATCCTGATATCTTCTAAACATGTTTGTATACCATTTTAACATTATTGTATTAACTTGTTTTGTCATTTCAAAATACATTACTCAACAATCTCCCCCTTTTTGATATGACAAAACTCATCTAATAAACATGTTTAGTGATTTTGCAAAACTCCCTCTTTTTGTGAGCTTTTGACTTTGTTATGACTTTATTAATAACTTAACTCCTCCTCAGTTAAATCTTAACTCCCCCTCAATTAAATCATAACTCCCCTTCAATTAAATCTTAACTCCCCCTCAATTAAATCATAACTCCCCTTCAATTAAATCTTAACTCCCCCTTAATTAAATCATTCTTTTAAACCTTTAACACAACCACAACACATGTTTCTTCTCCCCCTTTTTGTCATATCAATCACATACTAAAGAGAAGATTCATGGCATTTCAAAATCAACATTTTCATTAACTTAACATCAAGTTAATTTCATTCAAGCAAAATTTTCACAGATAACATCAGGTAGCTTAACACTGTTGTAACTACACTAAATCTAAGCGCCTAATGCCTATTGTGAGGGAGGATCACGATCCATAAGATTCTCAACATGCGTGCGTGTTACTTGGAGCTCATCGAACATCGCCTCTTGAGTCTCTTGAATCCTATCCACTCGTTGGTTTAGTTTCGCAAATCCTTCATCCATCTTCTGACTGAGATCACTCATCATCTTCATGAGCATCTCCAAGCCAGTAGGGGATGATGTTGGTGCAGTTTGCGGAGCCGATGGTTCCGGAGCTGGTGCTGCAGGTGGATGCACTGGCTCAGCAGTGGGGTCCTCCTCCATAGCCTCTGCAGGTTGCTGATCCCTCTTTTTCGTCCAATTGCCTCGGATATCTTTGTAGTATCCCATGTGATGGAGGGTCCCGATGTTGAGGACGCTCTTGGGAGAGGGCAGTTCTCCGGTTTCGCAACTGCTGTCTATCTTGAGGCGTTGAAGAAAGTATGCCAACGGTTGAGGAAACACTATCGTTGTCGCTTGGCCTCGGACAATTTTTAACCAGTCTTGGAAGATGAAGTGAACTAGATTGGGTTTTTGACTGGTGGTATGGATATGATGAATCCAAAACCTATCTAGCCTCCGAATAGTTGAGTGTCGAGTACCAAACGGACGAAGGTTCCACGAGATGATGAGATGGAGTAGTCGGGGATGCATCGGAAGTTCACTTGCCTTTTCCCCAGGAATATCAAACTCTAAGGGAACCTCTTCATCTTCGTTTGTTAAGCCTTCATCGTGTATATTAAACACTTTGGCTATAACTTCAGAATCAATTATTATTGATTGACCCATGACGTAGGTTTTGAAAGCAAGGATGTTGCAGGTGTCATCGGGGTCATAAACGAGTTCGGCATTGGAAAAGAATGCGCGAACGATATTTGGAGGGACAGGTGTGTTGATTTTTAAGAAATTCAGCCAACCGAACTCCTCAAATTTTGATAAATAGGGAAAGTCTATGCGGTTGAGGAAGGAAAAATCGATAGGACGCCAATGCTTGATTGGCATGGTTGAGAAGTACTCTTCGTATCGCTTCCTTTTTGCAGGTGTTTTAAAACACCTATTGAAAGAAGCGATGGAAGCGGAAGGAGTGGGTTGGGATGAGGAACCTGCCTCTCCTGTGGTTCTAGGGGGTTTGTTTGCTACTGACTTCCTAGGCATGATTCTAGATTCTAAATTCGCCTAAACAAATTCAACAGAGAGAAAAGCAATGAAACAGTACCTCGGGTTGCCCTAGAATGAATAACAACACAAATCAGAGAAAATTTTTGAGAAATTTGTAAGAGATGTGGGTTAAAATACCAGAATACGACACTGGGATGCAGGAATGACCGTACGAAGATCGATCTGAGAAGGATTCGAAGGTGATGGTGCGAGGGAATTTGAGAATTTGAAATTTTAGGTTTTGTGAGAATTGGGGATTTTTTGCAAGATTTTATACTGCAGGACACAGGAGATCGATCTGTCGAGGCGACAGATCGATCTGGTACTCCCAGAAGCGAAGAGAGATCGATCTATCGTAGGGACAGATCGATCTGGTCGCAAACAGAGGCTTAAGGAGATCGATCTGGTACATGCACAGATCGATCTGTAGAATGCGGAAGCTTGATGAGATCGATCTGTCGTGTGGACAGATCGATCTGCCTCTAAACAGAGACGTAAGGAGATCGATCTTATGGTTAGAAGATCGATCTGCTTAGCTTAACCTTGATAATTTAGGCTTGTTTAAGGGATAGAGATCGATCTATATCTCAAGGAGATCGATCTCTCATCCTTTTTGCCAGAAAATCTTTGCAAGAACTCATTTAAAATCAATTTGAAACCAAGATTTTTGAAACACAAAAAATCCTAAGGCTTATCCATGAGTCCTAATTCACCTCTAAGGATACAAAACCTATCTCTATCAAGGGGTTTGGTGAATATATCAGCTATTTGATGTAGAGTGTCAATGTACTCTAAAATTATATCCCCTTTTTGTACATGGTCTCTAAGAAAGTGATGTCTAATTTCTATGTGCTTGGTTCTGGAGTGTTGTATAAGATTCTTAGACAGATTAATGGCACTGGTATTATCACATTTAATAGACACTTGTTTCATGTCAATACCATAATCTCTCATTTGTTGTTTAATCCACAACACTTGAGCACTACAACTACCAGCTGCTATTGTAAGACCCGAATTTAATTAAAATACGAAATGAATTAGTGTTCGTGAAGGAAAGTTTGACTGAATTAATTTCCGAACACGTGTAAGGGCAAAATGGTCAAAAGACCGAAAACCGGTATAAATTCGATGAGAAAAATTAATTTAAAATAATGGATTAAGAAATCTTGGTCAATAAAAGTGAAATAAAATTATTTCGGATTAAATTGATCAAGATATTAATTTATGAAAATTAATCGAGATTAATCGGGATTTTTAGTTCGGAAAAATAATCCCGAAAATAATCGAAAAATATGCCGAAAGGTCACCCGGGACAATATCCCGAAAATACGGAGAAATTATACCCGAAAAAGGATTAAAAATAAATTAAATAAATTAAATAAAATTAAATTAGTCAAATTAGAATAAAATAATAATTTTATGTTTTGGGGTATTTAATATATTTTAATGAATAGTAAAATAATTAAAATAAATAAAAATAAAAATAATAAAATTGATAAAATAAGAAAAAAAAAAAAAGGGGGTCGGGGAGAGAGAAAGAAAGAAAACAGAAACAGAAAAGCAGAGAAACGGAAGCCGTGTCGGGGGAAGAGGCTGAACGACCACCGGCGATCCCTGTCCCAGGCCGCCCACCGGAAAAGGAAGCCCGACGCCCGACGAACACGATGGTACCGGCGGTGCAGCTTACTGACGCCGGAGGAAGCCGAACGGAGGGAGAGAAGCCCGCGGGGAAAACGGAGTCGGTACCGACGATCCACGGCAGCTGGGGGCGATCGGCGGGTACCGGTGTGACCAGGAGGAGGAGCCGGTCCTTTTGAGACCGGTATTGGCCGACGAAGCCGCCGAAATCCGCCGGATCGGGAGGAAACAGCCGCGGGGGAGAAGAGCTGATTCGCCGGCGACGGAGGCGATTCGAACCCAGCCGAGGCCCGATCTAGTGAGCCCAGACGATTGCGCGTCGATTGGCACCGGAATCGCCCCGGGAACCGGCCGGACGGCGCCGGCACGACCAAAGGGAGCCTGGATCGGCCGAACCGGACAGAACCGGTCGAACCGGACCAGACCGAACCGGCGGTCCGAACCGGGTTGAACCGGACCGGACCGGTTCAGCCAAAAAGAGGAGAAAAAAGGGAAGAAAAAGGAAAAAGGAAAAAGAGAAAAAATTGGGAAAAATTCCGGTGATGCAATCGAGCTTCGGGTAAGTCGGTAAGCGGTCGAATTGACCGATTTAAATTTCAGAATATTTTATTTAATTAATTTCCGACTAGAAATTTACCCGAAAAATGTAATTAATTGTGTAGCTCGACGATTGGCATCCACCGAGGGCTCGAGAAGCCTCGATTTGCGGACTAACATGGAATCTCGGGTAAGTGACCCCTATTTACGACAATTATCTCGTTATGCGTGATATTGATTTAATTTACGTATAAATTGAATTAAATTATGGAAATTAGTTAAATTGTCGTAAATATTAGAGTTAGCTATTCGAGAGCTAGAACGAGGCCCAATAAATTATTGGTGGGTCCAATGAGCCCAATAGGCCTCGATAAAGTGAAAATTAAGTGGTAAACGGGCTTAAGGCCGATTAAGGCCCATTAAGGTGCAATCGGGCCCAATAGGGGAAAATGGGCCCAGCGATTTAAATTAAGCCCAGAAAAGTATTAAATACAATTAAATTGTATAATATCTGACCTGAGGAATATTAATACGCAGTTCCGGGCGTCTGATTGGGAGCATATCGGACTGCGCGACGAGACGACAAGGGAAAAGAAAAAGGTCAGACTCGACGAGAATCGAGGTAAGGGAATTCTGCGGACTGCTAGAGGTAACAGTACGCAATTTTACATTCATATGCAGTCCTTTAAAACTAATTGAAGGGTCTAGAGGTCGAAAAACAATTTTAGTGCCCCGTATGGGCAAAATTACTAAAATACCCTTGCTAAGGGTAAAATTCTAAAAAATTTAGGAAAAAATTGGGAGGAGCAAGAACAAGAGGTTCCTGCTCGTTCTGGAGGTATTTCAACGCATGCATGAGTAGGCTGGCTCACCTTGAAAGAAAATGCATAGCATTGTATATCTTAACTGATGTGATTTCTGTGAAAACTATTTGGAACTAACCGAGCCGCCTACATGTTTTTATTTACATGTGACGTGCTAGAGCTCAGCTCGCACGATGTTTGACTTGTGTGATGCATGCATTAGTGCTGGAGCGAGAGCTCGCACTAGAGTTTTACATGCATAGGTGCTAGAGTATAACTCGCACCAGATTTCACATGCTTTTGCGTGACATGGTGCTAGAGTCTAACTCGCACCAGATTTTACATGATTTTCATGACAGGGTGCGGGAGTTTAACTCGCACCAGATTTTATAAGATTTTCATACGATTTGTATACAGAGTGCTGAGCCTAGCTCGCACTAGTTTTACTGGATTTGTGGAGTAGCGCTGTCTGCCCTTGGAGTCAGCCAAAAGGCCCAACAGGCTCAATAGACCTCTTAAGTAGGGTGAGAGTGAGGGATGAGGTTGGCGGCCTTGTGGAGATGTAAAGCGGGCTCTGCCAAGTTTACTTGATTTGATGAGAGTGCTGAGCATCGCTCGCACTGATTCTTAAGAGAACATACAATGAGCCGTGCTTGGAGCATCGGGTAGACTGTGTGTCACCGATTTAATAGGCTCGCACGTGCGTTTTGAGACATGGCAACGAGTATTGAGTTATGAAAACCTCTGTGGGAAGCAGGCCAATTGGGCTGGAGTACCTAGAGTGATATGGGTCCATGGAGTACGATGTACCGTGCAAGTAGCATGGAGTACGATGTACCGTGGGGTATCTTCGGATGCGGTATCTTTGTGATACAGAGTATCTTCGGATACGGTATCTTTGTGATACGGGGTATCTTTGTGATACGGTATCTTCGTGATACGGGGTATCTTCGGATACGGCATCGACGGATGCGTGAGATCGGATAAGACTGACGGGTTGGATTGACCCACCTCCCGGGCAGTTCCCGATCAGGGTGAGACCTCGCACACTGGGATCCGTGAAGCTAGAGGACTCACGAGGACATATTGGCCAGTCCTGGTTATTACCGATATACAGTATTGCCTAGTCTCGTATCTTGTATATATATACGTATGTTTTCGATACCGATGCTTTTGAGAAATTCTATTTCCATGGTTTTGTGTGAGTCAGGATCACCCGAAGGAGGGGTCGAGTCCTGACTTCATTGTGAAATTTTTAAAGAGAAAGAAATGATTTAAAATAATTGCATGTTGAGTTTTCCGTGCAACTGGATTTACATAACATCACAACATCATATCATATGTTTTAAAATGTGTGGAGAAAGGGTGGTTTATGCATGGCACCACGTTCATGTAGGTAGTATGGTTACCTACTTGTTCGTAGGATTGCCTTACTGAGCTTGATGTGCTCACCCCTTTCATTTTCTCCCACAGATGATCTCCAGTTGAAGTTGAGGCGACTCAGTACTGCATTCCGGATATCCGCTGCTGCCCATCAACATAAGGTATATACACTTGTACTTATTGTATCTACATAAGCATAGCACAGTAACATGTTTGTAAGTAACTTTAGGGGATGTATAAATAATATAACAACTATAAATGACTGGAGAAGAAATAAGTACTGGGGTAGATGTATGGTGGGACTGGCATTGACGCACAGCCCAATTAGTAGTGGAGTGTTGGTCACGATTCGAGGACAGGTAAGAATTAAGTAAGAAAATAAACAAAAACGCGAAAAATTAACTCTGATTTTTGGATAGTTGGGTCGTGACAGCTATATATTCAGCTTCAGTTGTGGACTGAGCTACACTGTTTTGTTTCTTGGAGAACCAAGAAATTAACCTATTTCCTAAGAATTGGCAAGTACCTGAAGTACTTTTCCTATCTATTTTGCAGCCTCCAAAATCAGCATCTGAAAATGCATGAAGGGCAAAAGTAGAGTCATTGGGGTACCAAAGTCGTCGTGAGGGAGTGTCTTTGAGGTATCTAAAGATTCTCTTAGTTGCCAATAGATGTGATTCCCTAGGAGAGGATTGAAATCTAGCACAAAGGCATACACTAAACAATATATCTGGTCTACTTGCAGTTAAATAAAGCAATGATCCAATCATAGACCTATAGAGTTTAGTGTCTACACACTTACCATTTTCATCTTTGTCAAGCTTGATGTTGGTGCCCATTGGAGTGGTTTGAGGTTTGCAATTGTCCATCCCAAATCTCTTGAGCAAGTCCTTGGTGTACTTTGCTTGATTGATGAATGTTCCATCCTTTGTTTGCTTCACTTGAAGTCCCAAGAAGAATGTGAGTTCTCCCATCATGCTCATCTCAAATTCTCCTTGCATGATCTTAGCAAATTCTTGGCATAAAGACTCATTAGTTGAACCAAAAATAATATCATCTACATAAACTTGTACAACTAGTAAGTCCTTATTTTTATTTTTTATGAATAATGTGGTGTCTACCTTTCCTCTTGAGAACCCTTTTTCTATTAAGAACTTTGACAACCTTTCATACCAAGCTCTAGGAGCTTGTTTTAACCCATAAAGTGCCTTAGATAATTTGAAAACATGTTTAGGAAATTCATGATTTTCAAATCCGGGAGGTTGCTCTACATAGACTTCTTCATTAATGAAACCATTCAAGAATGCACTCTTTACATCCATTTGATATAACTTGAAATCTTTATAACATGCAAAGGCAAGTAACATTCTTATTGCCTCTAATCTAGCTACCGGTGCCTATGTTTCATCATAGTCTATGCCTTCCTCTTGTCTATAGCCTTGAGCAACTAGCCTAGCCTTATTCCTTACGATCACACTATTTTCATCCATCTTGTTCTTGAATATCCATTTAGTTCCAATTATTGAGTGATCATTAGGCCTAGGAACTAGTGTCCATACTTTGCTTCTCTCAAATTGATTTAATTCTTCTTGCATTGCTAGGAACCAATTATTGTCTTCTAAGGCTTCATTGACATTCCTAGGTTCAATTTGAGATACAAAGGCTATATATTGGCACATATTCCTTAGGGATGATCTAGTTCTAACTCCAAGAGTTGGATCTCCTACTATTTCACAATCTTTTACATATCCTAACTCTCTTGGTGCTCTAGGCTCTCTTTCTAAAACCTCTATTTCTTCTTCATCTTCTTTATTCAAGTCAAGTTTTTCTAGAAAGTCATCTTCTAAGCCTTCATCAAATATTCCAACATTTTCATCATTGGTTGAATCTTTAGATATATTATTTGATTCATCAAATATAACATGAATAGACTCTTCAACCACTAATGTTCTTTTGTTATATATTCTAAAGGCCTTTGAATTCAATGAATATCCTAGAAATATTCCCTCATCACTCTTGGCATCAAATTTTCCTAAGTTATCTTTTCCATTAATTAGAACAAAGCATTTGCAGCCAAAAGGATGGAAGTAACTAATGTTAGGCTTCTTGCCTTTGTAGAGCTCATAAGGAGTTTTCTTTAGCATGGGTCTTATCATAGCTCTATTAATTATATAACATGATGTGTTTATAGCTTCAGCCCAAAAGTACTTTGGCAAGTTATTTTCACATAACATGGTCCTAGCCATCTCTTCCAAAGTTCTATTTCTTCTCTCAACTACACCATTTTGTTGTGGTGTCCTAGGGGCTGAAAAATTATGGCTAATTCCTTGATCATTGCAATACTCATCAAATCCTATATTTTCAAATTCTTTGCCATGATCACTTCTAATGCTTGTTATTGTATATCCTTTTTCATTTTGAGTCACCTTTGAGTAAGTTATGAATTTCTCTAAGGCTTCATTTTTTACTCTCAAAAAGAACACCCAAGTGTATCTAGTGTAATCATCAACTATTACAAAACCATAGTGTTTCCCACCTAGGCTAGTGGTTTTAGTTGGTCCAAATAAGTCTAAATGCAGTAATTGAAGAGGCCTAGTGGTGGATACACTATTCTTAGGCTTAAAAGTGGTTCTCTTGTGTTTTCCTTTAACACAAGCTTCACATATTTCTTCATGATCAAAGGATATTTTGGGTAAGCCTATAACTAGGTCCTTTCTAGCTAATTTGGATAGCACATGCATGCTAGCATGACCTAGTCTTCTATGCCATAACCAAGATTCCTTTTTGTTGTCTACCATTAAGCATATGTTTTCATTTTTGAGTTCATTAAGGTAGACTATATATATGTTACCTTGCCTATGACCTAGAAGAAGAATTTTATTTGACTTAGGATCTATAACATTACATTTCATGCAATCAAAAATTACTTTGTAACCTTTGTCACAAAGTTGACTAATGCTTAGTAAGTTATGCTTTAGACCCCTAACAAGTAATACTTTTTCTAAAGAGAAGTGATCATTACCTATTGAGCCACTTCCTTCCACTTGGCCTTTGGAGTTGTCCCCAAAAGTGACTTCTCCACCAATTTTCGATTTGAAGGAATTGAAATGGCTTTTATCACCCGTCATGTGCCTTGAGCATCCACTATCTAAGTACCAAGCTTCCTTTGTTTTAGCCTTGTGGCTATGCTCAATCACCTACAACAAAAAAAAAATAAACACACTCAAGTCTTAGGTACCCAAATTCTCTTGGGTCCTTGGAGGTTAGTAAATGAAATTCTTGATCCCATTGGGATCCATTTTACTAATGCATTGCAGTCCTTGGAATGAATTACCTCTTTTGGAATCCATATCCTTTTTACAATTTTTCCTTTAAGATTCCTCATCTTTATATTGCAATAATGTGACTTATGTCCCTTCTTGTTACAATATGAACAAGTAATTGCAGGTTTATTCATGCTCTTCCTAGCAATAAAACTCTTAAGATGGGTCTCCCTACTTTGTGCATTATACCCTAAGCCATTTTTGTCAAAAAATGCCCTTTGGGTTTCTAACATGCTATCTAGCTTTTGTTGCCCCATGTGAAATCTATTAAAGGAGTTATGTAAATTGCTATTTTTCTCCTTAATGTCACAAATTTCTAGATTGGCAATCTCTAGTTTCTTCTCACATTCCAATTTATCTTTTAACATTATCTCATTTTCCCTTTTTAATTTAGATATTAACTTTTTATACTTCATGCTCATAGATTCATACTCTAATGCTAAATCATCAAATGCATCTTGCAGTTCATCAAAAGAGTATTCATTGATATTAGAAGTTACCTTTTCATCATCATCAATTGCCATGAAGCATAGGTTGGCAATGTCCTCATTTGATTCATCATCGGAGCATTCACTGTCACTCCATGTTGCTACCATTGCCTTCTTTTTATGAAACCTATCATTGGATCTTTTGAGAAGAGGGCAGTTAAATTTTATGTGTCCAGGTTTTTTACATTCATAACACACAATAGAGTCTTTTCTACCTACTTCCTCTTGTTCTCTCCTATTGTTTCTCCTATTGCTATTACTAACTCTCATCCTCATGAATTTATTAAATCTTTTGGCAAACATTGCCATCTCAATATCCTCCTCACTGCCACTCTCATTTTTAATCTCCTTTTCAGCAGTGGATTTTAGAGCAACACCCACTTTCTTGGGTGGCTCTTCATTTCTTTTAAGCTTCATCTCATAAGTTAGCAAGGAACCTATTAATTCATCTAAGGACAATGTGTGTGGATCCTTAGATTCCTCTATTGCTGTTACTTTAGCTTCCCATGACTTAGGTAAGCTATTTAAAATTTTCTTTACCATTTCAATGTTAGAATATATTTTTCCTAAGGATTTTAGTCCATTAATTACGTCTGTAAATCTAGTGAACATATCACTAATCGATTCTCCTTCCTTCATTCTAAAGAGCTCATAATCATGTGTGAGCATACCTACTTTTGTCTCCTTCACTTGGGTTGTACCCTCATGAGTTATTGCCAATTTATCCCATATTTGCTTGGCATTATCACACCCGGATACTCTATTATATTCATTAGGACCTAAAGCATAAAATAATGTGTGCATAGCTTTAGCATTTAGTTGTGCACATTTAATGTCATTAGAATCCCATTCATCTTCTTCTTTGGGAATATCTCTTCCCTCTATTTTCTTTGTAGGGATTTGAGGTCCCTTAACTATAATTCTCCATACTTCATAGTCATTTGCTTGAATGAATAGCATCATCCTAGTCCTCCAATATGAATAATGTTCACCATTGAACATGGGAGGTCTAACCGTGGAGTGCCCCTCTCCTATCAAACTAGTTGCAACATTGTTAAGGGCCATTTGATCGTTTTCTAACTCTTAGGAAGTTGTTCCTACGTGATTAAAGAGTCCTAGCTCTGATACCAATTGTTGGCTCTACCGAGAGGGGGGGTGAATCGGTTTTCTAATAACTATGGCAGATTTTAAAATAATCACAATGTAAACACAAATGATAATGAATAAAACAGTGCAATATAACAATTTAATGCAGAGAGAAGGGAAGAGAAACAAACACAGTCACTTATAGAGGTTCGGCCAACTCTTACCTACGTCCTCTCTCCTTGACCTTCTTGTCAAGTGCTTTCTTTCTCTCTTTCAATAGAGCTTACAAATTTCCTTTTACAGGTTAAGGAATAACCTCACTACCTTTGGCAATACAGAAAAGTATTCAGCCTCTTACAACTTTCACTCACAGAGGAACAATCCTCTTCTCTTTTAAGGTAAGACTGAATACAATAAGTAGCTTTAAAGAGGTAGGACAAATGTATCTATTTGCACTTAAGCTTTTACAACAATTCTCAATAAATGAGCAATAGAGACACAAGGAATAATGGAATTAAAGCTTTTGAATGTTTGGAATGTGCAGCAATAGTCTCTTCTTATTCTTTGTCTTCAATGCTTGGTTATATACTGAAGGTTGGGTAGTTGGAGCATTAAATGCAGTTTTTCCCGTTGAGATTTGAAGAAAATAGCCGTTGGGAACCTCCAGTGGTCAGACAGATCGATCTCCTATCTTGGCCAGATCGATCTCCTAGTTTTAAATCCTGCAATGACAAAGCACAAATACACAGGGAGATCGATCTCATACATTACCAGATCGATCTGTTAGTTTGAATAGGCAGAGGCAGATCGATCTGTCGAATAGGCAGATCGATCTCCTATCCTCTCTGTTTGAGGTAAAATTGATCTCTCAATACACCAGATCGATCTCTTAAGCTCACTGACTTTGAGCAGATCGATCTCTTCCTTACCAGATCGATCTCCTAAGTTCTCTGACTTAGAGGAGATCGATCTCTTAACCCTGGCAGATCGATCTCTTTTTACCTTAAACCCTTTACACCGTTTTAAGGCTTGCCAGATCGATCTCTTCCATCATGAGATCGATCTCTCATCAAGTATAAACCCAGGAGATCGATCTCTCATACCCCAGATCAATCTCTCATCAGCAGAACTCTAAGTTCTGATCCTGATATCTTCTAAACATGTTTGTATACCATTTTAACATTATTGTATTAACTTGTTTTGTCATTTCAAAATACATTACTCAACATCTTTGTTTCAATATCAAGATCCTGCTCATTGTCTTTAGGTGCTAATATTCAGTTGAATCCCGTTTGGCCTTTAGTTCTAGTTGTTAAATGCTGAAGTCTACCACTAATCCCTAGCTATTGTATAGCCATGGATGTGTAGCTGGAAAACTACTGCTAACGGGTTGTAGATTGGATTATATCTAACAGAGCTGGTGCGTGTGTGGGTGCAGGAAGAAGCCAACGTTAGCTGGGCAGAGCATTGCTGATTGCAGAGGACGTGTACAGCACCTGGAAAGTAGTTGGGCAGTGTGGCCATAGCAGCACATTACAAAATTATGAGTAGCATTTGGTTGTAGGAGCAGTCGGACAAAAACAGAGAACACCGAGAGCACCTGAACAGACCATTGCGGGGAGGACAATATTTCCTGCTAGCTGGGCAGGTCGGGCATAACAGCCCTATGTAGTAGAACCAAGCATCAGTGAACAAACTGGATGCAGAAGATAGCAGGCCTGGACGTGCGTTTCTGGAAGCAGACCGAGAGCACGTATGAAGGATGAGAGCAGCGAGCAAGCCGAAGAATACTGGAAATGTTTTGGTGAAGAAGCATGAACAGTGTTTGGAGGGAATAGTTTAAATTGTCTAAGGCCATGTTTGGTTATGGTTTCATTGGAATTTTATTGCATTTTTGATTATTTTCATTAGTATTAGTTAGAATAGTGGTAATTGATAGGTAAATTTAATATTTTAAGTTGTTAATTTAATCTTTAGTTTTAAGTCTTAGCTAATAGTTACTTTTAGTTTATACATGTTAGGATTTAATTTTTATTTTAGTATTTTATGAGTTATATTTAGAATTAATTTAGATTAAATTTATTTGCATGCATTAGTTAAATTTTGTTTTATTAGCATTTAGTTAGAGTTAAGTTTAAGAATTTCTTTAGGTAAGTAGATGTTTATCTTATTAGACTTTAAGATAGTTTAAATTGCATTTTCTTAATTAGTTTAATTACATTCACATTTTACCTTAGGTTTGTTTAATTTTAGCTTAATTAATTTGTTCTTTATTTTAGCATTTTATTTTGAGTGCGTAATTAATTGTCTTAATTTTCTTTTGTAGGTTGATTGCTTGGAGCATTGTAAGTATTTTTAGCTCGGTTTTATTTTAGTTAGTTGCTTTCCAGTAATTTTAATTTGTAGCCTTAATTGATCACCCACTTTTAATCTCATAATTTGCTAAAATATACCATAGGGTAAGATTAACCGGTAATTAATTAAGCTAACCAACTTCTCTGAGGGACGATAACTTGGGACTCAAATCCTATTATTGCTTGTACGACCCGCGCACTTGCGGACAATACCTTTAGGGCGTGTCAGACTGGCATTGAAGCACAGCCCAATTGTTAGTGAAGTGTGGTCACGATTAGAGGAAAAGTAAGTATAAAAGAAAAACGAAAAAATTTACTCTGATTTTGGGGTCATGACGTAATATATATATATATATATATATACACATTTAAATATATATATATATATCATGTAAGACCCGGTTTTATCGTAAGGGCAAAAAGTGAATAAATAGAAATTTTTGAGTGCATTTAAAAATGCAAAAGGATTGAAATGGCATTCCTGAAAATGTGCAAGGGCAAAACGGTCAAAAGACCAAAAGTCGGTATAAAATCGGGACAAGAAAAATTTAATTAAAAATAGGGATTTGAGAAATCTTGATCAATAACGAAGAAATAATTAAATTTCGGGTTAAATTGATCAAGATATGAATTTATTGGAATAAACTGAAATTTTTGAATCGAAAAATAATCCCGAAAATAATCAAAAATTTTACCGGAAAGGTAAAATCGGACTGATAAATTCATTTACGGATTAAATGAATAAAATAATAATTTTTCAGATATTTTGGTAAAATAATAATATTTAATTGATTAAAATATTATTAAATTAAAATAATAATAAATAAAAAAATAAGTAAATGAAAAAAAAATCTGAAACGCGAGAAACAGAAAACAGAGAGGAAAAGAAAAGCAAAAGGCGAAAGGCGAACCCGAGGGGGATTTCTCACCGGCGAGCCAACACCGGCGGGGTTAAGGGGCCGACGAGGGTCGGCGAAGACAGCCCAGCACCGGGCGAACCACCAGAGGCCAGGACGCACCCCGTATGTCGTCAAAAAACGCCAAAAACGGAGGAGGAAGCCGTGGGGAAGAAACCTCGATTCGCCGGCGATGGCGCCGATGTCACGACCCAAATTACCTAAAAATCAGAGTAAATTTTTCGCTTTTTCATTTATTATTTAATTCTTACCTTTCTCTAATCGTGACCATCCTACAAATAGTTGGGCTATGATTCAGTGTTAGTCACCTCACACTATTACCAATTCCATTTCCCTAATCACATTTATATATCAGAGTTTACTATTCTTTGACTTTAAATAAATACATACCCAATGGTATTTATAACTCTACATCCCCGACATCATATCCGTTTACAGTACTGTGCATTACATATTTAGATACAAGACCATACAAATGTGTATACCTGTCTCTCGATGGGAAGTACCAAGCATGCAAGTCCTCAGCCGCTTACTAATTTCTGTGAGTGCTCTGAAAAGATGGGAAAATAAGGGGGGTGAGCAAACCACACGCTCAATAAGGCAATTATGCAAGTAAGTAGATAGCTCCACTATCTACATGCTCATAATGCCATGCCCTTAAATCCATTTCTTTTGATTTAAAATTTCACGCACAAAGTCATGCATATTCAATGCCATAGTTTATCCAAAACTATTTGTGCATATATAAATCATGTAATTCATGCATTCCAAGCATTTTATGTGACATCATTAAATCATAATAAGCATGAAGTAAAACAAGATCATGCCTTCTTTCATGTCATGTAAGACAAATCATGCATTTAAAATGAAAGCATGGAAGATATCATCATGCTGCTGCATTTAAATCAATTCATTAAAACTGCAGTATAAACTAACCCTTCTGGGTCAATAATCTCATAAAACAATTCATTGTAAAACTTCAGTTATAAAACCACCCTTCTTTCAGGGTCACATATCATAAAATCATGAAATCATAAAATCGTCAAATCGGGGGCCTGACCCCTCCTTCGGGTCTACCCTGGTCTAACAGACCACAAGTTATATCATGTGAGACAATCAGGTAATTATCAGTAACATCGAGGACTATGGCCATATCCTAGTGATCCCTGGCAACACGGTACCTAGTGTGCGGGGTATCACTCCTGAAACGGGAGGTGGGTCGTCCTACCCGCCAGAACAGCATAACACCAGGATTGCGAGGGCAAGGCTTGCTGCCTCGTGCCTAATGCCACTACACTCCAACAATCCCCACGGTACAGCGTACTCCGCGTGATATACACGGTACAACGTACTCCGTGAACCCAAGCTCAATCAAGGGTGTCTGTAATAGGTCTTATCCACCCATATCATCTCTGTCTCAGAATGCACGTGTGAGCATATCATCTCACTGTGACACACAGTCTACAAGAGGCTCCAACACGGCTATATGCATGTAATATAAATCCCTGTGCGAGCGAAGCTCAAGCACGGCTCCATGCATATTCATGATGTCAGAAAACCTCGTGCGAGCGAAGCTCTACCACGGTTTCATAAAAATCAGTAAAATCTGCGTACAAGCAGCGCTCCAGTACGACTTAAACTGATTATAATTTCAAGTAAAATCCACGTACGAGCAATGCTCTAGTACGGATATGTATAGAAACTCAGTGAAAACCTCGTACGAGAAAAACTCAAGTACAACATTCAAATGAATTATAAAAACCATATAAAACTTTGTGCGAGCAAGCTCCAGCACAAATGAATGCTCAAGTAAATCAAATCTCGTGCGAGTTACACTCTAGCACGGCTTTATGCATAATTAAATCAAATCTCGTGCGAGTTACACTCCAGCACGGCTTCATGCATAATTAAATCAAAACAGGATGCGAGCTAAGCTCCAGCATCTCTCATGCATGTCGAACCATTAAAACTAGTGCGAGCAATCGCTCCAGCACCATTTTATGCATACCACGTCAAAACAAATCAAAACATGTCAAAACAAATTGCGAGCTAGGCTCTAGCAGCTCTCATTTCACAATAATAAAAATTAGTGCGAGCACCATGCTCTAGCACATTTCATGCATATGATGTCACATAAGTCGGTGCGAGCAACCGCTCAAGCACATTTATGCACATTCACAAACGTAGAAATAGTGCGAACTACGTGTCAGCACTATCTGTTTCCATATAAACTTGATAGTTGGCCGTTTTCCAAAGAAATTCTATTTAAAAATGAATAACACCTACGTAGTGTTATCTTGTGAAATTTAACAATTTCTGGCCAATCTATCGATTTGCTTTGATTAAAACCAATAAAATTCTTAAACCATAAAAGTACTTAAATCATGCATTTCATGCATGTCATGCTTTCACCATCCTTAGGTGAACTTCCCTCAATATGGATAAAAATAGATATTTCACCTATTTCGATCCTTAAAAATCATTTAAACCACTTTTAGGATCTTTATACAATATCAGTGTATACATACATATTCAGTGTACAGAACGGCTATTAAAATACGCGTAGCTACCTCTAGCTACTCACATAATTCCCTTACCTCACTTTTCTGTACAGTCTGACCTTGCCACTGATGACTCATCACGCAGTCCAATTTACTCCCAATCCAATCTCCAGAACTGCGGATACACATTCATCAGGTCAATTACAATACAATTTAATTGTATTTCATACTTTCTGGGCTTAATTTAAATCATTGGGCTCGTTTATCCATATTGAGCCCAATTGCACCTTAATGGGCCTTAATCGGCCTTAAGCCCGTTTACCACAATTTATCGAGGCCTATTGGGCTCATTGGGCCCAGCAGTATTTATTTAGCCTCGTTCTAAACTCTCAGACAGCTTATGAATTATTTACGACAATTTATCCCAATTTTTCAGAATTTAATTCATTCATGCAGAAATTAAATCCGTAATTTATGCGATAAACATCAATCACGCATAACGATGTAAATTGTCATAAATAAGGGTTACTTACCCGTGATTCCATGATAGTACTCAAATCGAGGCTGTCTCGAGCTCTCAGTTGATGTCAATCGTCGAGCTACACAATTAAATATATTTTCGGGTAAACTTTCAGTCGATTATTTAAAAAATTAAATATTCCAAAAATTAAATCGATCAATTTGACTGCTTATCGACTTACCCGAAGCTCGATTGCATCACTGGAATTTTTTCCAATTTTTCCTCTTTTTCCTTTTCCTTTTTTTTCCTATTTTCCTCTCTTTTTATCTAAATCGGTCCGGTCCGGTTCAACCCGGTTCAGACCGTCGGTTCAGCTCGGTCTGGTTCGGCCGGTTCAGTTCGGTTCGGCCGGTTCAGTCACCATTTGGTCATTTCGACGCCGTCCGGCCGGTTCCCGACGTGATTCCGCCGCCAATCGACGCGCCACGACCTGGGCTTCCTAAATCGAGCCCCGGCTGGGGTCGAATCGGCGCCATTGCCAACGAATCGACGTTTCTTCCCCCGTGGCTTCTCCTCCATTTTCGGCATTTTTCGGCCACTTCGACACGCGTCGCGGCCGCCTGTGTGTTGCATGGGTTTCGGGCCTCCTTCGTCGGCCCTCGTCGGCCCCTAGGCCTCGCCGGTGGCTCGCCGGTGATTCCTCCTCGGTCTCGGCTTGTTTTCTGCTTCTCCCCGTTTCTGTTTCTTTTCTCTTTTGTTTTCAAAATTCCATATTTCTTTTTTTTTACATTTTATTTATTTATTTATAATTTATTTTTAATATTATTTTATTTAATAAAATAATATTAAAATCCACAAATATCTTTAAAAAATTATATTTTATTCATTTAATCCATAAATAAATTTATCAGTCCAATTTTACCTTTTCGGTAAAATTTTTGATTATTTTCGGGATTATTTTTTTTCGATACAAAAATTTTGATTTATTCTAATAAATTCATATCTTGATCAATTTAATCCGAAATTTAATTATTTCTTCGTTATTGATCAAGATTTCTCAATCCCATATTTTTAATTAAACTTTCTTGTCCCGATTAATACCGAATTTCGGTCTTTTGACCATTTTACTCTTGCACGTGCTCGAGAATACCATTTAAGTCCTTTTGCATTTTTAAATGCACTCAAAAATATCGGGTCTTACAGCCGATTCGAGCCACACCGAGGCCCGATTTAGGAAACCCATGCGATGGCGCACCGAACGGTGGTGGAATCGGCCGGAGAACCGATCGGATGGCGGCGAAATGACCAGAGGATGACTGAACCGGTCGAACCGGACTGAATCGCCGAATCGAACCGAGCTGAACCGGCGATCTGAATCGGGTTGAACCGGACCGGACCGGTTCAGCCAAAAAGAGAGGAAAAAAGGAAAAAGAAAAAGTAGAAAAAATTGGGGAAAATTCCAGTGATGCAATCGAGCTTCGAGTAAGTCGGTAAGCGTCAAATTGATCGATTTAATTTTTGGAATATTTAATTTGATAAATAATCGACTGAAAGTTTACCCAAAAAATATATTTAATTGTGTAGCTCGACAATTGGCATCAACCGAGAGCTCGAGACAGCCTCGATTTGTGTACGATCATGGAATAACGGGTAAGTGACCCTTATTTACGACAATTTTATATCGTTATGTGTGATTGATATTTAACGCATAAATTACAGATTTAATTTCCGCATAAATGAATTTAATTCTGGAAAATTGGATAAATTGTCGTAAATATTAAATTGAGATATCCGAGAATTTAGAACGAGGCTAAATAAATACTGATGGGCCCAATGAGCCCAATAGGCCTCGATAAAGTGTGGTAAACGGGCTTAAGGTCGATTAAGGCCCAATAAGGTGCAATCGGGCCCAATATGAGTAAACGGGCCCAATGATTTAAATTAAGCGCAGAACATATGAAATACAATTAATTGTATTGTATTTGACATGATGAATGTGTATCCGCAATTTCGGAGATTGGATTTGGAGCAAATCGGACTGCGTGACGAGTCATCAGTGGAAAGGTGAGACTGTACAGATAAATGAGGTAAGGGAATTATGTGAGTAGCTAGAGGTAGCTATGCGTATTTTAATAGCTTTTCTATACACTGAATATGTATGTATACACTGATATTGTATAAAGGTCCTAAAAGTGGTTTAAAAAATTTTGAGGATCGAAATAGGTGAAAAGACTATTTTACCCCTATTGAGGGAAGTTCACCTAAGGATGGTGAAAGCATGACATGCATGAAATGCATGATTTAAGGATTTTTATGATTAAGGAATTTTCTTGGTTTTAATCAAGTAAATCGATAGATTTGGCCAATAATTGCATAAGTTTCCCAAAATAACACTACGTAGGTGTTATTATTATTTAAATGAAATTATTTGAAAAACGGGCCAACTATCAAGTTTATATGGAAACAGATAGTGCCGACACGTAGTTCGCACTATATCTGCGTTTGTGAATGTGCATAAATGTGCTTGAGCGGTTGCTCGCACCGACTTATGTGACATCATATGCATGAAATGTGCTAGAGCATGGTGCTCGCATTGATTTTTATTACTGTGAAATGAGAGCTGCTGGAGCCTAGCTCGCACTCTGTTTTGATTTGATATTGCATAAAGTCGTGCTGGAGTGTTACTCGCACGAGATTTGATTTAATTATGCATAAAGCCGTGCTGGAGTGTAACTCGCACGAGATTTGATTTATTTGAGCATTCACTTGTGCTGGAGCGTTGCTCGCACGAAGTTTTATATGGATTTATAACTCATTCATTTTTTAGTCGTACTGGAGTTTTTCTCGTACGAGATTTTCATTGAGTTTTTATACATATCCGTACTTGAGCATTTCTTGTACGTGGATTTTACTTAAATTTATAATCAGTCTAAGTCATACTGGAGCGCTGCTCGTATGCAGATTTTACTGATTTTTATGAAACTGTGCTAGAGCTTCGCTCGCACGAGATTTTCTGATATCATGAATATGCATGGAGCCGTGCTAGAGCTTTGCTCGCACAGGGATTTAGATGACATGCATATAGCCGTGTTGAAGCCTCTTGTAGACTGTGTGTCACAGTGAGATGATATGATCACACGTGCATATTGAGACAGAGATGATATGAGTGGATAAGACCTATTGCAGGCACCCCGATTGAGCTTGGGTTCATGGAGTACGTTGCACCGTGTATGTCACGCAGAGTACGCTGTACTGTGGGGATTGTTGGAGTGGAGTGGCATGAACCACGAGGTAGCAAGCCTTGCCCTTGCAATCCTGGTGTTATGCTGTTCTGGCGGGTAGGACGACCCACCTCTCGTTTCAGGTGTGATACCTCGCACACTAGGTACCGTGTTGCCAAGGATCACTAGGATATGGCCATAGTCCTCGATGTTACTGATAATTACCTACTTGTCTCACATGATATAACTTGTGGTCTGTTAGACCAGGGTAGACCCGAAGGAGGGGTCAAGCCCCCGATTTGACGATTTTATGATTTCGTGATTTTATGATATGTGACCTTGAAAGAAGGGTGGTTTTATAACCGAAGTTTTATAATGAATTTTAAATGAATTGTTTTATTGGATGATTGACCCAGAAGGGTTAGTTTTACTGCAGTTTTAATGAATTGATTTAAATGCAGTAGCATGATGATGTTTTCCATGCTTTCATTTGAAATCCATGATTTGTCTTACATGACATGAAAGACTGCATGAGATTGATTAAATTCATGCTTATTATGATTTAATGATGTCACATAAAATGCTTTGAATGCATGAATTACATGATTTATATATGCACAAATAGTTTTGGATAAACTATGGCATTGAATGTGAATGACTTTGTGATTGAAATTTTAAATGAAAAGAAATGGATTTAAAGGCATGGCATTATGAGCATATAGATAGTGGAGCTATCTACTTACTTGCATAATTGCCTTACTGAGCGTGTGGTTTGCTCACCCCCCTTATTTTTCCATCTTTTCAGAGCACTCACAGAAATTAGTAAGCGGCTAAGGACTTGCATGCTTGGTGCTTCCCATCGAGAGACAGGTATACACATTTGTATGGTCTTGTATTTAAATATGTAATGCACAGTACTGTAAACGGACATTGATGTCGGGGATGTAGAGTTATTAATACCAATGGGTATGTATTTATTTAAAGTCAAAGAATAGTAAACTCTGATATGTGAATATGATTATGGAAATGGAATGATAATAGTGTGAGGTGACTAACACCGAATCATAACCCAACTGTTTGTAGGATGGTCACGACGAGAGAAAGGTAAGAATTAAATAATAAATGAAAAAAAAGCAAAAAAATTTACTCTGATTTTTAGGTAATTTGGATCGTGACATATCACCCCTTTTTTCCAATATATATATATATATATTACTTCTTTCTTCCTCTTTTCTTTTCTTTTTTTTTAATTTCCTTTTTCCTTCCCGCTAGCCTCCTTTCTTTCTTTTCTTCTCTCTTACCTGTCTTCGAACCACGGACATGGGACCGGGCACTCTGACCCAAGCACACCAAGCCAACAAGCCGAAACGGAGGTCAGTTTCCAGCTTCTCTTCTCTATCTCTACTATTTCTCCTCTCATCGCGTCCCCTGTCCACCCCTGTTTCCGACTCGCCAATCATTAGCCATCGTCTCAGCACTTTCTTCCCCGATCCTCTGTTCCCATTCAGTTTCTTTCTCTTCTACAATTCTATTTCTCTCCATTGTTTCCCCTTTTTGGCACCGTTCCTTAGCATAGTCATCACCATTCTCGGCCATCATCACCATCGCCATCACCCTCTTCCTGAACATTGTCCTTCCTCTGTCTATGTTTCAGTCTCTACACCTGGGTAGCCTGGCAGCCCGATGGCTTCTCTCCTCTGCTTTAAGCCTTTGATTCAGCTTTCCCGAAAGCCTTACTTCACCCTAGCTAAAACAGCCTTGGATAATATTGAACGGCCAGTTCCAGCACCGTCCTTTTCAGCCTTAAAGACACCTCACTCAACACCTAAACCCTCACCATTTCTCAGCTCTTCTTAACTCTTGCCGAGCCTATAGCCTTAGTCATGTCAGCCAACCCCTCATTACCTACATTACTTCAGTTTTATACTTCTCCATCTCTCCCATGTGGTCTTCTTCTTCAGTTTTCAGTATACTTCTGTCTTCACCTTTCTCCTCTCGGTTTCACGCTTCGACTCCAGCTTCCCTGCTGCTATCTCTTCCTTCCTTCTCCCTTTCTCCTCTCGATCTGCATCAGTCCACACCTTTCTTTTCTCCCTTTCTTCTCTTCTTCTTTTTTTTCTTTTGTTCTTTCCCGCTACAGCAGAGAAGCCTCTGCCTTTGAAAACAAGAATGCGGGAATTGGCTTCCTTTCGAAGCCAATTCCATACTCCTAGATATATATTATTATCATTATAATATATATTATTTATTTATTTATTTCATCATGTTGTATTATGTTTCTCTATTCTTTCTCTTTATACCCATGTGCATTATTTCACCTCATTTCATTTACTTACCACATAGGTGTTTACACATATTTACAACACTATATGCAATATGTATATACATTCTTATAACTTTTTTTGTAATTTAAAATTACATTTTCAATTTGACAAATATATATATATATATATATTTATTGTAATTATTTTTATCATTTTTAAATACATTTTCAATTTAACAAAAAAAAAAATATATTCTTATAACTTATTTTCATTTAATTTTATTGTTTAATTAAATACTAAAAATTTGCGGTGTTTACAAAAAAACATGGTAGTTTTGCAAGCTTTAGAATCAACCCTTAATCTTACTTAATCATACCATTTTCATTTTTTATTAACTCTTAGAACTTTATAGGCTTAATGCAGATTCAGATGGTCATTCCTTGGATGTCATAAAGTTAGCATTTTGCATGCTTAAACATCATTCCTTAAGGTAGCTCGCAAACTCCTACCTTGTTAACTTACATAACTTAGTTATTTCTTATTCTTGTCATCCATAAATCTTAAACTCTTATTTCCATTCATCCAAATGTATTCTCATGTCATACTTCCTTAGTCAATGCATACATAAAATCATTACTTATTCTTACTTAATACATAAAATCATATATGAGAGAATATTTGGGTTACTTAATCATCTCAAACTTCAAGCTCATCTTCTTGCTCCACATAGCTATAGGCTCGACCTTGAAATCATCCAATAAAATATTATATTAATTTCTTAAATTAAATAAGAGAATGGAAAACCAAAATCTAGGGTTCTCACAATATTTAAAAAAATATTATAAATTAAAATTATCATTTTGCGTCGTACAGGTTTAAATCTAATTTTTATTTAAAATAAAGCTTGTGGATTCAAAACAAAGCTTGTTGAGGAGATTTTGTTTAAATAAAAATAATAAATAATAAGTAATAAGTAAATAAATAAATAATAAATAAAAAACAAAGAAACTAAACTTTCAAAGCCTAGTAGCTTGTAGTATTAATTAGTTTGAGCATTAAAAGCATTTCAAAATGTTTAAAGGGTAAAATGGTCTCATAACAGTTAACTTAACGGTTGATTAAGGGAAAGAGTATCTTGTCCTAGAAAAGTTTGGGGCGGAGTATCATATTTTGGTACTAATGGGCTAAAGTTAGATTAGGTCAAATTTTAGGGACCTAAATGAAATTTACCCTTTTATTTATCTCCTTTCCAAGCTTTCGAATGGAACAAATTCAAAACAAAGCAGCTCATTGCTAAATCCACATTAATTATTTCATTGACTTTAATTCTGAAGATTGAAGGGTAGTTCTTGTCATGTTATTAACGACTGATGGAACTAATTCTAGTGGTAAGTTAAAGAGTGGCATTAGTTAAATTGCCTCATCAAGTCTCTCCCTATCTTCTCTTAATGTTAGTTTGAATAAGCGATGTGATTGGTTTTGATGAGATTGAAAATAATTGTAGCAATGAGATTGATGTCAAATAGTGATACTTTGAGATTCAATAATAGTGGCAACGGTGAAGTGAATGATAAAATGATCATTAAAGATATTATATTAGAATTAAGAAAAAATGAGGGCAAAATAGGAATTACGGTACGGTGAGAATTCCCATCGTGTCGCACCGTGGCTCTTATAGATTCCAAACCACCCTTAGCAATTTTGGCCGCCAAACTTGTTGTATTTTGAGTGTGGATGGTAAATTGATGCAATCAACCTGATCTTAATCTTGATTTTAAAGAAACTTTGAAGAAAATTTTTGGGTAAGTAAGACAATTGCAGGGAACAATTTTAAGAATAATAGTTTCCCTAGACTGTGCAAATGATTTAAGAAATGTTGTTCTCAAGATACATTGTTTACACATAAAATGTTAGTGGATATTAACATATTATTTTGAGGGGCCAAATAAAAATTTAAAATTATATATTTTTTATTTTAAGTTATTTTATTATATTTCAAGTTTTAAATCTAAATAAATTCTAGGATTTTACATTAAAATGCAAACAAACATGAAATCAAAGTTATGAACATGATTATATATATTAAATTTAAAATTGGGTGAATAATGTTTAGTTAAATCTTTTATGCTGTTAAAATTATAATTACAATAAATAAAAGTTATAATTTTAATTTTATTGAATAAAATATTATATATTTATTTTTATTATTTTAGTTAAGTTCCAGGACTTATTTGGTATTACCCTTTATGTTTTATATATGCAATTAATTTACAAATAAAAATAAAAAGCTTATAAAATTATAAATTTTATCAATTTATGAATAAAAGCATAAGGAAGCAAAATATATCAAATAATAATTATATCTAAAACTATGAAGAGGTACTTTAAAAGAAACAAACCTTTATATTTGCGGCAAACCAATTGATTTTAAAGGTTTAGAAATTTTTGTAAAACACAATTATGTGATTGTCATTTAATATTTGTGAAAAAACAATTGATTTTAAGTATTTGTGAATAGTGAAATATGGGTAAAATAAATAAGTAGATATCAAATGTAAGACCCGAATTTAAATAAAATACGAAAATTGAATAAGAAAAGATGGGGGAAGTATGAAGGAAGTCAGGTTAAATTGATTTTCGAAACAAGAGCAGGGGTAAAATGGTAAAAATACCAAAACCCGATATTAGCGCAATAAAGAAATTTTAATTAAAAATAAGGATGTAAGATATCTTGATCGATAATGAGAAAATTATACAATTTTGGGTCAATTGATCAAGATTCGAAAATTTTAAAAAATACCGAAAAATTATCGGAACGATATCTCGAAAAGCACAAAGGAATAATATCGAAAATTTGGAGAAAAATATATTTAATAAATTAAATTTAAATTAAATAAATTAAATTAAAATAAAAATAATATAAGTGTAGATATTTTAGATTTTTTTAGAGTATTTTAATGAATAGTAAAATAATTAAAATAAATAATAATAATAATAATAATAATAAAAATAATAAAACAAAAAAAAAGAAGCTGAAACAAAAAAAACAAAAAAAAAAAAGATCGAAATCGCGAAATAGCAAAAACGCGAAAGAAAAAGGGAAACGAAGAACGGAGCAGGGCCGAGCCCCTGCCGGCGGCCAGGCGAGGCCGACGAAGGCAAGCCCGAAGAGGCTCGACCCATCACCGGCCCCTTGGAGACCCGAACGGCGACGATAGGCGGTGGACGGAGCGGGAACCGAAATCGAGAGGGGGAAAGAGATTTCCGGCGATCGGCGCCGATTCAGGCCCGATCGACCCCAGCCGAAGCTTCCCCAGGCGACGGTGACCAGATTGGTAGTGGTGGCAGCCACCAAAACCGGCGGACGGCGTCGAAAACGGCAGGAGAAGAAAATGGGTCCGACAGCAAAGAGGAGAACAGTCGGACCGACCATTTTCCGGCGACGTTGAGGCGAACCAAGCCCAGATCTGAGATGCGGACAGCCTCACGGAGCTGCTGGCGGTGGAAACCGGCAGAGAACCGGCCGGCAAGGCGGTAAACCGGTGGTGAACTGGCCGAACCGGAGAGAACCGGCGGTCTGAACCGGTCCGAACCGGACTGAAACGGTTCAGCCAAAAAGAGGGGAAAAATGAAGGAAAAAGGGAAAAAGAAAAAGAGAAAAAAATTGGGAAAAATTTCTGTGATGCAATCGAGCTTCGGGTAAGTCGATAAGTGGTTGAATTGACCCGATTTAAATTTCGGAGTATTTAATTTAATTAATTTTGGGCTGAAAACTTACCCGAAAAATTGTGAAATTATGTAGCTCGACGATTGGCATCCACCGAGGGCTCGAGACAGCCTCGAATTTCGTACTAGCATGGAATCTCGGGTAAGTGACCCTTATTTATGACAATTACCTCGTTATGCGTGATATTGATTTAATTTTCGCATAAATTGAATTAAATTATGGAAATTTTGATAAATTGTCGTAAATAATCGATTTAGCTATTCGAGAATTAGAACGAGGCCCAATAAATTATTGGTGGGCCCAATGAGCCCAATAGGCCTCGATAAAGTGAAAATTAAGTGGAAAATGGGCTTAAGGCAGATTAAGGCCCATTAAGGTGCAATCGAGCCCAATAGGGGTAAATGGGCACAATGATTTAAATTAAGCCCAGAAAGTATTAAATACAATTAAATTGTATAATATCTGATCTGAGGAATATTGATACGCAGTTCCGGGCATTTGAATTGGCGCATATCGGACTGCGCAACGAGACAACAATGGAAAAGGTCAGACTCGACAGGAAAATAAGGTAAGGGAATTCTGCAGACTGCTAGAGGTAACTTTACGCAATTTTAAGTTCAATTGCAGTCTTTAAAATTTATCTGAAGGGTCTAGAGGTCGAATAATAATTTTAGTGCCCCGAATGAGCAAATTACTAAAATACCCTTGTTAAGGGTAAAATCTATAAATTTAGGAAAAATTGGGAGGAGCAAGAACAAAAGGTTCCTGCTCATTCTGGAGGTATTTTAACACATGCATGAGTAGGCTGGCTCACTTTTAAAGAAAATTGCATAGCATTGCATACCTTTAACGATGTAATTTCTGTGAAAACTATTTGGAGATAACCGAGCCGCCTACGTGTTTTTATTTACATGTGACGTGCTAGAGCTCAGCTCGCACGATGTTTGATTTGTGTGATGCATGCATTAGTGCTGGAGCGAGAGCTCGCACTAGAGTTTTACATGCATAGGTGCTAGAGTATAACTCGCACCAAATTTCACATGCTTTTTCGTGACACGGTGCTAGAGTCTAACTCGCACCATATTTTTATAAGATTTTCATATGATTTATATACAGAGTGCTGAGCCTAGCTCACACTAGTTTTACTGGATTTGTGGAGTAGCGCTGTCTGCCCTTGGAGTCAGCCAGAAGGCCCAACAGGCTCAAAAGACCTCTTAAGTAGGGTGAGAGTGAGGGATGAGGTTGGCGGCCTTGTGGAGATGTAAAGCGGGCTCTGCCAATTTTACTTGATTTGATGAGAGTGTTGAGCATCGCTCGCACTGATTTTTATGAGAACATACGATGAGCCGTGCTTGGAGCATCGGGTAGACTGTGTGTCATCGATTTAATAGGCTCACACGTGCGTTTTGAGACATGGCAATGAGTATTGAGAAACAAAACCTCTCTGTGGGAAGCAAGCCATTTGGGCTGGAGTACCTAGAGTGATATGGGTCCATGGAGTACGATGTACCGTGCAAGTAGCATGGAGTACGATGTACCGTGGGGTATCTTCGGATACGGTATCTTTGTGATACGGGGTATCTTCGGATACGGCATCTTCGGATGCGTGAGATCGGATAAGACTGACGGGTTGGATTGACCTACCTCCCGGGCGGTTCCCGATCAGGGTGAGACCTCGCACACTGGGATCCGTGAAGCTAGAGGGACTCACGAGGACACATATTGGCCAGTCCTGGTTATTGCCGATATACAGTTATTGCCTAGTCTCATATCTTGTATATATATATACATATGTTTTCGGATATCGATGCTTTCGAGAAACTCAATTTTCATGATTTTGTGTGAGTCAGGATCACCTGAAGGAGGGGTCGAGTCCTGACTTTATTGTGAAATTTTTAAAGAGAAAGAAATGATTTAAAATAATTGCATGTTGAATTTTTCATGCAAACTCGATTTACATAACATCATAAACTCATGTCATTTGTTTTAAAATGTGTGGAGAAAGGGTGGTTTATGCATGGCACCACGTTCATGTAGGTAGTATGGTTACCTACTTGTTCGTAGGATTGCCTTACTGAGCTTGATGTGCTTACCCCTTTCATTTTCTCCCACAGATAATCTCCAGTTGAAGTTGAGGCGACTCAGTACTGCATTCCGGATATCCGCTGCTGCCCATCACTTAAGGTATATACACTTGTACATATTGTATCTACATAAGCATAGCACAGTAACATGTTTGTAAGTAACTTTAGGGGATGTATAAATAATGTAAACAATTATAAATGACTGGAGAAGAAATAAGTTAGATGGTAAATGTATGGTGGGACTGGCATTGACGCACAACCCAATTATTAGTAGAGTGTGGTCACGATTCGAGGACAGGTAAGAGTTTAAGTAAGTAAATAAACAAAACGCGAAAAAATTAACTCTGATTTTTGGGTAGTTTGGGTCGTGACAATTATTATGGTATCAGAGCACAATTGGTCTGATGTGTGTCAGTGTCAGTAATTAGGAAATTACATCCCCGTGTTACTGTGCTTGGTTAGATACAATAGTGTATATCGAGATGGGTTTTGACTAAGAAATGGTTGAGAATGCAGGAATGCCTAATATGAGTCGCGTTAGATGAGATAGTGCACGAGGCAGAGGTCGTAGAGATAGACCTGAGTCTGCTAAGTCGTGCTGAGTTGACCTGTGAGAATCAGGATGAAATTGAGATGGAGGCTAATGTTGAGCATGCCCCACTGAGTCCGACAGAGAGATCGGACAGTATTGAGACACGATTCGCGAGATTGGAGCGGAGTGTGGAGATTATTTTGAGGAGCTAATTGCTCAGATTACGTATGAGATTAGAGGGCGCAGCGGAGCATTGGTGAAAACCCGCTCGACCCATCTTAAGAGCTGATATGAGAAATATTTTGGATGTATTCCGGTGATAGAATATCCCGGAAACTGTTTAAAAGGAATTGATTTATTGATGAGCATGAATTATGAGTATGAAACTCGGTTGTATTTTTGGGCAGATATTACCTCGACACTATGAACAAGTGACAGTCGAGATGTCTAAAAGTTCATGAAATGGCTCAACTTTTTAATTTGAGTCTGATTGGCCCATGAGATACTACCTATACCGAGGCAGTGCGCAGATTTACAGTTGGGTAAATAAGAACATGAATTGCACACCTCTGAGATTGGAAAAGGTAGTGAGGGCTGAAATAGAGACAGAAAGAGAATCGAGAAATGACAGAGATGTTAAAAATGAGAAAATGGTAAATGGTAAAATATTTAATTTGATGAGTCATGGAGTAAGATAATTGGTAAGGCCCAGTACATCCAATTTTGGCACTCTTGAGGGGCATTGTGATTGGAGGACCCCGACCTGCTACGAAGCAGTGTAGCAGTGTAAGCACTATAAGCAGTGTGAGATGTGTGGTGGATACCACAGAAAGAGGGTCTATACCTACACTGTATTGATGAAAATGGCCGTTAAGTGTGGTAAGACGGACCATTGATTTTGATTGCACAGAGTTGGGCGAGATCGCCCCACAGAAAAGTAAAGAGACAAAGAATATAGCTGCAACGAAAAGGAAGGCCATAGCCGAAAAGAAAAAGGAAAGTAGGCTGTTGGACGAAGGCGAGAGGATGTCTTGGACCAGGACACTATTGATGTTTCATGGATGTGGTGTAAGATACCACACTTGCTATGAATAATGAAGTACATATGTTCATTGATCCTGATGCCACATATTTATTCATACCGCCTTCATTCGCATATAAGTGAGTAAAAGGCATGAATGCCTACATCATTAGGCACAATACTGATAAATGAGTACCCCAATAGAGGAGAATTAATTAACAAAACATGGATATAGAGATTTTAAGTTGAAAACAGGGGTGAAAACATCACCGAAAAGTATACGGTAAGTGTTGACAAGTGATAAAAAGGGGTGCAACGGTTGAAATTACAGGAGTAAAGGACTGTACTCACGAAATGAATAATGAAAGAGTTTTGTCATGATTGATATACGAAGGAGATAATCTTCAAGATAAGATAAATCCTAAATACAAGATGTATTGGAGTAAGAGGCGTATGCTAGGTAAGAACCTCCTTAAGATATGAAGTCATTAGGATTAAAGCAATTAGTAGCGAATATAAGGTGTGACCACAGGGACTGGTATATAAAGTAATGTGGTTAAGTCTGAAGGTTAATAAAGATATTTCAAAATACCTCCCCGCCTGAAGACTTGACAGCGTCTAAAAATATATACATATAACTTATAGCGTGAATCGATCGTCGTAATAAATACCTTTAGCATTAGGATACCTTTACTAAGACGATAAGAATATTAAAATTCGACAAATCATAAAGGTTATCATAGAAAAAATTTAATAGGAGCCGTCAATATAAGAAAAGGAAGTGACGCAGGTTAGTACCTGAAAACGTAAGCGGTTGAGAAGGATCTTATACGCTTATGCGTAAATGAGTCAAGGATTATATCGATTTGTAATCATCATTATCGATGATATGTTGGGTGTAGTTAAAGTCCAGGGCAAATTGTAAGCAATAATTGGGAAATTGCTTTTACAATTGGGTTGTTGTGAATTCTCAAAAATGGTATACCTTGTGACACGTTTAACTAAGAAAATGTGGTCTTTAAATAAGATGATAGACGTGACAGGAATTTCGGTGTAATGAAGTATGAACTGACCACCGTGATTATTTTCACCATACCCAACAGCTCAAGAGGTTCTCAGTGAGTATGGATACCTCGAAATAATGAAGGAGCTGTGTATTGATGTATAATGGGAAGATAGTCAATTATGGAGTCAGACAACTCCTTGATCATGAAATAAACTATCTGACTCATGATTTAAATTTGGCAACAGTAATTATACCGAGGATATGGTACTATTATGTACAGGGTGAGAAATTGTGAATATGCACTGATCACAAAGCCCGAGTATCTGTTTTCACAGAAAGAGGCGAATATGAGAATACATAGTGGGTTAGAGCTTCTGAGAGATTTTGATTTGTGAAAATTGTACCACCCAGGAAAGGCTAATGTGATGACTGATGCCTTGAGCAGAAAGAGCCTTGGGATGGTACTACATATGATGGTTAGGGAGGGTGAGCTGCTAGAGCAGTTATGAGCCTCAATACTGATGTGATCCCTTCTGATGATGACAGTGATTGTGTGATAGCTAGCCTGAGACTAGAACCGGATGAGAGTGCCCGGGATTTGAAAGGCTTAGCGTGATGATCGGCATGATGTCGATAGTTTGGGGTCAGATTCAGAAGGGTACAGTGACAGAGTTCACAGAGTATGATAATGATTTACAGAGAGGTTCAGAGACAGTATAAGTGCTCCCCAGGACCACAGTTGATGAGGTAGTAATATTGACAGAAGCTCACCCTTCGGGATATACAGTGCATACGGAAGGTAATAAAAATATATTGGAATCTCTGAAAAGGGGTATTGGTGGTCAGATATGAAAGGAGACATGGTAGAGATTGTAGAAAAGTGCCTGGTATGTCAGCAGGATAAGGTAGAGTATTAAAAGTCTGCAGAATTATTGCAGTCTCTACCTATATCGACACGGCACAGAAATGAGAGCAAGTCTCCATGAATTTTGTGATGGGTTACAGAGAACCCAGGTGAATCACGAGGCTATTTGGATGATAGTTGATAGAGTGACTAAGTCTACCCACCTTCTGGTTATGAACTCCCCAGATACTCAGAGTGTGTATGAGGATTTATGTATAAGGAAGATTGTGGAACATTATGTAGCGTTCCAGTGAGCATGGTATTATATAGGGATTCCCGCTTCACTTCCCACCTCTTTGGATATTTTTAGGAAGCTATGGGAACCCGACTGAGTATTAGCACAGCTTTTCGTCCTCAGACAGATGGTCAGTCAGAGAGGACTGTACAAGTTCTGGAGGATCCGATGAAAGCGTGTGCCATTGATTTTATAAGCTCCTAGAATGATCAGTTGATTTCTAATTGAATTCGCCAATGGTGATAGGTGTCACTTGAGTATCGAGATAATAAGATATGAGGCAGTGTATGGCTGTAGGGGTTGTTCCCCAAATTGGATAATAAAAAGTGGGTGACAGATAGAATCATTTTCGACGTTGGATAATAAGTCTCTGAGGATGTTTAGTTAAGGATGAGAGATTAAGAACACCTCAGAGCAGATAGACAAGTATTGGAATTCACCTTGGGTGAATTAGTATGGTTAAAAGGTTTCTTGTCCTAAGAGAATAAGGACATAACGAACTTTTGGAAGAAGGTAAATTGAGTTGCGTTGGATGGAATATTTTGAGAGATTGGACAAGTGGAAGATAAGACCTGTAGGTGGCATTTTCACTTGAAATAAGCAGGCACCCATAATGTGTCCCATCTTTTGGTGCTTCGGAAATACTATCCAGATCCAGCATAGATGATAGGATATGAGATCCTACAGTTCAGCTTAATGCAAATATAAGAATATTGATAAATTGATTCGGGCATTAAACAGGAAAGAGAAAGTATTGAGGTTTAAGATGATCTCCCTAATTAAAGTCCTTTGGTAGTAATACACTCCGGAGAAGGTCACGTAAGAATTAAAGAAGTATGATATGATTGATGCACCCGGAGTTGTATATGGACTCATATGACTTGGTTCTAATTTGGAGGACCAAATTCTTTAAGTGGGGGAGAGTTGTAAGACCCGAATTTAAATAAAATACGAAAATTAAATAAGAAAAGATGGGGGAAGTATGAAGGAAGTCAGGTTAAATTGATTTTCGAAACAAGAGCAGGGGTAAAATGGTAAAAATACCAAAACCCGATATTAGCGCAATAAAGAAATTTTAATTAAAAATAAGGATGTAAGATATCTTGATCGATAATGAGAAAATTATACAATTTTGGGTCAATTGATCAAGATTCAAAAATTTTAAAAAATATCGAAAAATTACCGGAACGATATCTCGAAAAGCGCAAAGGAATAATATCGAAAATTTGGAGAAAAATATATTTAATAAATTAAATTTAAATTAAATAAATTAAATTAAAATAAAAATAATTTAAGTGTAGATATTTTAGATTTTTTTGAGTATTTTAATGAATAGTAAAATAATTAAAATAAATAATAATAATAATAATAAAAATAATAAAACAAAAAAAAAAAGAAGCTGAAACAAAAAAAAAAGATCGAAATCGCGAAATCGCGAAAACGCGAAAGAAAAAGGGAAACGAAAAACGGAGCAGGGCCGAGCCCCTGCCGGCGGCCAGGCGACCAGGCGAGGCCGACGAAGGCAAGCCCGACGAGGCCCGACCCATCACCGGCCCCTTGGAGAACGAACGGCGACGATAGACGGTGGACGGAGCGGGAACCGAAACCGAGAGGGGGAGAGAGATTTCCGGCGATCGGCTCCGATTCAGGCCCGATCGACCCCAGCCGAAGCTTCCCCAGGCGACGGTGAGCAGATTGGTAGTGGTGGCAGCCACCGAAACCGGCGGACGGTGCCGAAAACGGCAGGAGAAGAAAATGGGTCCGACGGCGAAGAGGAGAACAGTCGGACCGGCCATTTTCCGACGATGTTGAGGCGAACCAAGCCCAGATCTGAGATGCGGACAGCCTCACGGAGCTGCTAGCGGTGGAAGCCGGCAGAGAACCGGCCGGTAAGGAGGTGAACCGGCGGTGAACCGACCGAACCGGAGAGAACCGGCGGTCTGAACCGGTCCGAACTGGACTGAACCGGTTCAGCCAAAAAGAGGGGAAAAAGGAAGGAAAAAGGGAAAAAGAAAAAGAGAAAAAAATTGGAAAAAATTTCTGTGATGCAATCGAGTTTCGGGTAAGTCGATAAGTGGTCGAATTGACCCGATTTAAATTTTGGAGTATTTAATTTAATTAATTTTGGGCTGAAAACTTACCCGGAAAATTGTGAAATTATGTAGCTCGACGATTGGCATCCACCGAGGGCTCGAGACAGCCTCGAATTTCGTACTAGCTTGGAATCTCGGATAAGTGACCCTTATTTACGACAATTACCTCGTTATACGTAATATTGATTTAATTTCCGCATAAATTGAATTAAATTATGGAAATTTAGATAAATTGTCGTAAATAATCGATTTAGCTATTCGAGAATTAGAACGAGGCCCAATAAATTATTGGTGGGCCCAATGAGCCCAATAGGCCTCGATAAAGTGAAAATTAAGTGGAAAATGGGCTTAAGGCCGATTAAGGCCCATTAAGGTGCAATCGAGCCCAATAGGGGTAAATGGGCCCAATGATTTAAATTAAGCCCAGAAAGTATTAAATACAATAAAATTATATAATATCTGATCTGAGGAATATTGATACGCAGTTTCGGGTATTTGAATTGGAGCATATCGGACTGCGCGACGAGACAACAATGGAAAAGGTCAGACTCGACAGGAAAATAAGGTAAGGGAATTCTGCGGACTGCTAGAGGTAACTTTACGCAATTTTAAGTTCAATTGCAGTCTTTAAAATTTATCTGAAGGGAGTGCCCCGAATGGGCAAATTACTAAAATACCCTTGTTAAGGGTAAAATATATAAATTTAGGAAAAATTGGGAGGAGCAAGAACAAAAGGTTCCTACTCATTCTGGAGGTATTTTAACACATGCATGAGTAGGCTGGCTCACTTTTAAAGAAAATTGCATAGCATTGCATACCTTTAACGATGTAATTTCTGTGAAAACTATTTGGAGATAACCGAACCGCCTTCGTGTTTTTATTTACATGTGACGTGCTAGAGCTCAGCTCGCACGATGTTTGATTTGTGTGATGCATGCATTAGTGCTGGAGCGAGAGCTCGCACTAGAGTTTTACATGCATAGGTGCTAGAGTATAACTCGCACCAGATTTCACATGCTTTTTCGTGACACGGTGCTAGAGTCTAACTCGCACCATATTTTTATAAGATTTTCATATGATTTATATACAGAGTGCTGAGCCTAGCTCACACTAGTTTTACTGGATTTGTGGAGTAGCGCTGTCTGCCCTTGGAGTCAGCCAAAAGGCCCAACAGGCTCAAAAGACCTCTTAAGTAGGGTGAGAGTGAGGGATGAGGTTGGCGGCCTTGTGGAGATGTAAAGCGGGCTCTGCCAATTTTACTTGATTTGATGAGAGTGCTGAGCATCGCTCGCACTGATTTTTATGGGAACATACGATGAGCCGTGCTTGGAGCATCGGGTAGACTGTGTGTCACCGATTTAATAGGCTCGCACGTGCGTTTTGAGACATGGCAATGAGTATTGAGAAACAAAACCTCTCTGTGGGAAGCAGGCCATTTGGGCTGGAGTACCTAGAGTGATATGGGTCCATGGAGTACGATGTACCGTGCATGTAGCATGGAGTACGATGTACCGTGGGGTATCTTCGGATACGGTATCTTTGTGATACGGGGTATCTTTGTGATACGGTATCTTTGTGATACGGGGTATCTTCGGATACGGCATCTTCGGATGCGTGAGATCGGATAAGACTGACGGGTTGGATTGACCCACCTCCCGGGCGGTTCCCGATCAGGGTGAGACCTCGCACACTGGGATCCGTGAAGCTAGAGGGACTCACGAGGACACATATTGGCCAGTCCTGGTTATTACCGATATACAGTTATTGCCTAGTCTCATATCTTGTATATATATATATATACATATGTTTTCGGATATCGATGCTTTCGAGAAACTCAATTTTCATGATTTTGTGTGAGTCAGGATCACCCGAAGGAGGGGTCGAGTCCTAACTTTATTGTGAAATTTTTAAAGAGAAAGAAATGATTTAAAATAATTGCATGTTGAATTTTTCATGCAAACTCGATTTACATAACATCATAAACTCATGTCATTTGTTTTAAAATGTGTGGAGAAAGGGTGGTTTATGCATGGCACCACGTTCATGTAGGTAGTATGGTTACCTACTTGTTCGTAGGATTGCCTTACTGAGCTTGATGTGCTCACCCCTTTCATTTTCTCCCACAGATAATCTCCAGTTGAAGTTGAGGCGACTCAGTACTGCATTCCGGATATCCGCTGCTGCTCATCACTTAAGGTATATACACTTGTACATATTGTATCTACATAAGCATAGCACAGTAACATGTTTGTAAGTAACTTTAGGGGATGTATAAATAATGTAAACAATTATAAATGACTGGAGAAGAAATAAGTTAGATGGTAAATGTATGGTGGGACTGGCATTGACGCACAGCCCAATTATTAGTAGAGTGTGGTCACGATTCGAGGACAGGTAAGAGTTTAAGTAAGTAAATAAACAAAACGCGAAAAAATTAACTCTGATTTTTGGGTAGTTTGGGTCGTGACATCAAAGTAGTTTTAGGTTCTTTTAATTTGAGGAATCCAATTTAAATTTATTTAATATATATATATATATATATGAATATAAAATGGTTTTTGAAATTTTTGTTTAGAGTGAGGGGTAAGGCCCCCTTAACCTATGCTTATACGAGTCACCCCTGCTTTGAAGAACTCAATTGAACTTTGAATTCCTCTTATGAAATCTCTTGAATCAAAACAAAAAAAAAAAAAAAACTTATGCAAGAAGAAAATATTGAAAATTTTAGTGTTTGAGGAGAAATTATGTATAATTTTTTTTTAAATGAACATTTATAGAAGTACTTAAAAGTCCCAATTGGTGTTAGAAACGCTCTTTCATGATTAGACATCTTTTGGATAAATAATCATGGATTTTGAAAAGAAGAGATACAATTAATGGACATATCTTTTGAGTTTCCAAGATAGGCGGTAGAATGCCCGAGCTAGAGAGTCGATTGCCTTAGTGTTTTTACAAACATAGACCATTTCGGGTTTAGGCAATCAGCTTCCCATTTGGGTAGCAAACTGCTTTCTACACACAATATCGGTCGCCATTATAATCACTACATGCCACAATTCACCTCGCCATTTCTAGTTACCATTACCAATACAACAGTGATTACAAATACGATCACCTATTGATTAGTCACTTGACTATTTATCCATAGGTCAGCCATGTTAGGCTTCCTTGTCTCGGTTTATCATGTCATATACGAAAGGAATGAGTGGATTAGAAAAACAACTAAACCAAAATCACCAAGATCATGCAACGAAATTGCTTTTGGGATAGAGTCTTACCTTTTCAGTATTACTCGTGTAGGAAAGTTCAACTTTTGAATTTGACAGCCCACGAGTAGCTCTCGATTTATCGTTAATTTTAGACTCTAAGATGAGAGACGCCCTCTAATAGGATCCACATAAAACGAGACCTTTTCCAGGCACAAGGGTGTGGTCGAGGGCAAAAGGAATGAGGAAGGAAATTATTTTTATGAGTGCTAGCTCCAAGAGGCAGAGCGACTATCGAGAACATTTTGTCGAAATTTTCTAAGTTAATGTTACTTATATAGTGCCTCTTAACAAAATCCTAAAAAAGGCATGAACTTTAGTGAAACTAGATTGGGCCCATTTGGATATTTTTAAAATTACTTGATCCAAATCCAACTCATAGGGCATATTTTAACAATTTGTTCCTTATACTATGTGAAACCTTATTTTTCCCATCTTATGATACTTATGAGAAGTAAATTACAACTCCATGTAACGTTTTATAGGCCCATAAACGATTAAAGCACTCGGTTGTAGCGTGGGACCTGATGGCAGACAAATCGAGGTAAGGTCTTAGACCCAAAAATTTCTTAAAAATGTCATGTTCTGTAACGACCCTTGACCCTTAAAACTCGAGATAAATTTTTTTTTTTTTTTTTTGAATTTAATTCACCCACTTATTCTCCAATTCACTTAGGTTGTATTCCTGTACAGTGTCGAAACATTTTCCTAATTCTTTTCTCGTGATTTATAATTGATTTTCATATTTTAACTTATATTGCCGATAGAAATTTCGGCAGCATAACGGCTTATATATAAGCCTACCCATCTGCAAATCAATTGTATTCCACAATCCTAGATATCCACAACTACCAAGCATACTTTCCAAATCCATCTCTACCACACAATGCATCTATTTCGATTTAATACTAGTAATCTCGAAATATAATCCCAAAGTAGTAATGTTTACATCGTTCCTTACAAAATTACATCCCAACTAATAATTCCAATATATGTCTGTGCGTACAATTATGTCTGGTACGGAAATGTAAATGTATACCTTTTACGTGTACAAAAGTAGCTTAGGGTAGCTCTTCCCACCAGCTTACGTCGTGTACGCGGCAGGTAGCGCTTATAGATTCACTGCAAATGATCTGAAGGTAGAGGGGTGAGCTTTTGGGGAAAAGCCCAGTAAGATAGTACTCTTAAAACAGTTCTGACATATAAAAGTATTTGAAATAGTTCATGGAACGAAACTAAATAAAATATAGAAATTTTCATTTCATGCATAAACGTCATAAAACATGCGTGTCAATAAAACCATTAACATGCTTAATCATTTTCATGAACATTTCATAAATCATTTCGTAAACATATCATGAATATTTCATAATCATTTCATAAACAACTCTTGCATATTTCGTAATCATTTCATAAACATCTCATGCATATTTCGTAATCATTTCATAAACTTCTCATAATCGATTTTATAGTTAAAATCGAGGAAACTAGGCTATAACTAAGTCATGCGATACGTGTCATTCTCCATTGGAGAGTCATCATACCTATGGCCATGGTAAAGGGGCTGTAGACTGGATCAGGGTCGTACAGCTCTTTCGTAAAACATGGGTAGTATCCATCTTACATACTTTCACTAGCACATAGCTAGGACACGGGCACCAAAGGCACTCTCCGTGTGGGCAACATAATTGCGTGCTGCGCGGGCACGAGATACTACCAAAACATCATCATAAACCACCAGTAGCACGACATCTTCCACACAGGTCGAGTCAAGTGCTAAAGGGGCCTACGTACCGGCACCTCAAGTGGTGGAGCCGGAACACCACGAGAAGTAGCCAAGCATGAAGCCTAAGTCTCAAAACATATTTTCTTTTTTTTTCGTAAATACCTTTGAAAACGCCAAAAGTTCCATTTCAAAGCGTAAATATGGGTTTTCAAGCCATCATAAAACTTTCATGCATTTTCATAATTCGAAAGTTTATTTCATAAACATAGATGTTCTAGCGAACATTTTGTAAGACGAAATCATGTTTTGTAAACAGTTTCGCAAGTATGAACGCATTAATAAATCATTTCAAATCATATGCTCTTTCATAAACTCATTTATCAGAGAACATAAATGCAACATCAGAACTAAGTTAAGTAATACCCCTTACCTCGATTTATCGGGTATCTCAAATTCGAACGGTGACGTCTCCTAGTACCTCCTTTAATCCTTTCTACGATTCACCTACACCGAAATCGTTTACTTAGCATCTTATCCACACGAATTGTCCGAATTGCGTTAAAATTGTAACCTAGCGTCACTACTGCGTGTGTACGTATTATTGTATATCCTTAGGGCAACACACACGTTTATATATTTATTCACTATTGATATATTTGCTCCTACAAGTATTAACATACACCTTTATTATATACATCCACATGTATACACGCATAAAAATACATATTTATATATATATATACTCCTATATGTATATATATAAATATACTTTTACTGTTTTCATGTTTCCTATCTCATATATATACATTCTTTGTATATACATATACTTGCACACATTCACCTTTCATACCCCCACAAGTATATGCACCTAAATAAATAAATAAATAAATATATATATATATATATATATATATATATATATACCTATATATATTATCATTGTATTCCATTTTTCCTTATCACATATGCATATACACATTTTTTGTACAATTACTAGCATACTCGATTTATTATATAGACTTATTTGTACATGTACCTAAATAAATAAATATTCATTATATATATTTCTACTTCTCATCTTTCCAATTTTTGTCAAATTAATCTACACTAAACATGCTTGTATTTCAATTAATTCCTACAACATCATGCTTCCATAATACAATTATACATACATTAAACTAAATAAAATTCGGATTTTTTTACCTAGGAATTAACTGGTACAAGGATGAGGAATATCAACTGGGTATATTTTTTTGTATACTGCCACTGTAGATGTACTGTGGCGTCGGAACAGGGTGGCCGGACGGGGTAGGATAGGCGATGGGAGGTTGCCGGGCTCGGGTTCAGTGGAAGGCCGGCGTCAGTCTCCTCCGTTTGCTGCAAAACGCGAAACAGAGAAAAGACCTCTCTGTTTCCGTTTTCGTTTCCAGGCGGGGAAGAGGGAAAAAGGGAAATGGTGGCCGGCAGTCGGAGGGGGAGGAAGTTCGGAGTCCGGGCAACGCAAGGCTGCCGACAGTCTTCTGGTTCAGTCGTCGGCGAGCGAAAAAGGAGAGAGGAAGGCTCGGGTTCGACGAACGAAAAGGGGAAGAGAAAGGAGGCAGATCGTTGCTGACTTGGGCCCGGTTCCGTCTACCGGTGAGGGAAGGATCGTCGGCGTGAAGGGGTGTGGCCGGCAGTGGAATGAACAGTGGGAGGGGTTGCCGGCGGCTGTAACAGAGAAGATGAACAGGGGGGGGGAAGGTTTTCTATTTGGGATCGCGCGACAATCGCGCGGTCTCTTTTTTTTTTTTTTTAGTTTTTTTCTTTTTTTTCTTTTAATTAAATTTTTTTATTATTTATTATTATTTTTTTTATTTTTATCATATATATATTATTTATATATATCTATTTATATTTATATATATAAATATTTTATATTTTTATTGTATATGTTATATTTGTATTTATATATATATATTGGTATATTTTTAATTATATTTTCATTCTTAGAAAATTACATCTATATATATATATATATATATATATATTTTGTTTAATCTAAACACAGAAAATTTGCGGTATTTACATTCTCCCCACCTTTAAAGAATTTGGTCCTCCAAATTTCTCTGAGTCCATCAAAATAGGTGTGGGTACTTTTCCTTCATAAGACTCTCTAGCTCCCATGTAGCTTCCTCTATCGAATGGTGTTGCCAGAGAACCTTTACCAGAGGTATCGTCTTGGATCGAAGTACCTTTTCCTTCCTGTCCAGAATCCGGATAGATCGCTCAATGTAGCTCATGTCCTCTTGGATACTCAAAGGCTCATACTCAATGATATGTGAGGGATCCGGATTATACTTCCTTAACATCGAAACGTGGAAGACATTATGTACCCCGGAGAGTTGCGGGGGTAGGGCAAGTCTGTAGGCCACGTCTCCCACTCTCTCTAGAATCTCAAAAGGACCAATGAAGCGAGGACTCAGTTTTCCCTTCTTTCCAAAGCGCATTATACCCTTGCTCGGGGATACCTTAAGGAACACAGAGTCCCCAATTCGAAACTCAAGTGGCCGTCTATGCTTATCCGCATAACTCTTCTGCCTGCTCTGTGCGGTCTTAAGTCTATCACAGATTATCCGAACACCTTCTGCTGCCTGTTCTACCAACTCGGGAGCCAAGATTTTTCTGTCACCCACTTCTTCCCAAGCCACTGGAGACCTACATCTCCTACCATACAAGGCCTCATAAGGTGCCATCCTGATGCTAGCATGATAGCTGTTGTTATAAGCAAACTCTGCAAGGGGCAAGTGATCATCCCATGAGCCCTTGAACTCCAAAACGCACGCCCTCAGCATATCCTCTAAGGTCTGAATTGTCCTTTCGGACTGACCATCGGTCTGAGGATGATAGGCTGTGCTCAAGTTAAGCTGAGATCCCATGGCTTCTTGAAAATGAGCCCAAAATCTAGAAGTGAATCGGGAATCTCTATCTGACGTAATGCTCACAGGTGTCCCATGCAGTCGAGTTATTTCTCTCACATATAACTCTGCTAAAGCACTCAAGGAGTCTGTATTTTTGATGGCTAGGAAGTGGGCACTCTTTGTCAACCTGTCTACAATTACCCAGATTGCATCATGCCCCTTTCGGGTCCTCGGTAACCCCATAATAAAATCCATAGTAATGTGCTCCCATTTCCAAGTAGGCACTGGAAGAGACTTAAGTAGTCCTGCTGGTCTTTGGTGCTCGATCTTAATCTGTTGACAAATCAAACACTTGGCCACAAACTCAGCTACATCTCTTTTCATACCAATCCACCAATACACCCTCCGTAAATCTTGGTACATCTTAGTGCTTCCCGGGTGCATAGTATACCGAGAACAATGGGACTCTTTTAGGATCCTTTGCCGTAGGGCATCATCGTTAGGGACACATATACGACCCCTAAATCTCATCAATCCATCCTTACCGACCACAAAGTCTGTCTGTACGTCCTGTCCTGCCTGACTGACCACATCCAATAACTTCTGATCACCCCTTTGTCCAGTTCTGATCTGATCAAGTATACTAGGTTCAATCTGCAAACTAGCTATGAACCCAATATCTGTTGTTTCCACACTAATACTGAGCTCGGCAAACTGTTCTAGTAACTCCCATTCTCTAACCATCATAAAAGAAATCATTCCCTTCCTGCTTAAAGCATCTGCCACTACGTTTGCCTTGCCAGGGTGATACAGGATCTCGCAATCATAGTCCTTGAGGAGCTCTATCCACCGTCTCTGTCTCATATTCAGCTCCTTCTGATCAAATATATACTTCAAGCTCTTATGGTCAGTAAAAATCTGAAATCTCTCTCCATACAGATAATGCCGCCATATCTTCAAAGCAAAAACAACCGCGGCTAATTCCAAGTCATGGGTGGGATAATTCCTTTCATGGTTCTTAAGTTGTCGAGAACCATATGCAACCACTCTTCCATGCTGCATAAGTACACACCCCAAGCCCTGGTATGACGCATCACTGTATACTGCATAGCCTCCAGACCCACTGGGAATGGTTAAGACTGGGGCGATAGTCAACCTCTTCTTGAGTTCTTCAAAACTCTGCTCACACTTATCAGTCCACTCGAATGGAACATCCTTGCGTATCAGCTTAGTCAGTGGAGCGGCAATCTTGGAAAAACCTTCTACAAACCTCCTGTAGTATCCAGCTAGTCCCAGAAAACTCCGAATTTTCGTAACAGATTTCGGTCTTTCCCAATTGAGTACTGCCTCAATCTTGGACGGATCCACCGACACCCCGTCTTTAGAAATAACATGGCCCAAAAATGCTATCTGCTCCAACCAGAACTCACACTTATCCAACTTCCCATACAACTGCTTCTCTCTGAGAGTTTGGAGCACTACTCTCAAATGCTGCTCATGCTCCTCTCGGGACTTTGAGTAGATCAGAATATCGTCGATAAAAACAATGACGAACCAATCTAGATACTCCCGAAACACCTCATTCATCAGGCTCATGAATGCAGCTGGGGCATTAGTTAGACCAAAGGGCATCACACGGAACTCATAGTGGCCATATCTCGTTCTGAAGGCCGTCTTCGGAACATCCTCATTCCTAATCCTCAATTGGTGATAGCCCGATCTCAGGTCAATCTTCGAGAACATCGTAGCCCCTCTTAGCTGGTCAAATAGATCATCTATTCTGGGCAAGGGATACTTGTTCTTAATTGTGGCTTTGTTCAGCAGCCTGTAGTCTATACATAACCTAAGACTACCATCCTTCTTTCGCACAAATAATACCGGAGCTCCCCACGGGGATACACTTGGCCTAATGAACCCTTTGTCTAGCAAGTCTTGCAACTGCTTTTTCAATTCCTCAAGTTCTACAATGGCCATCCGGTAAGGAGACTTTGAGATTGGTTGAGTCTCTGGTGCCAAATCTATCGTGAATTCTAACTCTCTCTCCGGTGGTAATCCCGGTAGTTCATCAGGAAATACATCCGGAAATTCGCATACCACTGGTATGTCCTGAATACTTGGGCATTCCCGACTAGTATCGCGGATGAATGCAACATAACCTTCACATTAACACATTCATTAAAATTTTTCATCATTTGTCAAAATCATAAAGTTTATTCCTTCTTTGCAAAGCATACACTATACTTACTAGGTAAGGAGAAAGTTACAGTCTTAGAGTAGCAGTCTAAACTTATACGGTTGGTGGCTAACCAATCCATACCCAAAATTACATCAAAGCCATACATGCCTAACAAGATTAGATCTGCTAATATGATCCTATCTCCTACCTTGATTTCACAATTCCTACATACCATATCAGTATTTTGTGATTTATACATGGGTGTACTAACGCGTAACGTAAAGTCAAGAGATTCAGGCTTAACATGCAATTGACGTGCAAAATGTGGTGATATAAAAGAGTGGGTGGAACCTGAATCAAACAATACTTGTGCCTCATGATTGCAAATTAAAAGCTTACCATGAATGGTCTCAGTGGAGGTATCAGCAGTCTCTTTATCCAAGGCAAAGACCCTTCCATGCGTGACAGGCTTCTTACCCTTCTCAGCTGCGGTAGCCCGTCTCTGTGGGTTTCGATTCTGGGGAGCTTGCCTCTCAGATTGTCGTGGTGGCTCTGGGCGTTGTGGAAAGTGGTTCTGTGGGCAATCTCTCATTATATGTCCCTTTTGCCCACACAAAAAGCAGCTCCCGGTGGTCAAAAGACACACACCTCCATGAAGCTTCCCACACTGTTTGCACACTGGCCTATACTGTTGCGGACCTCTAGCAATCTGAGGAGCAGGTCCTGGAATGATGGGTCTGTCAAGTCTAGGTCGAAACTCATCCGTCCTCTGCCTCTTGGGCTGACCCCTCCTGAAATCCTGTCTCACTAACTCTGTCTGCTTACCTTTATCCCTGCTCTTTCCCTTAAGGCCATACTCCGCCTCTGTGACATTTAAGCCTCTCTCGACCATCTGTGCTCTACCCAAAGCATCCTGGAATTCCGTAATCCATAACCCCAGAAGACGGTCTCTGATAGCTGGCCTTAATCCTGCTAAGAACCTCTCAGTCCGACGTTCTTCATTCTAGAACGTCTCCGGATCATACCTCATCAGCATGGTGAACTTACTCTCGTACTCATCCACAGTCATACTGCCCTGCACCAAATTCAGAAAGTCCATCCTCAACTTCTGCTGGGCAGCTAGTGGAACATATTGCTTCCTAAAAGCTGTGGCGAATGCATCCCAACTAATTACCAGATGCTGAGCAGTCAGAAGGACCTTGGTGGATCCCCACCAATACTCTGCTTGGCCCTGTAGCATGTAGGTGGCCATGGAAACCTTCTCAACATCAGAACACCCCAAAAAATCGAAGATCTTCCCGAGGCTCACCAGCCACTCTTCAGCCTCTACCGGGTTCTTAATTCCCTTAAATGCTTGAGGCTTCATCTTCAAAAAATCTCTCATCCTACCAAAATCTCTCTCCTCCCTCCGGGCCTGTACAGGAGGCTGAGGCGCCATAGGTACTGGAGGAACTTGTGGAGGAGGAGGTGGTGGTGCTTGTGGAGGAGTTGGCACTGGATCAGGAGTTGGTGTGGTGCCAGCTGAATCAGAAACATTTGCCCCTAGGTGTTGGGCAACCATGGCAGCAATCGACTCCAAACCTCGCTCAAGGCGCTGCTCGAGCTGAGCCATACGAGTATTAGGACTCTCTGGCTCCGATGGAGGAGGTGGAGGTGGCTGAGCCTGCCTCCTAGGACGTCCGCGTCTTCCTCTCATCGTGCAGTGATCTACTACCTGCGCGTAATTTCAAAGATCAAACCTTAAAGTTATTAGGTATACATTACCTACAACCAGACAAGCACAGACATTGGGATGTAATTTAATCCTTATTTTCGACACTGACAGTACTAGACAACCTTGCTCTGATACCACTTAAAACTGTAACGACCCTTGACCCTTAAAACTCGAGATAATTTTTTTTTTTTTTGAATTTAATTCACCCACTTATTCTCCAATTCACTTAGGTTGTATTCCTGTACAGTGTCGAAACATTTTCCTAATTCTTTTCTCGTGATTTATAATTGATTTTCATATTTTAACTTATATTGCCGATAGAAATTTCGGCAGCATAACGGCTTATATATAAGCCTACCCATCTGCAAATCAATTGTATTCCACAATCCTAGATATCCACAACTACCAAGCATACTTTCCAAATCCATCTCTACCACACAATGCATCTATTTCGATTTAATACTAGTAATCTCGAAATATAATCCCAAAGTAGTAATGTTTACATCGTTCCTTACAAAATTACATCCCAACTAATAATTCCAATATATGTCTGTGCGTACAATTATGTCTGGTACGGAAATGTAAATGTATACCTTTTACGTGTACAAAAGTAGCTTAGGGTAGCTCTTCCCGCCAGCTTACGTCGTGTACGCGGCAGGTAGCGCTTATAGATTCACTGCAAATGATCTGAAGGTAGAGGGGTGAGCTTTTGGGGAAAAGCCCAGTAAGATAGTACTCTTAAAACAGTTCTGACATATAAAAGTATTTGAAATAGTTCATGGAACGAAACTAAATAAAATATAGAAATTTTCATTTCATGCATAAACGTCATAAAACATGCGTGTCAATAAAACCATTAACATGCTTAATCATTTTCATGAACATTTCATAAATCATTTCGTAAACATATCATGAATATTTCATAATCATTTCATAAACAACTCTTGCATATTTCGTAATCATTTCATAAACATCTCATGCATATTTCGTAATCATTTCATAAACTTCTCATAATCGATTTTATAGTTAAAATCGAGGAAACTAGGCTATAACTAAGTCATGCGATACGTGTCATTCTCCATTGGAGAGTCATCATACCTATGGCCATGGTAAGGGGGCTGTAGACTGGATCAGGGTCGTACAGCTCTTTCGTAAAACATGGGTAGTATCCATCTTACATACTTTCACTAGCACATAGCTAGGACACGGGCACCAAAGGCACTCTCCGTGTGGGCAACATAATTGCGTGCTGCGCGGGCACGAGATACTACCAAAACATCATCATAAACCACCAGTAGCACGACATCTTCCACACAGGTCGAGTCAAGTGCTAAAGGGGCCTACGTACCGGCACCTCAAGTGGTGGAGCCGGAACACCACGAGAAGTAGCCAAGCATGAAGCCTAAGTCTCAAAACATATTTTCTTTTTTTTTCGTAAATACCTTTGAAAACGCCAAAAGTTCCATTTCAAAGCGTAAATATGGGTTTTCAAGCCATCATAAAACTTTCATGCATTTTCATAATTCGAAAGTTTATTTCATAAACATAGATGTTCTAGCGAACATTTTGTAAGACGAAATCATGTTTTGTAAACAGTTTCGCAAGTATGAACGCATTAATAAATCATTTCAAATCATATGCTCTTTCATAAACTCATTTATCAGAGAACATAAATGCAACATCAGAACTAAGTTAAGTAATACCCCTTACCTCGATTTATCGGGTATCTCAAATTCGAACGGTGACGTCTCCTAGTACCTCCTTTAATCCTTTCTACGATTCACCTACACCGAAATCGTTTACTTAGCATCTTATCCACACGAATTGTCCGAATTGCGTTAAAATTGTAACCTAGCGTCACTACTGCGTGTGTACGTATTATTGTATATCCTTAGGGCAACACGCACGTTTATATATTTATTCACTATTGATATATTTGCTCCTACAAGTATTAACATACACCTTTATTATATACATCCACATGTATACACGCATAAAAATACATATTTATATATATATACACTCCTATATGTATATATATAAATATACTTTTACTGTTTTCATGTTTCCTATCTCATATATATACATTCTTTGTATATACATATACTTGCACACATTCACCTTTCATACCCCCACAAGTATATGCACCTAAATAAATAAATAAATAAATAAATAAATAAATATATATATATATATATATATATACCTATATATATTATCATTGTATTCCATTTTTCCTTATCACATATGCATATACACATTTTTTGTACAATTACTAGCATACTCGATTTATTATATAGACTTATTTGTACATGTACCTAAATAAATAAATATTCATTATATATATTTCTACTTCTCATCTTTCCAATTTTTGTCAAATTAATCTACACTAAACATGCTTGTATTTCAATTAATTCCTACAACATCATGCTTCCATAATACAATTATACATACATTAAACTAAATAAAATTCGGATTTTTTTACCTAGGAATTAACTGGTACAAGGATGAGGAATATCAACTGGGTATATTTTTTTGTATACTGCCACTGTAGATGTACTGTGGCGTCGGAACAGGGTGGCCGGACGGGGTAGGACAGGCGATGGGAGGTTGCCGGGCTCGGGTTCAGTGGAAGGCCAGCGTCAGTCTCCTCCGTTTGCTGCAAAACGCGAAACAGAGAAAAGACCTCTCTGTTTCCGTTTTCGTTTCCAGGCGGGGAAGAGGGAAAAAGGGAAATGGTGGCCGGCAGTCGGAGGGGGAGGAAGTTCGGAGTCCGGGCAACGCAAGGCTGCCGACAGTCTTCTGGTTCAGTCGCCGGCGAGCGAAAAAGGAGAGAGGAAGGCTCGGGTTCGACGAACGAAAAGGGGAAGAGAAAGGAGGCAGATCGTTGCTGACTTGGGCCCGGTTCCGTCTATCGGTGAGGGAAGGATCGTCGGCGTGTAGGGGTGTGGCCGGCAGTGGAATGAACAGTGGGAGGGGTTGCCGGCGGCTGTAACAGAGAAGATGAATAGGGGGGGAAGCTTTTTTTTTTTTTAGTTTTTTTATTTTTTTTTCTTTTAATTAAATTTTTTTTTATTATTTATTATTTTTTTTATTTTTATCATATATATATTATTTATATATATCTATTTATATTTATATATATAAATATTTATATTTTTATTGTATATGTTATATTTGTATTTATATATATATTGGTATATTTTTAATTATATTTTCATTCTTAGAAAATTACATCTATATAAATATATATATATATATATTTTGTTTAATCTAAACACAGAAAATTTGCGGTATTTACATGTTCATGCATGGAATGATGTGTATAAGGAAAAACTGACACACCCTAAGGGTATATTCCGCAAGTGCATGGGTCGTACAAGTAATAATGAGATTTGAGTCCCGAGTTATCGTCTTTCAGAGAAGTTGGTTAGCTAATTAACTACCAGTTAATCTTACCCTAAGTATATCTTAGTAAATTATGAGATTAAGGTGGTGATCTACTAAGGCTAATTAAAAGTACTGAAAATAATAAAATTATAAAATAAAGAACATAAAACAGAGCTAAAAATTACTTATCGAGCTCCACGCAATTAAAAGCAAATATCTACGAAAATAATTAAAACAGTCAAAATGAATTAACGCAACTAAAATAAAATGCAAATATGAAAATAAAGCAATAAAATTAATTAAACTAAAATTTAAACAAACTTAAAATAAAAATGCATCTAATTAAACTAATGAAAATTGCGAATTAAACTAACTTAAAATCTAATAAAAATGATAGCTAAATTAAAAATGCATGAAACATTATTAATCTAAATTAATTCTAAAAAGAAAACCTTAATTCCTATTGTAAAAAGAAAATTAACTATTAATGAAACTAAACTAAGCCTTAAACTAATAAACTAAGAAAATATAACTAATAAGCAAATTGATATATAACTAAGCTACAAGTAACAAAAGTCATAATAGCACTTAAACAAAATAAAAAGAATTGCATGAGACTATCATTAAGGACTAGCCAAACGTGGCCTTAGACAATATCAAAACCAAGTGGTCCCGATACTGTCACTGTGCTCATTTCTTCTCCAATTTTTGTTCTGCCTCCAGGTGTGTTCTGCTGTTGTTGCTGCACGTTCCAGATGGCCAGAATGCGCAGCTGTACCCACGGACTGCCTTGTATTGTCTGCTGCTGCACATTTCATTTCCAGGTGCTGCTGCTACAGGCGCTTTCTGCTTCTGCTCACGGTTCTGTCTTCTGATGCCGCCAGTGTTCAACTCCATTCACTGCAACACAACCCGCGTCTCTCCCCAGCTAGTGTCGGCTTCAGCTACACCCATCATGCCTGCACCGGACCTGCTCACGTCCTCTCCACAGCACAGCTCTGCACTGATTTCTGCTCATTTCTTGTACCGATGGCTGCAGCAAAACGTGTAAACAGCCTCCTGCAGCATGCAATGGAACAGGGGAGAATAGAGAGCAGCCACTACTGCTTCAACAACTCTGTCTACCTCGCCAGGCTTTTAGCTTCAGTACCTTTCCACACCACCGGCGCTGTACGTACTCCAGTAGGAACACATAGCTGCTTCTCAGCACTTGTCGCGACTCTCAGCAATTAGGACACAAAAGACAGAAACGTGAAGCAACACAGCAAAATAAATTTAAATCAAGAAATAGACTAATCTGCAGAGGATGAACAGTTAAACACCAAACAAATTAATACAGAAAAGGTAACATAGCACAAAACTAATGACCCAGCACTTGAATTTCAAATCAAACTTAAGAATAAAATATATATATAGATATATATATATATATCGAAAGGCAATAGGCGAGCGTAAAACCAGAGTATTGATGAACAAAAGAAAAGCTGTAAATCAATTTAATCTAAATTTCAAACAACCTAAGTAGACCAAAAACTTAAGGACAAAAGAACTTAGAACAACTAAAGGAAGCAGTAATTTTAAAAGGATTAAACAACGCCACAAAGCCTGGGAGAAGTTTTGGCCACAAATAGCTTCTTCATCCGATTTGCCATTGTCGTTCCACTATACCAACGGTGCTAGGACAATACCCAGCACCCAACCCGCATTAAAACACCAGAATAAGACACAGGCAGTGATAATCAAAGCATATAGAATGATTGTAGCGAAATATGAATGAGCAGTAGAAAAAAAAAGAAAGAAAACCGAAATAGGAAGCAACTGAGAGTAACAATATAAAAATAATAACTTTTAATTAAAACTCAAGAGTAAAATAATAATGGAATGGAAATTGAACAAAACCTAGAAGAAATATGGTGAATGGTGGCTGCTGTCACCAGCCCAAAAAAAAAATAAAAGAAAACCTAAGAAAAAAATAAAACCTACCAATAAATGTTTAACCTAAAAAAAACTAAAGCTCCCCCTCAATTGCCATCTTTTTCTTATTTATATACACACTTCAGGGTACAATTGTAATTTTTTCATCCTAGATGAGTTGGCATTGTTTGGCCACTTGTCTTCACATCATTGGCTCCTTGAAAAATAATATTTCCATGTCATTTGTCTTTTTGTCCAATTCGATATGCTAGGCTCATGTTGTCCGCGTGATTCAATCTCGATTTTAGCTCAATTTCGGTCCATTTTCTACCGAAATATTCAAAATTCATCCGGATTTAATTTATCTGCAAACATGAGAATTTTAATTAAATAAAAGGGGTAATTAACAAAATAAATTGGGGATTTAAATAATTAATTAGGAAATTAAGCAAAAATAATTCTAAAAATATAGAATTATCACACCCCCAAACTTGAGCTTTTGCTTGTCCTCAAGCAAAGCAAAATAATTGTTGGAATGACAAGTACTAAACACAATAATTTTTCCAATATTATCTTCAAAGAAAAAGTTACAGACTATGAAATCAAAGAATCACAATTATAAGTCCAACACTCAGAATCATTCAATCATAAGTCCTACCTAAATTAGATTCTTCGTGAGTGTGTGAAAAATGTCAAAGTCACTTCACAGTACATTATCCGGATTAGATTATGCAAACACAGTGAATGCAAAGTCAATGACATGTTATCATTCCCATAAGGTTGCTTGTCACGACCCTCAACTTACCAAAATACGTACAAATTTTTCGCATTTTCATGCATCAATCCTTAATCATCCTTCCTCGATCGTGAACAACCACGCGCTTAACAGTTGGGCTGTGTGTCGACGTCTAACCCACTCCACCATACCAATTCAATTGAAACATTATTTATGAGTAAACACTTGTGTAAATGTATATATATCAGAGTTGTTACATGTGTTTACATTGTTTTACATCCCCAGTAGTTACATACAAAATGCTACTGTGCTATGTCTAGTTTAGATACAAAATAATCCAAGTGTGTATACCTTTAGCGATGGGATGCAGCGGATTACCAAAAAGGGGCGCCTCCAGTCACGCTCAATCTATACTCAAATCTCTGTAGAGAGGGGAAAATAAGGGGGGTGAGCAAACCACACGCTCAGTAAGGCAATCATGCGAACAGGTAGATACTGTACTATCTACGTGATCGTGATGCCATGCTCAAAAGCATTTTATTCATTGTTTATCTCAAAACATGAGTGTATGATTGTGTTAATGGTATGTAAAGCATTCATGCTATTAAAATTCAGTGCACATTTCAACTCAAAGCATGGTATAAATCATCATGCATAATTCACAATAAAAGCATGGCATTAAACATCATGCATTTTCACAATAAGGCATGGCATTAAACATCATGCATTCGTGCACTTTAAAAAAACCATTAACAAATCAATTCAACGTCAGGTCCCAGCCCATCCCTCGGGCTTTCCTGACCACAAACACTTCAAACATGGATTTATTCTCAAATAGCATTATACATGTGAGATAGGCAGTTTCAACAATAGGTAATAACCTCAAGGTCTATGTACATAACCTGTGATACCGGCTACACGGATCAGGTGTGCGGGATATCACCACCATCTGCTTCCACACGGGAGGTGGGTCAAATCCTACCCGCCGGTCCATAGCAGATCTCGTCCGAAGATGGCACATCACATCACAACACGGTACAATGTACTCCATGCTACATGCACGGTACAACGTACTCCGTGGACCCCCAGCCTTATCCCTCGTTCGGGCTCATCAGCTGTTCCTCCAACCCTTATCCCTCGTTCGGGCTCATCAGGCGGATCTCCAACCCTTATCCCTCGTTCGGGCTCATCAGGTTGTTTTAACATGCCATGTCTCAAAACAATGCACGTGTGAGCCTATTTAATCGATGTGACACCAAGTCTACTCGAAGCTCCAAACACGGCAACATGCAAGATGGGCATCCAGTGCGAGACAAACTCAAAGCACAATGCCAAAACAATATGAAATCCATGTGAAAACTAGTGCCTCTTGCACTCTTCCATACTCACGAAATCATGTAGGTGGCTCAAAACTTGCAAAATGTGGTTATCAAAACCAAAACATACTCATTTCTTTTGCAAATCATTTCAATATTAGCCAACCTACCAATCATTTGCTAAAAAGCAATAAAACATGATTTTCAAAGCAATATGCTTTTGTTTTCATGCACATTTCTCAAACTCCCAACTTTTACCCTTCAATCACCCAACAACAACATTTCCTAATCTCATGCATTCTAGCAAAACATTTATGCGCCCAAATTGCGCACAATATCTCTAAGAGTCCACACAATTCCCTTACCTCGATTTACTTGGTGTGACTCCTTTTCTCTTAGCTCCTTACGCTCTTGGGTCAACTCGCCTCGGCGTATCCTCGGAAGCTGCGATTCATTCATTAAATCGATTGAGTTAACGTATTTAACCCATAATTGACCTCACTAGTCAACATTATTTACTTATGCATTTTACAAATGCCTTAACCCTCATTTTACCTCTTTTAGGTAAATCTCCCAATTTATCCACTAACCACATCTTAAAATCATACCACAACACTATAAATAACTTTTACATATCTCATTCATCATTAATCTCCATACATTCCACTTTCTCACTCTAGACCATTTCTAGGTCAAAATCATTCCAATGTATTTAGATAGTTTCTAACCATCCATACTCATGCCAAACAACTCCAAAATCAATTAAATAAACAATGTACCATAGTTGGAGTGTTAGAATCTTACCAAATTTGATTTCTCTTCTTGCTCCAATGGCAATGCCCTTAAATCCTTCAATATCAACAATGGGAAATTGCTTTCAAACTATGTTGTTCTTCTCTTTGATAGGAACAACTTTGTCTCTAATGGTCTCTCTTCAAACCTCACTGAAAATGGCTGATTTTTGAGAGAGAATGTTAGGTTTTTGGGTTGAAAGTGAAAGGTTTGTGTTTTTCCCGAAATTTTTTGATTTCCAACACTCCTTATATAGAAATAACTTGAGGAGATCGATCTGGTCCAAGAGGAGATCGATCTGGTCCCTTAAAATCCCTCTTTTTCACGGCATTTTTAAGCCTGAGATCGATCTGTCGAAGCATGAGATCGATCTGTGGAGGCATGAGATCGATCTGTCGAAGCATGAGATCGATCTGCTCCCAAACAGAGAGCTAAGGAGATCGATCTGGTCCATTGGAGATCGATCTGTTCTATTCTTTCGCCCAAATAAGAGCATTCTGGCTCTTCCAGATCGATCTCTCATCCCATGAGATCGATCTGCCCTTCAAAATTTCCAGATTTTCTGCAGTTCCTCTGCAACAACACTTACCAAACATCCTTAATTTGCTACCATGATCATTTCCTCATTCATTCATCTTTGAGACTTGAAAATGGCATCCATCCTCACTTCATACACATTAAAACTTGTGTAGGATCTTTGTGTGACCAATGGTATTTAATATAAACAAAAATGGAAGTGCACATCTTATGCAATTCTACTTCCATTTTATCAAACTATTCATAATCCACTCTACACACATTCTCCACATGTTTAAGTCCATTTCTACACATTCATACATAATGAAACTTGTATGTACGATTACCACTCTCATTACAAGTGTGTACATTACTTATGGACTTACATCACATATACTTCACTTATGAATTCATAGTACAACTCTATTTACACTTCTATGTACATATATACACTTGTACATATACGGGGTCTCACATTCTCCCCCACTTAGAAAATTTGGTCCTCCAAATTGGAACCAATTATTCTGTGAACAACTCGGGATACCTCTCCCGCATCAAACTCTCCAATTCCCATGTGGCTTCTTCCACAGTGTGATGTTGCCAAAGTATCTTCACCAAGGGAATTGTCTTTGTCCTCAGCACTTTCTCTTTTCTGTCCAATACCCGAACTGGCTTCTCAACATAGGTCATACCCTCATTGAGCTCCAAAGGCTCATATCTTATCACATGTGCCGGGTCCGGGTGATACTTCCTCAACATGGATACGTGGAAGACGTTATGCACACTTGCCAACTCTGGTGGCAATGCTAACCTATACGCCTTGTCTCCCACCTTATCAAGTATCTCAAATGGCCCGATATATCGAGGGCTCAACTTTCCCTTCTTCCCAAATCTCATAATTCCCTTCGAAGGGGAAACTTTCAAAAACACTGACTCACCCACCTCAAACTCTAGTGGTCTCCGTCTCTTGTCAGCATAACTCTTTTGCCTGCTCTGAGCTGTCCGTAACCTCTCACATATCAATTGGACATCCTCAGAGGCTTGTCTAACCAAGTCGGGAGCAAAGATCTGTCTGTCACCAACCTCTTCCCATCCAATAGGGGAACGGCATCTACGCCCATACAATGCCTCATATGGTGCCATCCCGATACTCGCATGAAAACTGTTATTATACGCGAACTCTGCGAGTGGCAAATGGTCATCCCAGGAGCCTCCAAAATCCAATGCACACGCTCTCAACATGTCCTCCAGGGTCTGTATAGTCCTCTCTGACTGACCATCTGTCTGAGGATGAAACGCGGTGCTAAAATTCAACTGGGTCCCCATCGCTTCCTGAAAATGTTCCCAAAAGTGGGAAGTGAAGCGGGCATCCCTATCAGAAACAACGCTCACTGGAATTCCATGTAGCCTCACTATCTCGCGCACATATAGGTTCGCTAACTGGCTCAGAGTATCGGTAGCTCTCATAGCTAGAAAATGGGCTGATTTCGTCAATCGATCCACAATCACCCATATGGCATCATGACCTCTCCGGGTCCTCGGTAATCCCATCACAAAATCCATGGTGACATGCTCCCACTTCCATATCGGAATCGGTAGAGGCTGCAATAACCCTGCAGGCTTCTGATGCTCTACCTTCACCTGCTGACAAACGAGACACTTAGCAACATATTCAGCAATGTGCTTTTTCATTCCCGACCACCAATAAACCTTTCGAAGGTTTTGATACATTTTGGTACCCCCTGGATGTATCGTATACTTCGATGAGTGAGCCTCTGTCAGGATCAACCTTCTGATCTCTGCGTCATCAGGAACACATATCCTACCTCTGAACCTCAACAATCCATCCGAACTCAACCCAAAGTCCGTCTCTATACCCCTCTGTATCTGCCCGACAATATCACTACACTGCTGATCAACTCGCTGAGCCTGTCGGATTCGATCTACCAGATCCGGTTCCAACTGCAGGCTAGCTATCATAAATCCACTATCAGCGTCAGGCGGGGTCATATCCAAACTGAGGTTCATGAACTGTTCCAACAGCTCGTGTTCCCTGATCATCATGAATGATACCATCCCGAGATGCTTCCTACTCAATGCATCAGCAACCACATTTGCTTTACCCGGGTGGTATAGGATTTCACAATCATAATCCTTTAACAACTCGAGCCATCTCCTCTGTCTCATGTTCAACTCTTTCTGTGAGAACAGGTACTTAAGGCTCTTATGATCTGTATAAATCTGAAATCTCTCACCATAGAGGTAGTGGCGCCACATCTTCAGCGCAAACACCACCGCTGCCAACTCCAAGTCATGGGTCGGGTAGTTCCTCTCATGATCCTTTAACTGTCTTGATCCATAGGCTACTACCTTCCCATCCTGCATCAATACACAGCCCAGTCCTAGGTGTGAAGCATCTGCATACACCGAGAAACCTCCTGAGCTGGTAGGAATGGTGAGTATTGGAGCTGTAGTTAATCTCCTTTTCAACTCCTCAAAACTTTCTTCGCACTTTTTGTCCCACACAAACTCTACATTTTTCCTCGTGAGACGTGTCAAAGGAGCAGCTAACCTCGAAAATCCCTCTACAAACCTTCGGTAATACCCAGCTAAACCCAGGAAACTTCTGATCTCTGTCACTGTCTGGGGTCTCTGCCACTGAACTACGGCCTCAATCTTAGATGGATCCACTGATACTCCATCCTTTGATACTATGTGACCCAGAAAAGAGATCTGTTCCAACCAAAAGTCGCACTTACTGAGTTTAGCGTACAACTTCTTCTCTCGAAGGGTTTGTAGCACTATCCTTAAATGCCTTTCATGCTCCTCTCTAGACCTTGAATACACCAGTATATCATCAATGAACACAATAACAAATCGATCCAAGTACTGGTGGAATACCTCATTCATCAAAGACATAAAAGCTGTGGGAGCATTCGTCAACCCGAATGGCATAACCATAAACTCATAATGTCCATACCGGGTGCGAAAAGCTGTCTTGGGTACATCTCCATCTCGTATCTTCAACTGATGGTACCCTGATCTCAGATCTATCTTGGAAAAGACTTGCGCTCCCTTAAGCTGATCCAACAAATCATCGATGCGTGGGAGGGAATACTTATTCTTGATGGTGGCCTTATTCAACAACCGGTAATCTATACACAGTCGGAGGCTTCCATCTTTCTTCCTTACAAACAGAACCGGTGCTCCCCAAGGTGAGACGCTCGGCCTGATGAACCCCTTCTCCAGCAACTCTTGTAATTGTTTCCTTAACTCCTCTAACTCAACTTGAGCCATCCTGTATGGTGGCTTGGACATCGGCTCTGTACCAGGTGCCAAATCTATACCAAACTCCATCTCCCTATCTGGAGGTAATCCTGGTAACTCATCCGGAAAGACATCTGGAAATTCCCTAACCACTGGTATGTCTTCCAATTCCGGACGTGCCTTATCCATCTCAATCACAAAAGCGATGAATCCTTCACATTATTCTTTCCACCATTAGTATCATAAATCATCACATCACATACATAAATGAAATCAAATTTATCTTTCATACATCATGTATCAAGATTATACTCATCACACTTATAAAAATCATGTTCTTTAATTTCATTTCACAAAATTAACTACAAGGTTGTCTATCTTTGGAAACATCAAAGTTTTCGCATGACAATCCATAACAACATGATTGGCAGCCAACCAATCCATTCCTAGGATCACATCAAAATCACTCATGTTTAATAAAATTAAATCGGCTGCCATCTCTTTACCTCCTATCTTCATTTTACAATCCCTATATATATGCTCAGTCAACTGACTATCATTCATAGGGGTAGATATCAATAACATCTTATCAAGCAGCGTGGGTTTTACATGCTTCAACAATTTACATGCAAAGGATGGCGAAATAAAGGAGTGTGTGGCACCAGGATCAAACAGTACATAAGCTTCTAAATCAAAGATTTGGATGGTACCTTTTACCACATCTGAAGACTGATCTGCAGTATCCTGATCCAGTGCGTGCACTCATCCTCTGCTTACACCCACTGCTTGTTTCCCCTTTTCTTCAGCTGTAGCCTTCCTCCTCGGAGCAGCTGTACCAACTAGAGCTCTCTCTGGCTCCTTGCCCTTCTGTGGGGCTCTCTCTATCATCTCTGGGCAATCTCTGATTACGTGGCCTGGCTTCCCACATCTGAAGCATACAACCTGAGGTCCGTAACATGGTCGAGTACCATGGTACCTACCACACCTGCCACACTGTTCTGTAGTAGGCCGTGGTCCTCCAATCACGATTCCCTTAGCTGGAGCAATGGCCGGATACATGGGAGTATCAACTGTCTTCTCCCGGATTTCATCAATTCTCGGCCTCCTTCCAGAGAATCTCTTGCTTCCTTTATAGCTGAAGCCTCTATCCATCATAGGTCTCTTTTTATCTCTGTCCCTCATCTTACCAACCTTTCCAAATTCCGAGGCGATTCTATCAACATCTTGTTCACATAATTGCGCCCTGCGCACTGCCTCTTCATAGGTCGGTATATCCAAGGGAACCAATTTAGACCTGATGGTTGGTCTCAATCCATCCACAAACTTCTGGATCTTCTCGACCTCATTACTCATCGTGTTGGGATCATATCTGCCCAGGGATATAAAAGCAGTCTCATACTCATCCACAGTCCTGCTCCCTTGGGTCAGTCCCAAAAATGCCATCTTCAGCTTCCGCTGGGCGGTATTCGGGACATACTGTCTCCGGAAGGCCTCTAGAAACACATCCCAGCTGATCTCAGTATGCCGGGCTCTCAAAATAGGCCTGGTGGATTTCCACCAATGTTCTGCTGATCCCTTCAGCATGAAAGCGGCAAATGCTACCATCTCGGTAGTAGTGCACTCGAAGAACCCATATAATTTCTCGATCTCATTGATCCAATCCTCAGCCGCTACTGGGTCTTTTACTCCACTGAAAGATGGCGGTCCAAACTTCTGGAATTGCCGCAGTCTATCCAAATCACATCCATATCCCCAACCTCTACTGCCTGGCGTAGCAACCGGCGTAGGCACATCCTGTGGGGGTGGGGTATCTGTCGTCTGAGGTCCTTGGGCTTGCCTCGCCCGTGCCTCGAGAGCAGCTGCTTGCTCAGCATCACCCTGTGTAGCGGGACTCTGTCTACCGCCAACTCCAGGTAAAGATTGAGTGACCAATTCCAAAATCATCTCAATGCTCCGCTCAATCCTCGCGAAGCGAGCCTCAGTACTCTCGGGCCTCTCCTCTGGACCCTGTGGAGCGTGCTCAACGTCGACCTCCACCTCAACATCCTCCTGAGCCTCGTGTGTCTCCGGCTCAACACGACCCCCAGGCCTACCTCTACGGCCTCGAGCCTGTGCTCTCATCCCTCTACCGCGACTGGTATTAGGCATACTTACTCAGTTCCCTACATTCACAACCAATTACTTAGTCAACCCATCGACATACACTATTTGTATCTAAACAAGCACAGTAACTTGGGGATGTAATTATTTTTTTTTTTTTTACTTATTAAGTATTTTAGACACGACACACGTCAGACCAACTCGAGCTCTGATACCAACTTCTGTCACGACCCTCAACTTACCAAAATACGTACAAATTTTTCACATTTTCAGGCATCAATCCTTAATCATCCTTCCTCGATCGTGAACAACCACGCGCTTAACAGTTGGGCTGTGTGTCGACGTCTAACCCACTCCACCATACCAATTCAATTGAAACATTATTTATGAGTAAACACTTGTGTAAATGTATATATATCAGAGTTGTTACATGTGTTTACATTGTTTTACATCCCTAGTAGTTACATACAAAATGCTACTGTGCTATGTCTAGTTTAGATACAAAATAATCCAAGTGTGTATACCTTTAGCGATGGGATGCAGCGGATTACCAAAAAGGGGCGCCTCCAGTCACGCTCAATCTATACTCAAATCTCTGTAGAGAGGGGAAAATAAGGGGGGTGAGCAAACCACACGCTCAGTAAGGCAATCATGCGAACAGGTAGATACTGTACTATCTACGTGATCGTGATGCCATGCTCAAAAGCATTTTATTCATTGTTTATCTCAAAACATGAGTGTATGATTGTGTTAATGGTATGTAAAGCATTCATGCTATTAAAATTCAGTCCACATTTCAACTCAAAGCATGGTATAAATCATCATGCATAATTCACAATAAAAGCATGGCATTAAACATCATGCATTTTCACAATAAGGCATGGCATTAAACATCATGCATTCGTGCACTTTAAAAAAAACCATTAACAAATCAATTCAACGTCAGGTCCCAGCCCATCCCTCGGGCTTTCCTGACCACAAACACTTCAAACATGGATTTATTCTCAAATAGCATTATACATGTGAGATAGGCAGTTTCAACAATAGGTAATAACCTCAAGGTCTATGTACATAACCTGTGATACCGGCTACACGGATCAGGTGTGCGGGATATCACCACCATCTGCTTCCACACGGGAGGTGGGTCAAATCCTACCCGCCGGTCCATAGCAGATCTCGTCCGAAGATGGCACATCACATCACAACACGGTACAATGTACTCCATGCTACATGCACGGTACAACGTACTCCGTGGACCCCCAGCCTTATCCCTCGTTCGGGCTCATCAGCTGTTCCTCCAACCCTTATCCCTCGTTCGGGCTCATCAGGCGGATCTCCAACCCTTATCCCTCGTTCGGGCTCATCAGGTTGTTTTAACATGCCATGTCTCAAAACAATGCACGTGTGAGCCTATTTAATCGATGTGACACCAAGTCTACTCGAAGCTCCAAACACGGCAACATGCAAGATGGGCATCCAGTGCGAGACAAACTCAAAGCACAATGCCAAAACAATATGAAATCCATGTGAAAACTAGTGCCTCTTGCACTCTTCCATACTCACGAAATCATGTAGGTGGCTCAAAACTTGCAAAATGTGGTTATCAAAACCAAAACATACTCATTTCTTTTGCAAATCATTTCAATATTAGCCAACCTACCAATCATTTGCTAAAAAGCAATAAAACATGATTTTCAAAGCAATATGCTTTTGTTTTCATGCACATTTCTCAAACTCCCAACTTTTACCCTTCAATCACCCAACAACAACATTTCCTAATCTCATGCATTCTAGCAAAACATTTATGCGCCCAAATTGCGCACAATATCTCTAAGAGTCCACACAATTCCCTTACCTCGATTTACTTGGTGTGACTCCTTTTCTCTTAGCTCCTCACGCTCTTGGGTCAACTCGCCTCGGCGTATCCTCGGAAGCTGCGATTCATTCATTAAATCGATTGAGTTAACGTATTTAACCCATAATTGACCTCACTAGTCAACATTATTTACTTATGCATTTTACAAATGCCTTAACCCTCATTTTACCTCTTTTAGGTAAATCTCCCAATTTATCCACTAACCACATCTTAAAATCATACCACAACACTATAAATAACTTTTACATATCTCATTCATCATTAATCTCCATACATTCCACTTTCTCACTCTAGACCATTTCTAGGTCAAAATCATTCCAATGTATTTAGATAGTTTCTAACCATCCATACTCATGCCAAACAACTCCAAAATCAATTAAATAAACAATGTACCATAGTTGGAGTGTTAGAATCTTACCAAATTTGATTTCTCTTCTTGCTCCAATGGCAATGCCCTTAAATCCTTCAATATCAACAATGGGAAATTGCTTTCAAACTATGTTGTTCTTCTCTTTGATAGGAACAACTTTGTCTCTAATGGTCTCTCTTCAAACCTCACTGAAAATGGCTGATTTTTGAGAGAGAATGTTAGGTTTTTGGGTTGAAAGTGAAAGGTTTGTGTTTTTCTCGAAATTTTCTGATTTCCAGCACTCCTTATATAGAAATAACTTGAGGAGATCGATCTGGTCCAAGAGGAGATCGATCTGGTCCCTTAAAATCCCTCTTTTTCACGGCATTTTTAAGCCTGAGATCGATCTGTCGAAGCATGAGATCGATCTGTGGAGGCATGAGATCGATCTGTCGAAGCATGAGATCGATCTGCTCCCAAACAGAGAGCTAAGGAGATCGATCTGGTCCATTGGAGATCGATCTGTTCTATTCTTTCGCCCAAATAAGAGCATTCTGGCTCTTCCAGATCGATCTCTCATCCCATGAGATCGATCTGCCCTTCAAAATTTCCAGATTTTCTGCAGTTCCTCTGCAACAACACTTACCAAACATCCTTAATTTGCTACCATGATCATTTCCTCATTCATTCATCTTTGAGACTTGAAAATGGCATCCATCCTCACTTCATACACATTAAAACTTGTGTAGGATCTTTGTGTGACCAATGGTATTTAATATGAACAAAAATGGAAGTGCACATCTTATGCAATTCTACTTCCATTTTATCAAACTATTCATAATCCACTCTACACACATTCTCCACATGTTTAAGTCTATTTCTACACATTCATACATAATGAAACTTGTATGTACGATTACCACTCTCATTACAAGTGTGTACATTACTTATGGACTTACATCACATATACTTCACTTATGAATTCATAGTACAACTCTATTTACACTTCTATGTACATATATACCCTTGTACATATACGGGGTCTCACATTGCTTTTCACTTCTCTCTCCACTAATGTAGTCACACTCAATCAAAGATCAATAGGACTTCATTAAGCTTGTAATGTCAGACTAGGGCTAAGGTATGATAAAGTCGATTTAGGTTTAATTACCCCTTAACATGCATTACTTCTAGGATTTTAATGTAAGAGCTCAAATTTATTCCCCCAAACTTATTTATTTCACTAAACATTTTATTCTATTTTTGTATTTTTCTTCTTTCTTCTTTTTCTTTTTCTTTCTTTTTTTTTTGAATTTTCACTATCACCAGATACCTAAATGTACAAAGCTCACAATATATCCCAATGACTTTCATGCTTTCGGGGTGAGGGATAAGAAAAGAGTATTTAAGCTAAAGAAAAATTATAAGCAAGTGTATTTACAGAGAAAAGTTTATTTGGCCCAGATGGGTGACTAGGGGTAAAGTATGTACAGGGAGGGCTCGAAAGGCTCAAACGATCCAAAGATGGCCTAAATCATCTCCCTAATTAAATGTGATCTAATATTTTACCTCGAGACAAGATCAAGAAAATTCTAGAATATGATGCACAAAATCAACTGAACAAATGCAATCCTAGGTCCATATAAGCTTTCTCTAAATAAATATACAGATTCATGACATGACATGTGTGTAAGATGAGAAAATCACAATCAGAATCAGGACATATTCAAGAATTCAACTTCATGCTTTTTCTATAATCATGCTTCTCATTCAATCACAATCAGACTTAATCATGGGGTCGTATCATCGGAATATGGGAAAACTACATGCTAAGCACTAAATCATCCCAAAATAAAATAATTTAAGCTCAAATTTAAGAAAAAAATTTTAAATTTTTTTTCAAATTTTCTCAAATTTTCAAAAAATACTAAAGTGATATCCCCTCCCCCAAGCTTAAAGTGCACAATGTCCTCAGTGTGCAGATAATATAAACAATTAAGCTCAAGAACAGAGTACCCCCTATCTGATGTTGATGAACAACTGAAGCTTTTATTGAAAGTGTAAAACTTAGAAAATAAACCTGCAAAATAAACAAAGAAAGAAATAACAGAAAAGAAAAAGAAAAAGAAAAAGAACTATATACATGGTGAAAAGAAAAACACAACCACTTCAAATGCAGCTGAAGAAAACAACACTCAGCAGCAAGGCGAAGAGTAGGAGGATTAACCTGAATGGTGATAGAATGTTAACAATTAAATCCTCCTTAGCTCTATCTACTTCCCTCATTCTTTCAGATTTCATGTGCTTAAGCCTTATATCCTAATTAATCTCTATCTTAAAACACTCTTGAGAGTCATTAGGGAGCTTCAAAGGTTTGAAAACATTAAACTTCACTTCCTGATCTTGCACTCTCATAGTCAACTCCCCCTTTTGCACATCAATTATAATCCTACCAGTAACTAGGAAAGGTCTGCCTAAAATAATGGGGACTTCCATGTCTTCCTCCATATCTAGTACAATAAAATCTACAGGGAAAATAAACTTGTCCACATTTACTAAGGCATCCTTAATGACCCCCTTTGGATATTTAATGTATCGATCTGCTAGCTGAAGGGTCACTGTAGTGGACTTGACATCCCCCATTCCTAACTTTTGATAGATAGACAAAGGCATTAGATTGATACTAGCTCCTAAATCAAACAGGGCTCTACTAAAGAATAGATTTCCAATAGTGCAGGGTATGGTAAAACTCCCGGGATCCTTGAGCTTGGGGGGTAGTTTCCTCTGGATAATTGCACTACATTCCTCAGTTAAGGCCACCGTCTCATAATCTTCCAATCTTCTCTTCCTCGAGAGGATATCCTTTAAAAACTTCACATAACTTGGCATTTGCTCTAAGGCATCTGCAAAAGGAATGTTGATGTGAAGCTTCTTAAAAACCTTAAGAAATTTAGCAAATTGTTGTTCCAATTTTTGATTTTGGAACCTCTGAGGAAAAGGTACTGGTGGTTTAACTAGAGGCAATGTAGTAGGAACCTGTTTAGAATTAGAGGACGAGGAAGGCAATGAAGAAGAAGAAGGTATAGATGAAGAAGCGCCTAGCTTTGTTTCCTTTACAGCCTGATCCTGATGTTCCTGCTCCTTCTGAGCTGCCTCTTTAGAACTTAAGGGTTTATCAACTATGGGTTGTTCAGGTGCAGACTTAACTTGTGGCTCATCTAGCTCTCTGCCACTCCTAAGGGTGATGGATCTAACATGTTCCTTACCCTCCCTTTGCTTAACAAGATTAACTTCAATGTTACTAGGAAGGGTCCCTTAAGGACGTTGGCTAAGAACACTAGCTATTTGTCCAACCTAAACTTCTAAGTTCTTAATTGAGGCAGCTTGATTTTGCAAGATAGTCGTGAACATTTCCTCAAGCGAGGGCTTCTTCTCAGCTGCTGGTGCATGGTAATGTTGGGGCTACACGGGTTGTGGTGGTGGTGGTGGTGATGGATAATATTGAAATTGAGGTGGGGATGGATGATGTGGTGGATGGTATGGAAATTGCGGCTATGGTGGTGCCTGAACCGATGGAGCTTGAAAACTAGGGAGTCCTACAGGTCTAGAGCTAGAAGTTTGCCCTTGGTTTTGGCTCCAGTAGAAGTTAGGATGGTTCCTCCACCCTAGATTATAGGTGTTTGAAAAAGGGTTGTTCTATTTCGTTTGAGAAGAGGCAACATACTGAACCGATTCTAAGTTGAGCGGACACCTATCTACAGAGTGGGTACCACTACACAGCTCGCAGGAGAGAAAAGGACTTTGGACAGAATATACAGGGTTTGACTAGTTGGAGGATTATGTTGGGTACTGAACGACTCTACTTTCTTCGTAAGGTTAGCGATTTGAGATGTCAAGGTAGATAGCGTGTCGAGCTTATAAATACCCGCCGACTTCTTATGTAATTGCCTCTCCGAGAACCATAGATAGTTGTTAGCAGCCATCTTTTCTAACAACTCGTAAGCTTCTTCCTCTATTTTACACATTAGCGCTCCACTCGCAGCAACGTCAACAATGGTCCTATTTTGGCTTGTAAGTCCGTTGTAGAAGGTCTGGACTTGCAGCCACAAAGGTAGGCCATGGTGAGGGCACTTCCTAAGAAGCTCCTTATATCGTTCCCATGCTTCGTGTTGGCTCTACCGAGAGGGGGGGTGAATCGGTTTTCTAACAATTATGGCAGATTTTAAATTAATCGCAATTTAAACACAAATGATAATGAATAAAACAGTGCAATATAACAATTTAATGCAAAGAGAGGGAAAGAGAAACAAACACAGCGACTTATAGAGGTTCGGCCAACTCTTGCCTACGTCCTCTCTCCTTGACCTTCTTGTCAAGTGGTTTCTTTCTCTCTTTCAATAGAGTTTACAAAGTTCCTTTTACAGGTTAAGGAATAACCTCTCTACACTTAGCAATACAGAAAATGTATTTACCCTTTTACAATAACTCTCACTGAGGAACAATCCTCTTTTCTTTTAAGGTGAGGATGAATACAGAATAAGGCTTTTCAGTGGGTAGGACTAACACAGCTTGTAGTACTTAAGCTTGTATAATAAATCTCAATTAATGAGCAATAGAGACACAAGGAATAAAAGAATTAAAGCTTCAGAATATTGAGAATGTGCAGTGATAGTCTCTCTCTCTGCTTTGTCTTCAATGCTTGGTTATATACTGAAGGTTGGGTAGTTGGAGCATTAAATGCAGTTTTTCCCGTTGAGATTTGAAGAAAATAGCCGTTGGGAACCTCCAGTGGTCAGACAGATCGATCTCCTATCTTGGCCAGATCGATCTCTTAGTTTTGAATCCTGCAAGATCAAAGCATAAATACACAGGGTGATCGATCTCATACATTACCAGATCGATCTGTTAGTTTGAATAGGCAGAGGCAGATCGATCTGTCGAATAGGCAGATCGATCTCCTATCCTCTCTGTTTGAGGCAGGATCGATCTCTCAATACACCAGATCGATCTCTTAAGCTCACTGACTTTGAGCAGATCGATCTCTTAACCCTTGCAGATCGATCTCTCTTAACCTTAATCCCTTTACACCGTTTTAAGGCTTGCCAGATCGATCTCTTCCATCATGAGATCGATCTCTCATAAAGTATAAACCCAGGAGATCGATCTCTCACACCTCAGATCGATCTCTCATCAGCAGAACTCTAAGTTCTGGTCCTGATATCTTCTAAACATGTTTGTATACCATCTTAACATTATTGTATTAACTTGTTTTGTCATTTCAAAATACATTAACTCAACAATCTCCCCCTTTTTGATATGACAAAACTCATCCAATAAACATGTTTAGTGAATTTGCAAAATTCCCGTTTTGTGAGCTTTTGACTTTGTTAAAGATTTAACTCATCCTTAGTTAAATCTTAACTCCCCCTTAGTTAGCTCTAGCTCTTAACTCCCCCTCAATTAAATCATCCTATAACTCCCCCTCAATTAAATCATCCTATAACTCCTTTTAAACATTTAACACATGTTTCTTCTCCCCCTTTTTGTCATATCAGTCACAAAAGATCGAAGACTTATGGCATTTCAAAATCAATATTTGCATTAACACATTCAATATTCAAGCAAATCACATTTCATTCAAGCAAATTTTTCACAGAAAACATCAAGTAGCTTAATAATGTTGTAACTACACTCAATTAAAACACCTAATGCCTAATGTGAGGGAGGATCACGATCCAAAAGTTCCTCAACATGCGTGCGGGTTACTTGAAGTTCATCAAACATCGCCTCTTGAGTTGCTTGAAATTTATCGAACATCGCCTTTTGAGTGTCTTGAAGGTGATCCACTCGTTGAGTCAATTCGGCAAACATACGCTGCTGAGTGGTATGTCCTTCATCGATTCTCTGACTGAGGTCGCTTATCATCTTCACGATCAGCTCCAAGTCAGCAGGAGACGATGTTTGTGAAGTTGGCGCAGCCGTGGAGGACGACGGTGCTGGAGCGGGTGCTGCAGGTGGGTGTGCTGGTTCAGCAGTGTGGTCATCTTCAGCCTCAGCAGGTTGCTGTTCTTGCTTTTTCATCCACTCTCCCCGAAAATCTTTGTAGTACCCCATATGATGTAGGGTCCCAATGTTAAGCTCGCTTTTAGGGGATGGAAGTTCACCAGTTTCGCCGCTGCAGTCGATGCCAAGGCGACGGAGAAGATAAGCCACTGGTTGTGGAAAAACTATTGTGGTAGCTTGGCCACGCACAATCTTCAGCCAATCCTTGTATATAAAGTGAGGGAGGTTTGGTTTTTGGCTGGTGGTGTGAATGTGATGGAGCCAAAACCGATCTAGACGCCTGACGGTTGAGTGACGGGTACCGTAAGAGCGGAGATTCCAGGAGATTATGAGGTGGAGTAACCGAAGGTGCATTGGAAGGTTACTCGCCTTGTCCCCGGGGAGTTCAAACGCAAAGGGGACTTCCTCATCCTCATTAGTTAAGCCTTCATCGCGTATATCGAATACTTTGGCTATAACTTCAGAATCAATTAGAAGTGATTGACCCATGACGAAGGTTCTGAAGGCAAGGATTTTGCAGGTGTCATCGGGGTCATAAACGAGTTCGGCATTTGAAAAGAATGCGCAAACGAGATTTGGAGGGACAGGAGTGTTGATTCTCAAGAATTTCACCCAACCAAATTCCTCAAATTTTGATAGGTATGGAAAGTCTATGTGATTGAGGAAGGAAAAATCAATGGTGCGCCAATGCTTGATTGGCATAGTTGAAAAGTATTCCTCATACCGCTTTCTTTTTGCTGGTGTTTTAAAACACCGATTGAAGGAAGCGATAGGAGGTGGAGTGGGTTGGGAGGAAGAACCTGCCTCTACATTGGGTCTAGGTGGTTTGGTTCCTGCTCTCTTAAGCCTAGGCATTATTCTAGACCTTAAAGATTTAATAACTAAATTCAACAAAAAGAAAGGCAATGAAACAGTACCTCGGTTTGCCCTAGACGCAAAACAAACACAAATCGAAGAAGGATTTTGATAAAATCAGTGAGAAATGTAGGTTACTATACCGGAATTTGACACCGAGACGCAAGGAAGACCGTACGAGGATCGATCTGAGGAGGAATTGAAGAAGAGGATGCGAGGGAATTGGAGAATTTGAAAGTTAGGTTTTGGGAGATTTGGGAATTTTTCGCGGCTATTTATACTCCAAGGCATAGGAGATCGATCTGTCGAGGCGACAGATCGATCTGGTACTCCCAGAAGCGCAGAGAGATCGATCTGTCGTAGGGACAGATCGATCTGGTCGCAAACAGAGGCTTAAGGAGATCGATCTGGTACATGCATAGATCGATCTGTAGAATGCGGAAGCTTGATGAGATCGATCTGTCGTGTGGACAGATCGATCTGCCTCTAAACAGAGACGTAAGGAGATCGATCTTATGGTTAGAAGATCGATCTTCTTAGAGTAACCTTGACGATTTAGGCTTGATAGAAGCATGGAGATCGATCTATATCACAAGGAGATCGATCTCTCATCCTTTTTGCCAGAAAATTTTTGCAAAAACTCTTTAAAAATCAACTTGAAATCAAGATTTTTACAACATGAAAGTCCTAAGGCATATTCATGAGTCCTAATTCACCTCTAAGGATACAGAACCTATCTCTATCAAGGGGTTTGGTGAATATATCAGCTATTTGATGTGTAGTATCAATATACTCTAAGATTATATCCCCTTTTTGTACATGGTCTCTAAGAAAGTGATGTCTAATTTCTATGTGCTTGGTTCTGGAGTGTTGAATAGGATTCTTAGACAGATTAATGGCACTGATATTATCACATTTAATTGAGACTTGCTTTATGTCAATACCATAATCTCTCATTTGTTGTTTAATCCACAACACTTGAGCACTACAACTACCAGCTGCTATATACTCAGCTTCAGTTGTGGACTGAGCTACACTGTTTTGCTTCTTGGAGAACCAAGAAATTAACCTATTTCCTAAGAATTGGCAAGTACCTGAAGTACTTTTCCTATCTATTTTGCATCCTCCAAAATCAGCATCTGAAAATGCATGAAGGGCAAAAGTGGAGTCTTTGGGATACCAAAGTCCTAGTGAGGGAGTATCTTTGAGGTATCTAAAGATTCTCTTAGTTGCCAATAGATGTGATTCCCTAGGGGATGATTGAAATCTAGCACAAAGGCACACACTAAACAATATATCTGGTCTACTAGCAGTTAAATAAAGCAAAGAACCAATCATAGACCTATAGAGTTTAGTGTCTACACACTTACCACTTTCATCTTTGTCAAGCTTGATGTTGGTGCCCATTGGAGTGGTTTGAGGTTTGCAATTGTCCATCCCAAATCTCTTGAGCAAGTCCTTGGTGTACTTTGCTTGATTGATGAATGTTCCATCCTTTGTTTGCTTCACTTGAAGTCCCAAGAAGAATGTGAGTTCTCCCATCATGCTCATCTCAAATTCTCCTTGCATGATCTTAGCAAACTCTTGACATAAAGACTCATTAGTTGAACCAAAAATTATATCATCTACATATACTTGTACAACTAGTAAGTCCTTATTTTTATTTTTGATGAATAATGTGGTGTCTACCTTTCCTCTTGAGAATCCTTTTTCTATTAAGAACTTTGACAACCTTTCATACCAAGCTCTAGGAGCTTGTTTTAACCCATAAAGTGCCTTAGACAATTTGAAAACATGTTCAGGAAATTCATGATTTTCAAATCCGGGAGGTTGCTCTACATAGACTTCTTCATTAATGAAACCATTCAAGAATGCACTCTTTACATCCATTTGATATAATTTGAAATCTTTATAACATGCAAAGGCAAGTAACATTCTTATTGCCTCTAATCTAGCTACCGGTGCATATGTTTCATCATAGTCTATGCCTTCCTCTTGTCTATAGCCTTGAGCAACTAGCCTAGCCTTATTCCTTATGATCACACTATTTTCATCCATTTTGTTCTTGAATATCCATTTAGTTCCAATTATAGAGTGATCACTAGGCCTTGGAACTAGTTTCCATACTTTGCTTCTCTCAAATTGATTTAACTCTTCTTGCATTGCTAGGAACCAATTATTATCCTCTAAGGCTTCATTGACATTCCTAGGCTCTATTTGAGATACAAAGGCTATATATTGACACATATTCCTTAAGGATGACCTAGTTCTAACTCCAAGAGTTGGATCTCCTACTATTTCACAATCTTTTACATATCCTAACTCTCTTGGTGCTCTAGGTTCTCTTTCTAAAACTTCTATTTCTTCTTCATCTTCTTTATTCAAATCAAGCTTTTCTAGAAAGTCATCTTCTAAGCCTTCATCAAATATCTCAACATTTTCATCATTGTTGGTTGAATCTTTAGATATATTATTTGATTCATCAAATACAACATGAATAGATTCTTCAACCATTAATGTTCTTTTGTTATAAATTCTATAAGCCTTTGAATTCAATGAATATCCTAGAAATATTCCCTCATCACTTTTGGCATCAAATTTTCCTAAATTATCTTTTCCATTATTTAGAACAAAGCATTTGCAGCCAAAAGGATGGAAGTAACTAATATTAGGCTTCTTACCTTTGTAGAGCTCATAAGGAGTTTTCTTTAGCATGGGTCTTATCATAGCTCTATTAATTATATAACATGATGTGTTTATAGCTTCAGCCCAAAAGTACTTTGGCAAGTTATTTTCACATAACATGGTCCTAGCCATCTCTTCCAAAGTTCTATTTCTTCTCTCAACTACACCATTTTGTTGCGGTGTCCTAGGGGCTGAAAAATTATGGCTAATTCCTTGATCATTGCAATACTCATAAAATCCTATATTTTCAAATTCTTTGCCATGATCACTTCTAATGCTTGTTATTGTATAACCTTTTTCATTTTGAGTCACCTTTGAGTAAGTTATGAATTTCTCTAAGGCTTCATTTTTTACTCTCAAAAAGAACACCCAAGTGTACCTAGTGTAATCATCAACTATTACAAAACCATAGTGTTTCCCACCTAGGCAAGTGGTTCTAGTTGGTCCAAATAAGTCTAAATGCAGTAATTGAAGAGGCCTAGTGGTGGATACACTATTCTTAGGCTTAAAAGTTGTTCTCTTGTGTTTTCCTTTAACACAAGCTTCACATATTTCTTCATGATTAAAGGGTAGTTTGGGTAAGCCTATGACTAGATCCTTTCTTGCTAATTTGGATAGCACATGCATGCTAGCATGACCTAGTCTCCTATGCCATAACCAAGATTCCTTTTTGTTATCTACCATTAAGCATATGTTTTCGTTTTTGAGTTCATTAAGGTAGACTATATATATGTTACCTTGCCTATGACCTAGAAGAAGAATTTTATTTGACTTAGGATCTATAACATTACATTTCATGCAATCAAAAATTACTTTGTAACCTTTGTCACAAAGTTGACTAATGCTTAGCAAGTTATGCTTTAGACCCCTAACAAGTAATACTTTTTCTAAAGAGAAATGATCATTACCTATTGAGCCACTCCCTTCCACTTGGCCTTTGGAGTTGTCCCCAAAAGTGACTTCTCCACCAATTTTCGATTTGAAGGAATTGAAATGGCTTTTATCACCCGTCATGTGCCTTGAGCATCCACTATCTAAGTACCAAGCTTCTTTTGTTTTAGCTTTGTGGCTATGCTCAATCACCTATAACACAAAAAATAAATACACTCAAGTCTTAGGTACCTAAATTCTCTTGGGTCCTTGGAGGTTAGTAAATGAAATTCTTGATCCCATTGGGATCCATTTTGCTAATGCATTGCAGTCCTTGGAATGAATTACCTCTTTTGGAATCCATATCCTTTTTACAATTTTTCCTTTAAGATTCCTCATCTTTATAGTGCAATAATGTGACTTATGTCCCTTCTTATTACAATATGAGCAAGTAATTGCAGGTTTATTCATGCTCTTTCTAGCAATGAAACTTTTAAGATGGGTCTCCCTACTTTGTGCATTATACCCTAAGCCATTTTTGTCAAAAAATGCCCTTTGGGTTTCTAACATGCTATCTAGCTTTTGTTGCCCCATGTGAAATCTATTAAAGGAGTTATGTAAATTGCTATTTTTCTCCTTAAGATCACCAATTTCTAGATTTGCAATCTCTAGTTTCTCCTCACATTCCAATTTATCTTTTAACATTATCTCATTTTCCCTTTTTAATTTCGATATTAACTTTTTATACTTCATGCTCATAGATTCATACTCTAATGCTAAATCATCAAATGCATCTTGCAATTCATCAAAAGAGTATTCATTGATATTAGAAGTTACCTTTTCATCATCATCAATAGCCATGAAGCATAGGTTGGCAATGTCCTCATTTGATTCATCATCGGAGCAGTCACTGTCACTCCATGTTGCGACCATTGCCTTCTTTTTATGAAACCTATCATTAGATCTTTTGAGAAGAGGGCAGTTAAATTTTATGTGTCCAGGTTTTTTACATTCATAACACACAATAGAGTCTTTTCTACCTACTTCCTCTTGTTCTCTCCTATTGTTTCTCCTATTACTATTACCAGCTCTCATCCTCATGAATTTATTAAATCTTTTGGCAAACATTGCCATCTCAATATCCTCCTCACTGCCACTCTCATTTTTAGTTTCCTTTTCAGCAGTGGATTTTAGAGCAACACCCACTTTCTTGGGTGGCTCTTCATTTCTTTTAAGCTTCATCTCATAAGTTAGCAAGGAACCTATTAATTCATCTAAGGATAATGTGTGTGGATCCTTAGATTCCTCTATTGCTGTTACCTTAGCTTCCCATGACTTAGGTAAGCTATTTAAAATTTTCTTTACCATTTCAATGTTAGAATATATTTTTCCTAAGGATTTTAATCCATTAATTATATCGATAAACCTAGTGAACATATCACTAATGGATTCTTCTTCCTTCATCCTAAAGAGCTCATAATCATGTGTGAGCATACCTACTTTTGTCTCCTTCACTTGGGTTGTACCCTCATGAGTTATTGCCAATTTATCCCATATTTGCTTGGCATTATCACACCCGGAGACTCTATTATATTCATTAGGACCTAAAGCACAAAATAATGTGTGCATAGCTTTAGCATTTAGCTGTGCACATTTAATGTCATTAGAATCCCATTCATCTTCTTCTTTGGGAATATCTCTTCCCTCTATTTTCTTTGTAGGGATTTGAGGTCCCTTAACTATAATTCTCCATACTTCATAGTCATTTGCTTGAATAAATAGCATCATCCTAGTCCTCCAATATGAATAATGTTCACCATTGAACATGGGAGGTCTAACCGTGGAGTGCCCCTCTCCTATCAAACTAGTTGCAACATTGTTAAGAGCCATTAGATCGTTTCTACTCTTAGGAAGTTGTTCCTACGTGATTAAAGAGTCCTAGCTCTGATACCAATTGTTGGCTCTACCGAGAGGGGGGGTGAATCGGTTTTCTAACAATTATGGCAGATTTTAAATTAATCGCAATTTAAACACAAATGATAATGAATAAAACAGTGCAATATAACAATTTAATGCAAAGAGAGGGAAAGAGAAACAAACACAGCGACTTATAGAGGTTCGGCCAACTCTTGCCTACGTCCTCTCTCCTTGACCTTCTTGTCAAGTGGTTTCTTTCTCTCTTTCAATAGAGTTTACAAAGTTCCTTTTACAGGTTAAGGAATAACCTCTCTACCCTTAGCAATACAGAAAATGTATTCACCCTTTTACAATAACTCTCACTGAGGAACAATCCTCTTTTCTTTTAAGGTGAGGATGAATACAGAATAAGGCTTTTCAGTGGGTAGGACTAACACAGCTTGTAGTACTTAAGCTTGTACAATAAATCTCAATTAATGAGCAATAGAGACACAAGGAATAAAAGAATTAAAGCTTCAGAATATTGAGAATGTGCAGTGATAGTCTCTCTCTCTGCTTTGTCTTCAATGCTTGGTTATATACTGAAGGTTGGGTAGTTGGAGCATTAAATGCAGTTTTTCCCGTTGAGATTTGAAGAAAATAGCCATTGGGAACCTCCAGTGGTCAGACAGATCGATCTCCTATCTTGGCCAGATCGATCTCTTAGTTTTGAATCCTGCAAGATCAAAGCATAAATACACAGGGTGATCGATCTCATACATTACCAGATCGATCTGTTAGTTTGAATAGGCAGAGGCAGATCGATCTGTCGAATAGGCAGATCGATCTCCTATCCTCTCTGTTTGAGGCAGGATCGATCTCTCAATACACCAGATCGATCTCTTAAGCTCACTGACTTTGAGCAGATCGATCTCTTAACCCTTGCAGATCGATCTCTCTTAACCTTAATCCCTTTACACCGTTTTAAGGCTTGCCAGATCGATCTCTTCCATCATGAAATCGATCTCTCATAAAGTATAAACCCAGGAGATCGATCTCTCACACCTCAGATCGATCTCTCATCAGCAGAACTCTAAGTTCTGGTCCTGATATCTTCTAAACATGTTTGTATACCATCTTAACATTATTGTATTAACTTGTTTTGTCATTTCAAAATACATTAACTCAACAATCTCCCCCTTTTTGATATGACAAAACTAATCCAATAAACATGTTTAGTGAATTTGCAAAATTCCCGTTTTGTGAGCTTTTGACTTTGTTAAAGATTTAACTCATCCTTAGTTAAATCTTAACTCCCCCTTAGTTAGCTCTAGCTCTTAACTCCCCCTCAATTAAATCATCCTATAACTCCCCCTCAATTAAATCATCCTATAACTCCTTTTAAACATTTAACACATGTTTCTTCTCCCCCTTTTTGTCATATCAGTCACAAAAGATCAAAGACTTATGGTATTTCAAAATCAATATTTGCATTAACACATTCAATATTCAAGCAAATCACATTTCATTCAAGCAAATTTTTCACAGAAAACATCAAGTAGCTTAATAATGTTGTAACTACACTCAATTAAAACACCTAATGCCTAATGTGAGGGAGGATCACGATCCAAAAGTTCCTCAACATGCGTGCGGGTTACTTGAAGTTCATCAAACATCGCCTCTTGAGTTGCTTGAAATTTATCGAACATCGCCTTTTGAGTGTCTTGAAGGTGATCTACTCGTTGAGTCAATTCGGCAAACATACGCTGCTGAGTGGTATGTCCTTCATCGATTCTCTGACTGAGGTCGCTTATCATCTTCACGATCAGCTCCAAGTCAGCAGGAGACGATGTTTGTGCAGTTGGCGCAGCCGTGGAGGACGACGGTGCTGGAGCGGGTGCTGCAGGTGGGTGTGCTGGTTCAGCAGTGTGGTCATCTTCAGCCTCAGCAGGTTGCTGTTCTTGCTTTTTCGTCCACTCTCCCCGAAAATCTTTGTAGTACCCCATATGATGTAGGGTCCCAATGTTAAGCTCGCTTTTAGGAGATGGAAGTTCACCAGTTTCGCCGCTGCAATCGATGCCAAGGCGACGGAGAAGATAAGCCACTGGTTGTGGAAAAACTATTGTGGTAGCTTGGCCACGCACAATCTTCAGCCAATCCTCGTATATAAAGTGAGGGAGGTTTGGTTTTTGGCTGGTGGTGTGAATGTGATGGAGCCAAAACCGATCTAGACGCCTGACGGTTGAGTGACGGGTACCGTAAGGGCGGAGATTCCAGGAGATTATGAGGTGGAGTAACCGAAGGTGCATTGGAAGGTTACTCGCCTTGTCCCCGGGGAGTTCAAACGCAAAGGGGACTTCCTCATCCTCATTAGTTAAGCCTTCATCGCGTATATCGAATACTTTGGCTATAACTTCAGAATCAATTAGAAGTGATTGACCCATGACGAAGGTTCTGAAGGCAAGGATTTTGCAGGTGTCATCGGGGTCATAAACGAGTTCGGCATTTGAAAAGAATGCGCAAACGAGATTTGGAGGGACAGGAGTGTTGATTCTCAAGAATTTCACCCAACCAAATTCCTCAAATTTTGATAGGTATGGAAAGTCTATGTGATTGAGGAAGGAAAAATCAATGGTGCGCCAATGCTTGATTGGCATAGTTGAAAAGTATTCCTCATACCGCTTTCTTTTTGCTGGTGTTTTAAAACACCGATTGAAGGAAGCGATAGGAGGTGGAGTGGGTTGGGAGGAAGAACCTGCCTCTACATTGGGTCTAGGTGGTTTGGTTCCTGCTCTCTTAAGCCTAGGCATTATTCTAGACCTTAAAGATTTGATAACTAAATTCAACAAAAAGAAAGGCAATGAAACAGTACCTCGGTTTGCCCTAGACGCAAAACAAACACAAATCGAAGAAGGATTTTGATAAAATCAGTGAGAAATGTAGGTTACTATACCGGAATTTGACACCGAGACGCAAGGAAGACCGTACGAGGATCGATCTGAGGAGGAATTGAAGAAGAGGATGCGAGGGAATTGGAGAATTTGAAAGTTAGGTTTTGGGAGATTTGGGAATTTTTCGCGGCTATTTATACTCCAAGGCATAGGAGATCGATCTGTCGAGGCGACAGATCGATCTGGTACTCCCAGAAGCGCAGAGAGATCGATCTGTCGTAGGGACAGATCGATCTGGTCGCAAACAGAGGCTTAAGGAGATCGATCTGGTACATGCATAGATCGATCTGTAGAATGCGAAAGCTTGATGAGATCGATCTGTCGTGTGGACAGATCGATCTGTCTCTAAACAGAGACGTAAGGAGATCGATCTTATGGTTAGAAGATCGATCTTCTTAGAGTAACCTTGACGATTTAGGCTTGATAGAAGCATGGAGATCGATCTATATCACAAGGAGATCGATCTCTCATCCTTTTTGCCAGAAAATTTTTGCAAAAACTCTTTAAAAATCAACTTGAAATCAAGATTTTTACAACATGAAAGTCCTAAGGCATATTCATGAGTCCTAATTCACCTCTAAGGATACAGAACCTATCTCTATCAAGGGGTTTGGTGAATATATCAGCTATTTGATGTGTAGTATCAATATACTCTAAGATTATATCCCCTTTTTGTACATGGTCTCCAAGAAAGTGATGTCTAATTTCTATGTGCTTGGTTCTGGAGTGTTGAATAGGATTCTTAGACAGATTAATGGCACTGGTATTATCACATTTAATTGAGACTTGCTTTATGTCAATACCATAATCTCTCATTTGTTGTTTAATCCACAACACTTGAGCACTACAACTACCAGCTGCTATATACTCAGCTTCAGTTGTGGACTGAGCTACACTGTTTTGCTTCTTGGAGAACCAAGAAATTAACCTATTTCCTAAGAATTGGCAAGTACCTGAAGTACTTTTCCTATCTATTTTGCATCCTCCAAAATCAGCATCTGAAAATGCATGAAGGGCAAAAGTGGAGTCTTTGGGATACCAAAGTCCTAGTGAGGGAGTATCTTTGAGGTATCTAAAGATTCTCTTAGTTGCCAATAGATGTGATTCCCTAGGGGATGATTGAAATCTAGCACAAAGGCACACACTAAACAATATATCTGGTCTACTAGCAGTTAAATAAAGCAAAGAACCAATCATAGACCTATAGAGTTTAGTGTCTACACACTTACCACTTTCATCTTTGTCAAGCTTGATGTTGGTGCCCATTGGAGTGGTTTGAGGTTTGCAATTGTCCATCCCAAATCTCTTGAGCAAGTCCTTGGTGTACTTTGCTTGATTGATGAATGTTCCATCCTTTGTTTGCTTCACTTGAAGTCCCAAGAAGAATGTGAGTTCTCCCATCATGCTCATCTCAAATTCTCCTTGCATGATCTTAGCAAACTCTTGACATAAAGACTCATTAGTTGAACCAAAAATTATATCATCTACATATACTTGTACAACTAGTAAGTCCTTATTTTTATTTTTGATGAATAATGTGGTGTCTACCTTTCCTCTTGAGAATCCTTTTTCTATTAAGAACTTTGACAACCTTTCATACCAAGCTCTAGGAGCTTGTTTTAACCCATAAAGTGCCTTAGACAATTTGAAAACATGTTCAGGAAATTCATGATTTTCAAATCCGGGAGGTTGCTCTACATAGACTTCTTCATTAATGAAACCATTCAAGAATGCACTCTTTACATCCATTTGATATAATTTGAAATCTTTATAACATGCAAAGGCAAGTAACATTCTTATTGTCTCTAATCTAGCTACCGGTGCATATGTTTCATCATAGTCTATGCCTTCCTCTTGTCTATAGCCTTGAGCAACTAGCCTAGCCTTATTCCTTATGATCACACTATTTTCATCCATTTTGTTCTTGAATATCCATTTAGTTCCAATTATAGAGTGATCACTAGGCCTTGGAACTAGTTTCCATACTTTGCTTCTCTCAAATTGATTTAACTCTTCTTGCATTGCTAGGAACCAATTATTATCCTCTAAGGCTTCATTGACATTCCTAGGCTCTATTTGAGATACAAAGGCTATATATTGACACATATTCCTTAAGGATGACCTAGTTCTAACTCCAAGAGTTGGATCTCCTACTATTTCACAATCTTTTACATATCCTAACTCTCTTGGTGCTCTAGGTTCTCTTTCTAAAACTTCTATTTCTTCTTCATCTTCTTTATTCAAATCAAGCTTTTCTAGAAAGTCATCTTCTAAGCCTTCATCAAATATCTCAACATTTTCATCATTGTTGGTTGAATCTTTAGATATATTATTTGATTCATCAAATACAACATGAATAGATTCTTCAACCATTAATGTTCTTTTGTTATAAATTCTATAAGCCTTTGAATTCAATGAATATCCTAGAAATATTCCCTCATCACTTTTGGCATCAAATTTTCCTAAATTATCTTTTCCATTATTTAGAACAAAGCATTTGCAGCCAAAAGGATGGAAGTAACTAATATTAGGCTTCTTACCTTTGTAGAGCTCATAAGGAGTTTTCTTTAGCATGGGTCTTATCATAGCTCTATTAATTATATAACATGATGTGTTTATAGCTTCAGCCCAAAAGTACTTTGGCAAGTTATTTTCACATAACATGGTCCTAGCCATCTCTTCCAAAGTTCTATTTCTTCTCTCAACTACACCATTTTGTTGCGGTGTCCTAGGGGCTGAAAAATTATGGCTAATTCCTTGATCATTGCAATACTCATCAAATCCTATATTTTCAAATTCTTTGCCATGATCACTTCTAATGCTTGTTATTGTATAACCTTTTTCATTTTGAGTCACCTTTGAGTAAGTTATGAATTTCTCTAAGGCTTCATTTTTTACTCTCAAAAAGAACACCCAAGTGTACCTAGTGTAATCATCAACTATTACAAAACCATAGTGTTTCCCACCTAGGCTAGTGGTTCTAGTTGGTCCAAATAAGTCTAAATGCAGTAATTGAAGAGGCCTAGTGGTGGATACACTATTCTTAGGCTTAAAAGTTGTTCTCTTGTGTTTTCCTTTAACACAAGCTTCACATATTTCTTCATGATTAAAGGGTAGTTTGGGTAAGCCTATGACTAGATCCTTTCTTGCTAATTTGGATAGCACATGCATGCTAGCATGACCTAGTCTCCTATGCCATAACCAAGATTCCTTTTTGTTATCTACCATTAAGCATATGTTTTCGTTTTTGAGTTCATTAAGGTAGACTATATATATGTTACCTTGCCTATGACCTAGAAGAAGAATTTTATTTGACTTAGGATCTATAACATTACATTTCATGCAATCAAAAATTACTTTGTAACCTTTGTCACAAAGTTGACTAATGCTTAGCAAGTTATGCTTTAGACCCCTAACAAGTAATACTTTTTCTAAAGAGAAATGATCATTACCTATTGAGCCACTCCCTTCCACTTGGCCTTTGGAGTTGTCCCCAAAAGTGACTTCTCCACCAATTTTCGATTTGAAGGAATTGAAATGGCTTTTATCACCCGTCATGTGCCTTGAGCATCCACTATCTAAGTACCAAGCTTCTTTTGTTTTAGCTTTGTGGCTATGCTCAATCACCTATAACACAAAAAATAAATACACTCAAGTCTTAGGTACCCAAATTCTCTTGGGTCCTTGGAGGTTAGTAAATGAAATTCTTGATCCCATTGGGATCCATTTTGCTAATGCATTGCAGTCCTTGGAATGAATTACCTCTTTTGGAATCCATATCCTTTTTACAATTTTTCCTTTAAGATTCCTCATCTTTATAGTGCAATAATGTGACTTATGTCCCTTCTTATTACAATATGAGCAAGTAATTGCAGGTTTATTCATGCTCTTTCTAGCAATGAAACTTTTAAGATGGGTCTCCCTACTTTGTGCATTATACCCTAAGCCATTTTTGTCAAAAAATGCCCTTTGGGTTTCTAACATGCTATCTAGCTTTTGTTGCCCCATGTGAAATCTATTAAAGGAGTTATGTAAATTGCTATTTTTCTCCTTAAGATCACCAATTTCTAGATTTGCAATCTCTAGTTTCTCCTCACATTCCAATTTATCTTTTAACATTATCTCATTTTCCCTTTTTAATTTCGATATTAACTTTTTATACTTCATGCTCATAGATTCATACTCTAATGCTAAATCATCAAATGCATCTTGCAGTTCATCAAAAGAGTATTCATTGATATTAGAAGTTACCTTTTCATCATCATCAATAGCCATGAAGCATAGGTTGGCAATGTCCTCATTTGATTCATCATCGGAGCAGTCACTGTCACTCCATGTTGCGACCATTGCCTTCTTTTTATGAAACCTATCATTAGATCTTTTGAGAAGAGGGCAGTTAAATTTTATGTGTCCAGGTTTTTTACATTCATAACACACAATAGAGTCTTTTCTACCTACTTCCTCTTGTTCTCTCCTATTGTTTCTCCTATTACTATTACCAGCTCTCATCCTCATGAATTTATTAAATCTTTTGGCAAACATTGCCATCTCAATATCCTCCTCACTGCCACTCTCATTTTTAATTTCCTTTTCAGCAGTGGATTTTAGAGCAACACCCACTTTCTTGGGTGGCTCTTCATTTCTTTTAAGCTTCATCTCATAAGTTAGCAAGGAACCTATTAATTCATCTAAGGATAATGTGTGTGGATCCTTAGATTCCTCTATTGCTGTTACCTTAGCTTCCCATGACTTAGGTAAGCTATTTAAAATTTTCTTTACCATTTCAATGTTAGAATATATTTTTCCTAAGGATTTTAATCCATTAATTATATCGGTAAACCTAGTGAACATATCACTAATGGATTCTTCTTCCTTCATCCTAAAGAGCTCATAATCATGTGTGAGCATACCTACTTTTGTCTCCTTCACTTGGGTTGTACCCTCATGAGTTATTGCCAATTTATCCCATATTTGCTTGGCATTATCACACCCGGAGACTCTATTATATTCATTAGGACCTAAAGCACAAAATAATGTGTGCATAGCTTTAGCATTTAGCTGTGCACATTTAATGTCATTAGAATCCCATTCATCTTCTTCTTTGGGAATATCTCTTCCCTCTATTTTCTTTGTAGGGATTTGAGGTCCCTTAACTATAATTCTCCATACTTCATAGTCATTTGCTTGAATAAATAGCATCATCCTAGTCCTCCAATATGAATAATGTTCACCATTGAACATGGGAGGTCTAACCGTGGAGTGCCCCTCTCCTATCAAACTAGTTGCAACATTGTTAAGAGCCATTAGATCGTTTCTACTCTTAGGAAGTTGTTCCTACGTGATTAAAGAGTCCTAGCTCTGATACCAATTGTTGGCTCTACCGAGAGGGGGGGTGAATCGGTTTTCTAACAATTATGGTAGATTTTAAATTAATCGCAATTTAAACACAAATGATAATGAATAAAACAGTGCAATATAACAATTTAATGCAAAGAGAGGGAAAGAGAAACAAACACAGCGACTTATAGAGGTTCGGCCAACTCTTGCCTACGTCCTCTCTCCTTGACCTTCTTGTCAAGTGGTTTCTTTCTCTCTTTCAATAGAGTTTACAAAGTTCCTTTTACAGGTTAAGGAATAACCTCTCTACCCTTAGCAATACAGAAAATGTATTCACCCTTTTACAATAACTCTCACTGAGGAACAATCCTCTTTTCTTTTAAGGTGAGGATGAATACAGAATAAGGCTTTTCAGTGGGTAGGACTAACACAGCTTGTAGTACTTAAGCTTGTACAATAAATCTCAATTAATGAGCAATAGAGACACAAGGAATAAAAGAATTAAAGCTTCAGAATATTGAGAATGTGCAGTGATAGTCTCTCTCTCTGCTTTGTCTTCAATGCTTGGTTATATACTGAAGGTTGGGTAGTTGGAGCATTAAATGCAGTTTTTCCCGTTGAGATTTGAAGAAAATAGCCATTGGGAACCTCCAGTGGTCAGACAGATCGATCTCCTATCTTGGCCAGATCGATCTCTTAGTTTTGAATCCTGCAAGATCAAAGCATAAATACACAGGGTGATCGATCTCATACATTACCAGATCGATCTGTTAGTTTGAATAGGCAGAGGCAGATCGATCTGTCGAATAGGCAGATCGATCTCCTATCCTCTCTGTTTGAGGCAGGATCGATCTCTCAATACACCAGATCGATCTCTTAAGCTCACTGACTTTGAGCAGATCGATCTCTTAACCCTTGCAGATCGATCTCTCTTAACCTTAATCCCTTTACACCGTTTTAATTCTTGCCAGATCGATCTCTTCCATCATGAGATCGATCTCTCATAAAGTATAAACCCAGGAGATCGATCTCTCACACCTCAGATCGATCTCTCATCAGCAGAACTCTAAGTTCTGGTCCTGATATCTTCTAAACATGTTTGTATACCATCTTAACATTATTGTATTAACTTGTTTTGTCATTTCAAAATACATTAACTCAACACTTCGTAAAGAGTTTTCGAATCAAATTGGGCAAAGGAAGATATGTTACTACGGAGTTGTGCCATTTTAGAAGGAGGTAAAAACTTAGATAGAAATTGATGGGCTAACCCGTCCCATGTAGAAATGGATCCTGGAGGTAGGGAGGTTAACTAGTGTCGCGCCCTATCCCTAAGTGAGAAGGGGAATAATCTAAGCCTAAGCGTATCATCAAATAATCCATTGTGTTTGAACGTGTTGCACAAGTCCAAGAATTACCCAAGGTGAGCATGTGGGTCATCGTGCGGAATCCCACTGAACTGCAATGAAGTCTGGATCATCTGGAGGATTGCGGGCTTAATTTCAAAATTGTTAGTAGGGACAGCTGGTGGCCTAATGCCAGTATAATAACCTCCAATAGTCGGCATCGCATAATCTCCAACGGTGCTGATTTCCCTATTATCTGCCATAGTACGTTGCAGCGGAACTAATAATTTCCTAGAATCCTTTCGAATTTTTCTAAGAATTCGTTCAATTTCAGGATCTAAAGGAAAGCAATCGAAACTCCTGGCTCTATGCATGCAATCATCAGAAAGTCCTTAGAATTTTTTTTTTAATTTTTTAATTTTTAATTTTTTAATTTTTTTCAATTAACTAATCTAGATTAAACTTCTAAATTTTTACAGCCTAAATATTTACAAGCTAGAATTACACCTAAGCATAATTTCACCGATATTAATTAACGACTAATTAAAACTTCCCCGGTAACGGCGCCAAAAACTTGACACTCCCTAAAGGTATGTTCCGCAAGTATACGGGTCGTACAAGTAATAATGGGATTTAAGTCCCGAGTTATCGTCCCTCAGAGAAGTTGGTTAGCCTAATTAACTACCGGTTAATCTTATCCTAATTATATCCTAGCAAATTATGAGATTAAGGTGGTGATCTACTAAGGTTAATTTAAAGTACTGAAAATAATAAAATTATAAAATAAAGAACATAAAACAGAGCTAAAAATTACTTATTGAGCTCCACGCAATTAAAAGCAAATACCTACAAAAAGAATTAAAATAGTCAAAATGAATTAACGCAACTAAAATAAAATGCAAATATGAAAATAAAGCAATAAAATTAATTAAACTAAAATTTAAACAAACTTAAAATAAAAATGCATGTAAATAAACTAATGAAAATTGCGAATTAAACTAACTTAAAATCTAATAAAAATGATAGCTAAATTAAAAATGCATGAAACATTATTAATCTAAATTAATTCTAAATAGAAAACCTTAATTCCTATTGTAAAAAGAAAATTAACTATTAATGAAACTAAACTAAGCCTTAAACTAATAAACTAAAAAAATATAACTAATAAGTAAATTGATATATAACTAAGGAATGCATGATACTAACTTTAACAAATAGAGCAGCTGGAACCCAATGCGAGCAAAGTTTCCATTGACAGTACTCTTTTTTTAGCAACACAACAAAATAAATTTAAATCAAGAAATACACTAATCTGCAGAGGATGAACAGTTAAACACCAAACAAATTAATACAGAAAAGGTAACATAGCAGAAAACTAATGACCCAGCACTTGAATTTCAAATCAAACTTAAGAAATATATATATATATATATATATCGAAAGGCAATAGGCTAGCATAAAACCAGAGTATTGATGAACAAAAGAAAAGCTGTAAATCAATTTAATCTAAATTTCAAACAACCTAAGTGGACCGAAAACGTAAGGACAAAAGAACTTAGAACAACTAAAGGAAGCAGTAATTTTAAGAGGATTAAACAACGCCACAAAGTCTGGGAGAAGTTTTGGCCACAAATAGCTTCTTCATCTGATCTGCCATTGTCGTTCCACTATACCAACGGTGCTAGGACAATACCCAACACCCAACCCGCATCAAAACACCAGAATAAGACACAGGCAGTGATAATCAAAGCATATAGAATGATTGTAGAGAAATATGAATGAGCAGTAGAAAAACAAAGAAAGAAAACATAATATAGGAAGCAACCGAGAGCAACAATATAAAAATAATAACTTTTAATTAAAACTCAAACAGTAAAATAATAATGGAATGGAAATGTAACGACCCTTGACCTTTGAAAATCGAGGAAATTTTTTTTTTTGAACTTAATTTACCCACTTATTCCCTCATTCACTTAGGCTGTATTCCTGTTCAGTGTCAATTCTTAAAAAATTTCTCATTTAATTTATCCTTATACAGATTTCATCCCGACACATTATTTTCAATAGATGTCTGTGCATACAAATGGTCTGGTAAAGAGATAAGAATGTATACCTCACGCATGTACAAAGGTAGTCTAGGGAAGCTCATATCCATCAGCCTACGTCATCTACTGTAATTCACTGCAAAGATCAGAGAGGTAGAGGGGTGAGCTTTTTGGGAAAAGCCTAGTAAGGTAATACTCTTAAAGCAGTTCTGATATATAAACACCTTTGAAATTGTTCATAAAACGAAACTTAATGAAATACAAAAATTTTCATTTCATGCATAAACGTCATAAAGCATGCGTGTTAATAAAACCATTAACATGCTTAACCATTTTCATGAACATTTCATAAATCATTTTGTAAACATATCATACATATTTCATAATCTTTTCATTAAACATCTCATGCATATTTCATTATCATTTCATAAACATCTCATGCATATTTCATAATCATTTCATAAACATCTCATGAATGTTTCATAATCATTTCATAAACTCTCATCATAGTCGATTTTATAATTAAAATCGAGGAGACTAGGCTATAACTAAGTCATGCGATACGTGTCATTCTCCGTAGAGAGTCATCATAACTAGTGCCATGGTAAGTGGGCTATAGACTGGATCAGGGTCGTACAACCATTTCGTAAAATATGGGTAGTATCCATCTTACTTACTTTCACTAGCACTTAGCTAGGACACGGGCACCAAAGGCACTCTCCGTGTGGGCAACATAATTGCGTGCTGCGCGAGCACAAGATACTACCGAAACATCATCATAAACCACCAGTAGCACGACATCTTCCACACAGGTCGAGACAAATGCTAAAGGGGCCTACGTACTTGCACTCAAGTGGTGAAGCCGGAACACCACAAGAAGTAACCCTGCATGAAGCCTATAGTCTCAAAACATCTTTTCTCTTTTCGTAAATGTCACGACCCAAATTACCTAAAAATCAGAGTAAATTTTTCGCTTTTTCATTTCTTATTTAATTCTTACCTTTCTCTCATCGTGACCATCCTACAAACAGTTAGGCTATGATTCGGTGTTAGTCACCTCACACTATTACCAATTCCATTTCCATAATCACATTTATACATCAGAGTTTACTATTCTTTGACTTTAATTAAATACATACCCATTAGTATTTATAACTCTACATCCCCGACATCAATGTTCGTTTACAGTACTGTGCATTACATATTTAGATACAAGACCATACAAATGTGTATACCTGTCTCTCGATGGGAAGCAACAAGCATGCAAGTCCTCAGCCGCTTACTAATTTTTGTGAGTGCTCTGAAAAGATGGGAAAATAAGGGGGGTAAGCAAACCACACTCTCAGTAAGGCAATTATGCAAGTAAGTAGATAGCTCCACTATCTACATGCTCATAATGCCATGCCCTTAAATCCATTTCTTTTCATTTAAAATTTCACGCACAAAGTCATGCATATTCAATGCCATAGTTTATCCAAAACTATTTGTGCATATATAAATCATGTAATTCATGCATTCCAAGCATTTTATGTGACATTATTAAATCATAATAAGCATGAAGTAAAACAAGATCATGCATTCTTTCATGTCATGTAAGACAAATCATGCATTTAAAATGAAAGTATGGAAAATATCATTATGCTGCCGCATTTAAATCAATTCATTAAAACTGCAGTATAAACTAACCCTTCTGGGTCAATAATCTCATAAAACAATTCATTGTAAAACTTCAGTTATAAAACCACCCTTCTTTCAGGGTCACATATCATAAAATCATGAAATCATAAAATCGTCAAATCGGGGGCCTGACCCCTCCTTCGGGTCTACCCTGGTCTAACAGACCATAAGTTATATCATGTGAGACAATCAGGTAATTATCAGTAACATCGAGGACTATGGCCATATCCTAGTGATCCCTGGCAACACGGTACCTAGTGTGCGGGGTATCACACCTGAAACAGGAGGTGGGTCGTCCTACCAGCCAGAACAGCATAACACCAGGATTGCGAGGGCAAGGCTTACTACCTCATGGCTAATACCACTCCACTCCAACAATCCCCACGGTACAACGTACTCCGCGTGATATACACGGTACAACGTACTCCGTGAACCCAAGCTCAATCAGGGGTGCCTGCAATAGGTCTTATCCACCCATATCATCTCTGTCTCAGTATGCACGTGTGAGCATATCATCTCACTGTGACACACAGTCTACAGGAGGCTCCAACACGACTATATGCATGTAATATAAATCCCTGTGCGAGCGAAGCTCAAGCACGGCTCCATGCATATTCATGATATCAGAAAACCTCGTGCGAGCGAAGCTCTAGCACGGTTTCATAAAAATCAGTAAAATCTGCGTACGAGCAGCGCTCCAGTACGACTTAAACTGATTATAAATTCAAGTAAAATTCACGTACGAGCAATACTCTAGTACGGATATGTATAAAAACTCAATGAAAACCTCGTACGAGAAAAACTCCAGTACGACATTCAAATGAATTATGAAAACCACGTAAAACTTTGTGCGAGCAACGCTCCAGCACAAATGAATGCTCAAGTAAATCAAATCTCGTGCGAGTTACCCTCCTGCACGGCTTTATGCATAATAAAATCAAATCTCGTGCGAGTTACACTCTAGCACGGTTTTTATGCAATATCAAATCAAAATAGGATGCGAGCTAAGCTCCAGCATCTATCATGCATGTCAAATCATTGAAACTAGTGCGAGTAATCGCTCCAGTACCATTTTATGCATACCACGTCAAAACAAATCAAAACATGTCAAAACAGAGTGTGAGCTAGGCTCCAGCACTTCTCATGCATTTCACAATAATAAAAATCAGTGCGAGCAATCGCTCTAGCACATTTTATGCATATGATGTCACACATGTCAGTGCGAGCAACCGCTCCAGCACATTTATGCACATTCACAGACGCAGATATAGTGCGAACTACGTGTCGGCACTATCTGTTTTCATATAAACTTGATAGTTGGCCCGTTTTTCAAATAATTTTATTTAAATAATAATAACACCTACGTAGTGTTATTTTGGGAAACTTATGTAATTATTGGCCAAATCTATCGATTTACTTGATTAAAACCAGGAAAATTCCTTAATCATAAAAATCCTTAAATCATGCATTTCATGCATGTCATGCTTTCACCATCCTTAGGTGAACTTCCCTCAATAGGGGTAAAATAGTATTTTCACCTATTTCGATCCTTAAAATCATTTAAACCACTTTTAGGATCATTATACATAATCAGAGTATACATACATATTCAGTGTACAGAAAAACTATTTAAAATATGCGTAGCTACCTCTAGCTACTCACACAATTCCCTTACCTCATTTATCTGTACAGTCTGACCTTTCCACAAATGACTCGTCACGCAGTCCGATTTGCTCCGAATCCAATCTCCAGAACTGCGGATACACATTCATCAGGTCAAATACAATACAATTAATAGTATTTCATATGTTCTGGGCTTAATTTAAATCATTGGGCCCGTTTACCCATATTGAGCTCGATTGCACCTTAATGGGCCTTAATTGACCTTAAACCCGTTTACCACACTTTATCGAGGCCTATTGGGCTCATTGGGCCCATCAGTATTTATTTAGCCTCGTTCTAAATTCTCGGATATCTCAATTTATTATTTATGACAATTTATCCAATTTTCCAGAATTAAATTCATTTCTGCGGAAATTAGATCCGTAATTTATGTGTTAAATATCAATCACGCATAATGATATAAAATTGTCGTAAATAAGGGTCACTTACCCGTTATTTCATGATCGTACACAAATCGAGGCTGTCTCGAGCTCTCGGTTGATGCCAATTGTCGAGCTACACAATTAAATATATTTTTCAGGTAAACTTTCAGTCGATTATTTATCAAATTAAATATTCTGAAAATTAAATCGATCAATTCAACCGCTTAACGACTTACCCGAAGCTCGATTGCTCGATTGCATCACTGGAATTTTTCCCAATTTTTCCTCTTTTTCTTTTTCCCTTTTTCTTCTTTTTTTCCTCTCTTTTTAGCTGAACCGGTCCGGTCCGGTTCAACCCGGTTCAGACCGCCGGTTCAACTCGTTTCGGTTTGGTCGGTTCAGTCCGGTTCGGCCGGTTCAGTCACTATTTGGTCATTCCGGTGCCGTCTGGCCGGTTCTCGGCATGATTCCACCGCCGTTCGATGCGCCATCGCATGGGCTCCCTAAATCGGGCCTCGGTGTGGCTCGAATCGGCGCCATCGCCGACGAATCAAGGTTTTTTCCCCCGCGGCATCTCCTCCATTTTCGGCATTTTTCGGCCACTTCGTCGCGCGTCGCGGCCGCTTGTGTGTTGCACGGGTTTAGGGCCTCCTTCGCCGAACCTCGTCGGCCCCTAGGCCTCGCCGGTGGCTCCTCCTCGATCTCGGCTTGTTTTCTGCTTCTCCCCATTTTTGTTTCTTTTCTCTTCTGTTTTCGAAATTCCAGATTTCCTTTTTTTTTTACATTTTATTTATTTATTTATAATTTTTTTATTATTTTAATCAATTAAATATTATTATTTTACCAAAATATCTAAAAAATTATTATTTTATTCATTTATTTCATAAATGAATTTATCAGTCCGATTTTACCTTTTTGGTATATTTTTCGATTATTTTCGGGATTATTTTTTGATACGAAAATTCTGGTTTATTTCAATAAATTCATATCTTGATCAATTTAATCCAAAATTTAATTATTTCTTCGTTATTGATCAAGATTTCTCAATCCCATATTTTTAATTAAATTTTCTTATCCCAATTAATACCGAATTTTGATCTTTTGACCATTTTGCCCTTGCACATTTTCGGGAATACCATTTAAGTCCTTTTGCATTTTTTAAATGCACTCAAAAATATCAGGTCTTGCAGTAAATGCTTTTGAAAACATCAAAAGTTTCATTTCAAAGCATAAAAATGGGTTTTCAAGCCATTATAAAACTTTCATGCATTTTCATAATTCGAAAGTTTATTTCATAAACATAGATGTTATAGCGAACATTTTGTAAAACGAAATCATGTTTTGTAAGTAGTTTCGCAAGTATGGAAGCATTGATAATTCATTTCAAATCATGTGCTCTTTTATAAAATCATTTATCAGAGAAACATGAATGCAATATCAGAACTAATTTAAGTAATACCCCTTACCTCGATTTATCGGGTATCTCAAATTCGAACGGTGACGTCTCCGAATACCTCCTTTAATCCTTTCTACGATTCACCTACACCGAAATCATTTACTTAGCATCTTATTCATACGAATTGTCTGAATTGCGTTAAAATCGTAACCTAGCGTCACTACTGCGTGTGTACGTATTATTGTATATCCTTAGGCCAACACACACATTTATATATTTCTTCACTATTTATATATTTGCTCCTACAAGTATTAACATATACCTTTATTATATACATCCACATGTATACGCGCATAAATATATATATATATATATATATACTTTTATTGTTTTCATGTTTTCCTATCTCATATATATACATTCTTTGTATATACATATACTTACACACATTCACCTTTCATACCCCCCGCATGTATACGCACCTAAATATATATATATATATATATACACTCCTTTATATATATATATATATATTATCATTGTTTTCCATTTTTCCTTATCACCTATGCATACATATATTTTTTTTATTTTTTATTTTTTTTGTACAAATACTAGCATACCCAATTCATTATATACACCTATTTGTACATGTACCTAAATAAATAAATATACATATATATATTTAAATAATTATTCCAAAAATTAAATTGGTTCATTTGACCACTTACCGACTTATCCGGAGCTCGATTGTATCACCGAATTTTTCTCATTTTTCCTTTTTTTCTTTTTTTTCTTCTTTTTCTGGCTGAACCGGTTCGGTCCGGTTCAACCCGGTTCAGACTGGTCCTATTCAGCCCGATTCAGTCCCGATCCAACTTTCTCCCTCGCCGTTCGGAGCTTTTTCAGCCGGTTCTCCATCGGCTTCCACCTCCAGCTTGTTCGCGGGGTAGTCCGGTGCATGGATCTGGGGTCGGCTTCGCCAAAACTCGTCGAAAAGTGACCGGTCCGGCCTCTTCTTTCCTCCGATGTCGGTACCCAAATTTTTTTCTTCCGATCGACGTCGTTTCTGGCCGATCTGCGCCTGGATCGGCGCCTCCGTCTTCCCCCTCTGGACAGTGGTGGGTCGTTCCTCCTTCCCCCGACCACCTTTCTCTCTCTCCTCTCTTTTTTTTCCTCGATTTCCCTCTCTCTCTCGATTTTCGACGTTTCCTCTCTCTACCAGCGCAGGCGATGGCTAGTGCGGCGTTTTCCTTCAGCCGGTCGCCTGGGTTCCTCGCCAGTGGCTTCGATCGGTGGGCAGAGGCTTGGCTCCCTCGCTGCCTTTGCTCCCCTTTTGTTTCCATGGCAGAATCGCAATTCGCGATTCTGCCTTCTATTTCTTTTTTTTCTATTATTATTATTATTATTATATTATATATATATATATTATATTATATAGTTATTTATGTTGAGTTAATGTATTTTGAAATAACAAAACAAGTAAATTCAATAATATAAAGATGACATAAAAACATGTTTAGAAGTTATAAGTACCAGAACTTGAGTTTCTGTAGATGAGAGATCGATCTGGGTTATGAGAGATCGATCTCCTAGGTTTTCTATAGATGAGAGATCGATCTGGGTTATGAGAGATCGATCTCCTGGGTTTTTCTTAGATGAGAGATCGATCTCAGGAAGACATGAGATCGATCTGCCAAGCCTTGAATCTATACAAAGGTATTGAGGAAGAGTGAGATCGATCTATATGAGTTATGAGATCGATCTGCCTAATAATGGAATTGTGGAGATCGATCTGATCTTGGAAGAGATCGATCTCCCTTAAAGCAAAGACTGTAGATCGATCTGTAAGATCGATCCACACTCAAACAGAGAGCTTGTGAGATCGATCTGGTAAGAAAGAGATCGATCTCCTCAAAGTCAGAGAGCTAAGGAGATCGATCTGGGTTATTGAGAGATCGATCTCCCCTCTATGAGATTACATGGCAGATCGATCTGTAGATCGATCTTGCCTTAAACAGAGAGATTGGAAGATCGATCTGCCTATTCGACAGATCGATCTCCCCTATCATTTTCAAATTAAGAGATCGGTCTGCTAACCTATGAGATCGATCTCCTTGTGTTATTGTGCTTTGATCTTGCAGGATTTATAACTAAGAGATCAATCTGGCCAAGATGGCAGATCGATCTGGCACTCTACTGGAGGTACCCAACGGCTAGTTCTGCAAAAATCTCAACGGGAAAAATAGCATTTAATGCTCCAACCACCAATCCTTCAGTATTTAACCAAGCATTGAAGACAATGAGAAGTGAGACACTATTGCTGCACATTTCTTACATTCTCAAGAGTTTAATACTTTCATTCCTTGTGTCTTCATTCCTCATTTATTGAGTTTGTTGTATAAGCTTAAGTGCAAAAGCTGTAATTGTCCTACCCACACTAAAAGCTTGATTCTGTATTCATCCTTACCGTAAAAGAGAAGAGGATTGTTCCTCAGTGAGATAAAATTGTAAAAGGGGTGAATACATCTTTGTATTGCAAAGGGTAAAGAGGTTATTCCTTAACCTGAAAAAGGAAGATTGTAACTTCCGTTGAAGGAGAGAAAGAAAGCACTTGACAAGAGGGTCAAGGAGAGAGGACGTAGGCAAGAGTTTGGCCGAACCTCTATAAGCGATTGTGTTTGTTTCTCTCTTCCCTATCTTGCATTAAATTGTTTAATTTTATTATATTGCTCACTATCATTTGCTAATTAAATTAGGATTAATTTAAAATTTGCCATTAACATTAGAAAACCGATTCACCCCCCTCTCGGTAGAGCCAACAATTGGTATCAGAGCTAGGACTCTTTAATCACATAGGAACAACTTCCTAAGAGTTAGATACGATCAAATGGCTCACAACAATGTAGCAACTAGTTTGGTAGGAGAGGGGCACTCTACGGTTAGACCTCCTATGTTCAATGGAGAGCACTATGCTTACTGGAAGACTAGGATGATGTTATTCATTCAAGCAAATGACTATGAGGTGTGGAGGATTATAATTAAAGGACCTCAAATCCCTACAAAGATAATAGAGGGAAGAGATATCCCTAAATAAGAAGATGAATGGGATTCAAATGATATTAAATGTGCTCAGCTAAATGCTAAAGCTATGCACACATTATTTTGTGCCTTAGGTCCAAATGAATACAATAGAGTCTCCGGGTGTGATAACGCCAAACAAATTTGGGATAAATTGGCAATAACTCATGAGGGTACTACCCAAGTGAAGGAGACTAAGGTAGGAATGCTCACACATGATTATGAGCTTTTTAGGATGAAGGAAGGAGAATCAATTAGTGATATGTTCACTAGATTCACGGATGTTATTAATGGATTAAAGTCCTTAGGAAAGATATACTCTAATATTGAAATGGTCAAGAAAATATTAAATAGCTTACCTAAATCATGGGAAGCTAAAGTGACTGCAATTGAGGAATCTAAGGATCCTCACACATTGTCTTTAGATGAATTAATAGGATCACTACTCACTTATGAGATGAAATTAAGAAGAAATGAAGAGCCACCCAAGAAAGTGGGAGTTGCTCTAAAATCCACTGCTCAAGAGGAGATTAAGAATGAGAGTGGTAGTGAAGAGGACCTTGAGATGGCAATGTTTGCCAAAAGATTTAACAAGTTCATGAGAATGAGAGCTAGTGGTAGTAATAGGAGAAACAATAAGAGAGATCAAGAAGAAGTAGGTAGAAAAGATTCAATTGTGTAGTATGAATGTAAAAAACCAGGACACATAAAATTTAACTGCCCTCTTCTTAAAAGGTCCAATGATAGGTTCCACAAAAAGAAGGAAATGGTGGTAACATGGAGCGATAGTGACTGCTCCGATGATGACTCAAATGAGGACATTGCCAACTTGTGCTTCATGGCTATTGAGGATGAAAAGGTAACTTCAAACCTCAATGAATATTCCTTTGATGAATTGCAAGATGCCTTTGATGATCTTGCATTAGAGTATGAATGCATGAGCATGAAATATAAAAAGATAATATCCAAATTAAGAAAAGAAAATGAGTTGATGCTAAGGGACAAATTAGAATGCGAAAAGAAACTAGAAATTTCAAATCGTGAAATTTGTGATCTTAAAGAGAAAAATGGCAATCTACATAATTCCTTTAATAGGTTCCACATGGGTTAACAAAAGTTGGATAGCATGCTAGAGACCCATAGGGCATTCTTTGACAAAAATAGGTTAGGATATAATGCAAAAAATAGAGAAACTCATCTTAAAAGCTTTTTTGCTAGAAATAGTATAAATAAACTATCAACTTCTTGTTCATATTGCAATAGAAAGGGACATGCATCACATAATTGCAATATAAAAATGAGATCTCTTAAAGGAAAAATAGTAAAAAGGATATGGATTCCAAAAGAAGTAATTCACTCCAAGAATGTTAATGCATTAGCTAAATGGATCCCAAAGGGATCAAGAATTGCATTCACTAACCTCAAAGGACCCAAGAGAATTTGGGTACCTAAGACTTGAGTTGGAATCTTTTTGTAGGTGATTGAGCATGGCCACAAAGCTAAAACAAAGGAAGCATGGTACTTGGATAGTGGATGCTCAAGGCACATGACGGGTGATAGAAGCCACTTCAATTCTTTTAAATCAAAAGTTGGTGGAGAAGTCACATTTGGGGATAACTCCAAAGGCCAAGTTGAAGGAAGTGGCTCAATAGGTAATGACTATTTTTCATTAGAAAAGGTATTACTTGTTAGGGGTCTAAAGCACAACTTACTAAGCATAAGTCAACTTTGTGACAAAGGTTACAAAGTAATTTTTGATTGCATGAAATGTCATGTTGTAGATCCTAAGTCAAACAAAGTTCTTTTTTTAGGTCATAGGCAAGGTAATATATATATTGTCTATCTTAATGAACTCAAAAATGAAAATATATGCCTAATGGTAGACAATAAAAAGGAATCTTGGTTATGGCATAGAAGACTAGGTCATGCTAGCATGCATGTGCTATCTAAGTTAGCTAGAAAGGATCTAGTCATAGGTTTACCTAAGCTATCCTTTGATTATGAAGAAATATGTGAAGCTTGTGTTAAAGGAAAACACAAAAGGACAACATTTAAGCCTAAGAATATTGTATCCACCACTAGGCCTCTTCAATTTCTTCACTTAGATTTATTTGGACCAACTAGAATAACTAGCCTAGGTGGGAAACACTATGGATTTGTAATAGTTGATGATTACACTAGGTTCACTTGGGTGTTCTTTTTAAGAGTGAAAAATGAAGCCTTAGAAAAATCATAGCCTATACAAAAATTACTCAAAATGAAAAAAGGGTATACAAGAACTAGCATTAGAAGTGATCATGGCAAGGAATTCGAAAACATAGGATTTGATGAGTATTGCAATGATCAAGGAATTAGTCACAATTTTTCAGCCCCTAGGACACCTCAACAAAATAGAGTAGTTGAGAGAAGGAATAGAACCTTGGAAGAAATGGTTAGAACCATGTTGTGTGAGAATAATTTACCAAAGTATTTTTGAGCTGAAGCTATAAACACATCTTGCTATATAATTAATAGAGCTATGATTAGACCCATGCTAAAGAAAACTCCTTATGAGCTTTACAAAGGTAAGAAGCCTAATATTAGCTACTTCCATCCTTTTGGTTGCAAATGTTTTGTCTTAAATAATGGTAAAGATAATTTAGGAAAATTTGATGCCAAAAGTGATGAAGGAATCTTTCTAGGGTACTCATTGAATTCAAAGGCTTATAGAGTATATAACAAAAGAACATTAATGGTTGAAGAATCTATTCATGTTATATTTGATGAGTCAAATAATGTATCTAAAGATTCAACCAATGATGAGGATGTTGGAATATTTGATGAAAACTTGGAGGAAATTCCAAACTTAGAAGATTTATTAGAAAAACTTGACTTGAATAAAGAAGATGAAGAAGAAATAGAGATATTAGAGAGAGAGTCTAGAGCACCAAGAGAGTTAGGATATGTAAAAGATTGTGAAATAGTAGGAGATCCAACTCTTGGAGTTAGAACTAGATCATCTCTAAGAAATATTTGTCAATATATAGCCTTTGTATCTCAAATAGAGCCTAGGAATGTCAATGAAGCCTTAGATGACAATAATTGGTTCCTAGCAATGCAAGAAGAATTAAATCAATTTGAGAGAAGCAAAGTATGAAAACTTGTTCAACTTGTTCCTAGGCCTAGTGATCACTCTATAATTGGAACTAAATGGATATTCAAGAACAAGATGGATGAAAATAGTGTGATCATAAGGAACAAGGCTAGGTTAGTTGCACAAGGATATAGACAAGTGGAAGGTATAGATTATGATGAAACCTATGCACCGGTAGCTAGATTAGAGGCAATAAGAATGTTACTTGCCTTTGCATGCTATAAAAACTTCAAGTTATATCAAATGGATGTAAAAAGTGAATTCTTAAATGGTTTCATTAATGAAGAAGTCTATGTTGAACAACCTCCTGGCTTTGAAAATCATGAATTTCCTGAACATGTTTTTAAATTATCTAAGGCACTCTATGGCTTAAAACAAGCTCCTAGAGCTTGGTATGAAAGGTTGTCAAAATTCTTAATAGAAAAGGGATTTTCAAGAGGAAAAGTGGATACCACCTTATTCATCAAAAATAAAAATAAAGATTTACTAGTTGTACAAGTGTATGTGGATGATATTATTTTTGGTTCAACTAATGAGTCTTTATGTCAAGAGTTTGCTAAGATCATGCAAGGAGAATTTGAAATGAGCATGATGGGAGAACTCACATTCTTCTTGGGACTTCAAGTAAAGCAAACAAAAGATGGAACCTTCATCAATCAAGCAAAGTATACTAAGGATTTGCTCAAGCGATTTGGAATGGACAATTGCAAACCTCAAGCAACTCCAATGGGCACCAACATCAAGCTTGATAAGGATGAAATGGTAAGTGTGTAGACACTAAACTCTATAGGTCTATGATTGGCTCATTACTTTATTTAACTGCAAGTAGACCAGATATTTTGTTTAGTGTATGTCTTTGTGCTAGATTTCAGGGAATCACGTTTATTAGCCACTAAAAGGATCTTTAGATACCTTAAGGACACTCCCTCTATAGGACTTTGGTACCCCAAGGACTCTTTTTTTCATTTCTCTACCGATTCAGCTATCAAATGACCTCCATTAAATCTGAAAGTTTTATATATGTTAGAGGCGAGGTATAGGAAGGTTTTACCTGAAGAAATCAAGGTCTAAAAATGAGTGGAAGGTAGCTGAAAAAATTCAGCAAGTTACCAGACCCAGTCACGTTGCAACAGTGAAGAAGACTGGAATACTTGGGTTTTTCAGCTATCAAATGGTCTCTAAAAATTTTGAGATTTTTATATGTGTTATAGGAGAGATATATGAGTGTTTTCGCTAACTGGAAAGAAGCCTGAAAATGATGGGAAGCCAGCTGAAAAATTTCCACAAGACAGATGTGTAAGCAACGCCTGCAGCAGGGACCATGACTGAAGCTTTCAGGTATTGTCTTAAATGAAGAGGGAAATTTGGCTTCTTTTGGAAGCTAAAAGTGTTAGCTCAATGCCGGCTGAAAGTGGGTAGCAAAAGGTTCTAGAAGGAAATTAAAATAATTTATTTGTTAGGGGTTGTTTGGTGGTGTAAAGTCATGGGATTGTAGTCTTCATTTTAGAAAATTCCCCACTTAAAATTCTGATCAGATTTCTTCAAACTTTCACTTCTCCATTGTTATAATATGTTTATAGTATGTCTCATAAAAATTTAGGGGCCACTTGTTTAAGAAAAATTTCACGAACGAGCTCATTTTGCGTGATTTGGCCAATACCGAGCAAAATGAAAATAAGCTTTCGGTTAGCTTTAAAAATTCATTTAAACCCCTAAATCTCCATATTTCTTCATGAATTTTATTTCCCATGTCAATTTCACCATATAATAATTTCCAGTGACCTCGAAATAATTTTCACGAATTTCTAGAATTTTATTCGGATTTATTTCCTTTATTAGGTCCGTTTTCTCGATTTAATTTAGAACTCGAGTTGGACTCACTTTTCCATTCCCAATCACTTAGTTTTCCCTTCTACACATCATTTCATGCATGAACATGACATTTTTGAGAAATTCTCGAGTCTAGGACCTTACCTCAATTTACGTGCCATTGGGTCCCACGCTACAACCGAGTGCTTTAATCGTCTACGAGCCTGTAAAACGTTATATTGAGCTATAATTTACTTCTCATAAGCATCATAATATGGAAAAATAATGGTTTTCACACCTAACCAAAGTCATTTACCCCCTGAAAAGTTAGAGAGACGAACAGGACAGAAAACTACCCTGTTCCGAGGTAAGCAAAAATTCAATTTTTGGATGAATCTGATGAGGTTCTTGGATGATTCTAAATGCTCCTAAGCTCTATACATGTTGTATTACAGATGAGTGGTAATTTGGAGACCTAAAACCGAAGTCAAAGTTGGTCAAAAGTGAGAAGACGTTGAGGTATAGTGATGACTATGAGATAGGTTGTTATTTAGTGATTGTGGATGAATTTTAGTTAAAGGAAATTTGATGAATTAATTTATATGATTGAGTTCAATTATTGATAGCATGATTTAGCTACTGGAATGATGAATTTGGATGCAATTAAAATGAATTTATAGTTAAAATTATACTGCAAAGGTTCGGTTTAGTGTTTAACTAGTTGAATTATCGAAATAATGTAAGAATCGATACTTTAAGGTCTTGTTTGAAGTGGAATGAATTGCTGGAATGTAAGACATGATGTAGAGATATTGAAAATGAATTTAAAGGTGTCAAACATGTTAAGCAAGCTTAAAACCGAGGCTTAAACCGATAAAATCGAGCAAAACGAGCAAAGTAGCAAAAAGTGAACTTTTGGTCAACCTTTTAGATGTAATCACATATTGAATATATTAACATGAATTTGAGCTATATGTGATAAGATAACTTAGTATGTGATAGCTCAGGTTATCGACACGCATTTTGAGGCGAGCTCAAAAATCGAGAAACGTGCACTACCTTCAACGTTAAAAGGTAAGGGATATAATTTAGAGTAGCATTAGTACTCATCAACCTTACCAAATGTTTATGTGGATAGTTAGTTGAGTTTCCATGAAAAAGGGCTTTCTCAAAAGTTGAAAAGAGTACTATTCACTCAAAACCGGAATAAACTTATCCAAGCTTTTCAAAATGACTTTTATTGCATGAGCTACATTTTAGTATATATGTTTATGTATATAAATGTGATTTTCACTTATGAAATGAAAGCATAGTATGTTTTCAATGAGTTTACAGGTTAAAGTCCCAGGAATGTTTTACGAAACTATGTTTTCATTATATGGGGTACATATATACTTGAGATATATGTGTTTATGAAAAACATGCTTAATGTTTTGAGATTATGGCATGAAGTATTGATGTTATGAGGTCAGAGTGATCTAGGGTCAATCTTGTACGTTGAGAAAAGGGTACAAAGACGATCAAGGATCTTCCTAGCTGACGGCCAGGGAACGGGCAGGACTCTGACGAGATGAGATGACTTGTGGTACCATGTAACCATTTAAAGTTCGTGCGTTGAGACTGCGAGTCCTTTGCAGGCATGTAATGAGTCACCCCACCATAGCCTTGTACCACACAGTCCAATAGGGCACTGTATGACCCTGATCCAGTCTTACAGTTCCCTGTACTATGGCCATATGTACCAGTTATGTTAATAATGTCCTTCAGGACCAGTTATGATCAAGTCATGTCTCTAAGAGAAACGAAATATGTTTTCGCACATTTCATGCTACCTTATGTGTTATTTTCTTTTTAGCATTTTTTTCTATGATGTGATTTTAAAGGTAGCTTATGGGTTATGTTTTATGAAATGTGCATATGACAGTATGATTTCACTTTCAAAGTGATAAGCACATTATGATATGCATGATTGAGTTTTGAGATGCTTTTCACTTGCTGACTACATGATATGCATGCTATTTATGAGTTTTACCAAAAAGATGCATGATGTGTAAACTTATGATTTAAGCATGTTTTTACTACTTTTATGAATTCAAGCATCTCTACTCCAGTACATGTTTATGCTGATTTGTAAAACCATGTGTTTTACTTGTTTTAATTATTAAGGTTACTTTAAATGTGTCTCTTACTGAGTCTGAAAAGCTCACCCCCCTTCCTTTCCATATTCCAAATTACCTATAGTGATTCTACTGCACTCACGTGCTAAAGGTCGTGGACGAGATAGTCCAACCTTTCATCAGATCATTTGTAGCGACGAGGTATAGCTTTACTTTTGTTCCAGACACGATGTACAGCATAGACACTAATGTATATTACAGTCGGGATGTAATAGTTGTAAGGGATTATATTTATGTACAGAGTTTTTATTACACAGAATAAATATATGTTGTGGATGTTATGAGATCCTGGAATAGAATTGAAAATGGTGTTGCGGATGTGGGTTGAAAATTATAAACTGCGTTTTAAACTCTGGAGGTTGGGTTAAGTCAAAATGCAGTCGTTATGCTGCAAAATTTTTATAAAATGATAAAAGTTAAGAAATTGACATAGACAGGAACACAACTCAGTTAAATAGGTTAAAAAGTTTTAAAATTACCCATTTTCTGCGTTTTCGGGCGTGACAGTTTACATGGTATCAGAGCAATAGTTGTGTTATACTGTCTGTGTCTAGAAGTAGGATTAGATTAGATCTCAAAGTGTCTATGTTAGTCTGGTAATAAAGTAAGCTTACCTGTCAAAGTATGACTTAATTTATGGATTATGTGTAAATAGTAGATCAGTGATCATGAGTGGTAGACGTAGCTGTTCACAGAGACGAGCTCAACCCGCTCTACCATCTTCCCCTCAACCCGAGAGCCCTACTGAGAGAGAGAGAATAAGGAGGCTTGAGGAGACAGTACAGGGTATGAGGGAAGGACTTACAACTCTTACTACCATGTTTACCCAGCAGTTTGGGACACGTACACCTGGTGTAGATACTGCTACTCCTACACCTGATTCTCCTCTACCACCAGTTCCACTAGTAGCCCTAGCCCCTCAGCCAATAATTCCCCAACATAGGGATGACAGAGAGACTCATAAGGTGCGAGATTTATTGGGCATGCATCCTCCGGAGTTCAAAGGGGTTAAGGACCCGATTAAGGCTGAGGAGTGGATAGTGGATATTGAGGCGATCTTCCAGTTGTTGGGGTGTACTGATAGGGAGTGAGTGACCATGGCAGGTTATATGATAAAGGGTCAAGCTAAGTTTTGGTGGAGATCCACACAGACGATATTAGCTGAGGATCCCTCAGAAATCACATGGGATGCTTTCTTAGTCGCATTCCAAGAGTAGTATGTGCCGCATGCAGCTCGAAAGAGGATGTAGACAGAGTTTTTAGATTTGAGACAAGGAAGTTCTACAGTAGATGAGTATGAGAATAGATTTACGACCCTGATGAGATACGATCTAGAGACAGTTAAGGATCTCGAGTGTTGGACAGAGAGATTTCTGGTAGGATTGAGATCCGAGATTAGAGATAGACTGTTGGGTCAGAACATTATGGATTTCAAAGATGCTCTGAGGCGAGCCCAGGAGATAAAGAGGGGCATGGATATTACTCAAGCAGAGCATGATTTCAGGAGATCAATCAGAGTTAAGAGGAAGAGAGCAGTTACTTCTTGACATGATTTGAGAGGGGGTCAGCCCAAGAGACAGAGGGTGGAAGAACCTCAGATAGAGGTTGGTAAACCCAAGACTCTGGTTGGTGCTATAAGTATGATTAGAGGCCCTGAGATAAGAGTGCCACAGTGCAGGACATGTGGCAATATTCACACTGGACCTTGTCGTACAGGTACATTTACTTTCTACAAATACGATAAAGCAGAACACCTGATGAAGGAGTGTCCACTTATGAGATCTCAGGAACCTCGTGAAGCACCTAGCCAGACAGAGAGACCGGGTCAGGCTCCACAGAGGAGAGCTACAATAGCAGACAAGGGCAAGAAGCCTATCTCCCAGGGCCGAGTGTACACCCATAACCAAGAGATAGTATATACATCCTCTGATGCTATCCGAGGTACTCTCCTTGTCTATAATCATGAAGCACATGTACTATTGGACCCAAGTTCCACACATTCGTTTGTGTCTCCACGATTTGTATGTAAGTTTCATAGGAAACCTGGAGTCACTAGATTACATGTTACACATAAGTACACCTATCCACGCGATACAGAAAATAGATATGATAAGTAGAGCTTGTGATATGATGGTAGGAGATAAGAAGTTGTTAGCAGATCTAGTATGGTTGAATATGCAAGACTTTGATGTAGTATTAGGCATGGATTGGTTAGTTACCAATTGTGTAAGTCTAGACTACTACACTAAGACCTTAACTTTCTCCTTACCAGAAAAGTTTATTGTATGTTTGGTTAGAAAGTAATGAAAGTGCATAGTGTTAAAGTTATGAAATGATATGATGTTTTATTGTGTGAAGGATACATTGCCTTCATTTTTGATGAGAGTTGGAACCATAAAGTATATAGGATGTTTCGGTGGTATGTGAGTTTCCTGAAGTATTCCCAAAGGACTTACCGGGGTTACCACCAGATAGAGAAGTTAAGTTTGCCATTGAGCTAATATCATATACTCAACCCATCTCCAAGTCACCTTATCAAATGGCATTGGTAGAGTTGGAAGAATTAAAGAAGCAGTTGCAAGGATTACTCGATAAGGGGTTTATAAGGCCTAGTGTGTCACCATGCGGTGCACCAGTACTATTTGTCAGAAAGAAGGATGGTAGTTTTCGTCTATGTATAGACTACAGGCTTTTGAATAAAGCAATAGTTGAGAATAAGTATCCTCTGCCAAGGATAGACGACTTATTTGATCAGCTGAGAGGGGCTTCAATGTTTCAAGGATAGATTTGAGATCGGGTTATCATCAGGTAAGGATTAAGGAGGCTGATATACCGAAGACAGCATTTCAGACCCGATATGGGCACTACGAGTTCCTAGTTATGCCCTTTTGGATTGAGTAATGCCCCAACTGCATTCATGAGTCTTATGAACGATGTCTTCTGAGAATACTTAGACAGATTAGTGATAGTATTCATCTATGACATCTTGATTTATTTTAGATCTCGAGAAGAGCACGAATAACATTTGAGGACTGTGCTCCAAACTCTCCGTGAGAAGAAGCTATATGGTAAATTCAGTAAGTGTGCTTTCTGGTTAGATCAGATTTCATTCCTCGGACATGTGGTATCTAAGGACGGGGTGTCAGTAGATCTATCCAAGGTAGATGCAGTATTAAGATGGGAAAGACTGAGGACAGTCACGGAGGTCAAAAGATTATTGGGATTAGCATGGTATTACCGACGGATTGTCGAAAGGTTTTCACGGATAACAGCTCCATTAACCAGACTGACCCATAAAGAGGTTCAGTTTATATGGTCTGAGTAGTGTGAGCAGAGCTTTCAAGAGCTCAAATGTCGGTTGACTATAACACCAGTCTTAACCATTCCGAGTGGTTCTGGGGGATTTGTGGTATACAATGATGCTTCCCACTAGGGTCTCGGCTGTGTGCTTATGCAATATGGTAGAGTGGTAGCTTATGGATCCCGTCAGCTAAAGGATCACGAGCGTAATCATTCCACTCATGACTTGGAGTTAGCTGCAGTAGTGTTTACATTCAAGATATAGTGGCATTAATTGTATGAAGAAAGATTTCAGATCTTCGCTGACCACAAGAGTCTTAAGTACTTGTTTAATCAGAAGGAATTGAATATGAGACAACGAAGATGGATAGAGCTCCTGAAAGACTATGACTGCGAGATTTTATATCATCCTGATAAGGCGAACATGGTAGCCGACGTCCTGAGCAAAAAAGGTAGGATGTCCTACATGATGATTAAAGAGTGGGACTTATTGGAACAATTCGTCAAACTCAGGATCAGTATGGATGAGATTGAGCATGGATATATGGCTAGCCTAAGATTGAACCAAGTATACTAGACCAGATTAGAGCTAGATAGCGAAACGATCAGAGGTTACTGGATATGGTTAGCCAGGTAGAGGAGAGATCGCAGTTTGAGTTTACGGTCAGTGATGATGGATTACTTAGGTACTGAGGTCGTATCTGTGTGCCACACGATGACACCTTGAGACAAAGCATACTGAAGGAGTCCTATTGTTCTAGATTCACAATGCACCCGGGCAGTACCAAGATGTACCAGGATCTCCGGAAGGTGTATTGGTGGATTGGAATGAAGAGAGATGTGGCAGACTTTGTAGCTAGATGTTTAGTTTGCCAACAGATTAAGGCTGAGCACCAAAGACCTGCAGGACAGTTGAAGTCACTACCGATTCCTACATGTAAATGGGAGCATATTACGATGGATTTCATTATGGGGTTACCATGAACCCAAAGAGGTCATGATGCAGTTTGGGTGATTGTGGACAGACTGACTAAGAGCCCTCACTTCCTTGCCACCAAAAGCACAGATTCACTGGATAAGCTAGCTGATTTATAAGTCAGAGAGATAGTATGGTTGCATGGGGCACCTGTGAGCATCACATCTGATAGAGATTCTTGCTTCACTTCTAGGTTCTGGACTAGATTTTAGGAAGCTATGGGGTTTCGACTGAACATAAGCACCGCTTATCATCCTCAGATAGATAGTCAGTCTGAGCGGACTATACAGACCTTGGAGGACATGTTAAGAGCGTGTGCCTTGGACTTTAAGGGGTCATGGGATGACCACTTGCCTCTTGCAGAATTTGCTTATAATAACAGCTATCAGGAAAGCATTGGAATGGCTCCATATGAGGCACTATATGGCAGGAGATGCAGATCCCCGATTGCTTGGAAGAAGTGGGCGATAGAAAGATCCTTGCTCCCGAGTTAGTTGAACATGCAAGTAGTGGTGTTCAATTGATCTGTGTCACAACCCAAAAATAAAAGTAAATTTTTTGTTTTTCTTTTATACTTACTTGTCATCTGATCGTTACCACACTCCACTAACAATTGGACTGTGCGTCAATGCCAGTCCCACCATTCAATCATCATATAACTTAATTTCTTATTAAATAAAAGGTAAACACATGCGTTTTTCACTAATTCTTTCTCATTCATTTACAAGTGTTTATAGTGTCTATACATCCCCGAAAGTTATTTACCAACATGTTACTGTGCTATTCTTATTTAGATACAATATGTACAAATGTATATACCTCAAAATGATGGGCAGCAGCGAATATCAGGAATGCACTCAGTCGTCGCAAAGTCTACTGGAGAAAATCTGTGCAGGAAAATGAAAGGGGTAAGAACATCAAGCTCAGTAAGGTAATCCTACGAACAAGTAGGTAACCATACTACCTACATGAATGTGGTGCCATGCATAAACCACCCTTTCTCCACACATTTCAAAACAGATGCTATAATTCATGATGTCATGTAAAACAAGTTCGCATGTGGATTTCAAAGAGCATGAAAAATTCAACATGCAACTTTTTTTAATCATTTCATTCTCATTAACATTTCACAACAAATTCAGGACTCAGTCCATCCCTCGGGTGTTCCTGACTCACACAACACCATGAAATCAAATGATTTTCACAGCAATAGAAATATGCGATACAATGAATGTCATGTAAAACCAGTTGACATCATTCATGGGTTTAAATAGCATGGAAAACAACGTCACGCAAGTTTCCATTTAAAACCCAGTTTCATTCTCATTAAAATCATGTCTCAGTCAGGATCCAACCCCTCCCTCGGGTGATTCAGACTCACACGAAAATCCACAAAACATGATTCTCAAAAACATCAACATGCGAGACTAGGCAATATATGTATATATCTCGGGTAAATAACTAAGACGATGGCCATATGTCCTTGTGATCCCACTGCTACACGAATCCTAGTGTGCAGGGTCTCACCACGATCGGGGACCGCCCCGAGAGGTGGGTCATTCCATCCCGTCGGCCCTGTCCGATCATTTGCATCCGAAGATGCCACTCGCATCCGAAGATGCCACATAATCAATCCCAGCACGGTATAGCGTACTCCATGCTACTTTCATGGTACAACGTACTCTGTGGACCCATATCTCATATCCACAATCGTGCCTGTCTCAAAATGCACGTGCAAGCATATTTAATCGGCGTGACACACAGTCTACCCGACGCTCCAAGCACGGCTCATTGTATGTCTCATAAAATTAGTGCGAACGATGCTCCAGCACTCTTATAAAATCAAGGAAAATCTCATACGAGCTAAGCTCCAGCACCTGTTTCATAAAATCTCATATGATTAGTGCGAGCTGAGCTCCAGCACTCTTTCAAAATCATGTATAACTAATGCGAGCTAGGCTCTAGCACTCTGTAATAACAATTCAAGTGAAAATCTGGTGCGAGTTAAACTCTAGCACCTTGTCACGAAAATCATGTAAAAATATGGTGCGAGTTAGACTTCAGCACCGTGTCACAAAAATCATATAAAAATTTGGTGCGAGTTACACTCCAGCACCAATGCATGTAAAACTCTAGTGCGAGCTCTCGCTCCAGCACTAATGCATGCGTCACACAAATCAAGACTCGTGTGAGCTGAGCTCTAGCACGTCACATTTTTATAAAATCACATAGGCGGCTATATTTCTCAAATCAATTTCAGAGAAAATCAACATTGTTGAAAATATACAATGCTATGCATTTTTATTTAAAAGTTAGCCAACCTACTCATGTACGTGTCAAAACACCTCAAGAACAAGCAGGAACCTCTTGTTCTTGCTCCTCCAAACTTTTCCTAAATTTGAAAATTTTACCCTTCACAAGGTTATTTTAATAATTTACCTATTCGGGGCACTAAAATTTTTATTTGAAATCTAGACCCTCAGACAATTTAAGAGACTGTAAATGAAGTTGAAATTGCGTAAAGTTACCTCTAGCAATCCGTAAAATTCCCTTAACTAGAATTACGTTCAAGCTTATCTCGTTTCGCCTGTACCAGGTCTCTCAGTCCAATTTGCTCCAAACCAAGTCTACGGAGCTGCATATAACCACGAATTTGGGTCAGTTCTAATATACTTATCAGTATTTCACTTTTACTGATTGAATCTAAAACACTGGGCCCGTTTTACTTTATTGGGCCAGATTGCATCTTAATGGGCCTCGACCCATTTCCAGCCCGTTTCCACTTATTAAATCCCTTCTTCGGGTCTATTGGGCTCTCAATACCCATTGGGCTTCGTTCCCAACTCTTTAGATAGCCCGTATATTATTTACGACAATTAATTCAAAATTCTCAATATAATTCACTAAATGCGGAATTAAATCCGAAGTTCGTAAAATAAATCTTTAATACGTGAATAATTACATAAATTGTCGTAAATGAGCTTTACTTACCCAAGATTATGGGATGGTGTGCGGCTCACGTTCAGAATTTATCGTCGAACTGCACAATTTATATTTAATTTCGGGTTATTTTCTAATTAAATATAATTTAAATAATTTCTCAGAAATCAAATCGATCAATTTTGACCACTTCCCGACTTACCCGAAGTTCGGTGTATCCCCGAAAATTCTTCCACTTTTTTTCTTTTTCTCTTTTTCTTCCTTTTGCTCCTTTTTTCCTCTCTTTCTTGGCTGAACAGGTTCGGTCCGGTTCAACCAAGTTCAGACCAGTCCGGTTCAGCTGGTTCAGTCCAATTCGACTGGTTCAAGGTTTCATCGGCTGGTTCTTCACTGGCTTCCACTTTCAGCTGTCCGTCTGGCCGTCCGATGCACGGATCTGGTGGCATTCACGCTCGGATCGACGGTAATGAGGTCGGTTTGGCCTTTCTCCTCTTTAGCGTCGATGGTGCCTCTCCTTTCTGCTGTTTTTGACGCCGTTCGTCGATTTCGCCGGCCGTGGCCACCACTAATCTATTCGTCTTTGCCTCGGGGCCGTTCGACTGGGGGCGAGGTTGGCCAGATCGACACCGGTGACCGTCGTTTCTCTTTTCCTCTTTCGATTTCTCCCCCTCGTCGTTTCTCGCATTTTTCTGTGGCTGGGGTGTGCGTGTCGGCCGGTGGAGGCTCCCTTGGTGCCAACCTTGCTTTGTCGGTCTTCTCTTCCCCCTTGTCGTCGTCGTTCGCCGACACTAGGAGATCGATCCTTTTGTTTTCTGTTTCGGTCGCGCGACACAGTCGCATGATCCTCTCTTTTTTTTTTAATTTAATTTTATTTATTTTTATAATTTATTATTTTATTATTTTATTCTAAAAATCCCAAAAATATCTAAAAAATTATATTTTATTCTTTTAATCAATAATTGAATTTATTTGTCTTATTTCGTCTTTTCGGTATATTTTTTAAAAAATTTCGGGATAATTTTTTGATGTAAAAATTTCAGTTTATTCTAATAAATTCATATCTTGATCAATTTGACTCGAAATTTAATTATTTCTTTGTTACTGATAGAGATTTCTCAAATCCATATTTTTAATGAAATTTTCTTATCGAATTTATACCGAATTTTGATCTTTTGACCGTTTTACCCTTACATGTGTTCGGGACCAAATCAGTCTAACTTCCCTTCACGAACACTCATTCATTTCATGTTTTAAATCCTTATGTCCAGTCTGAATCTCATTCGTTTAAATTTGTGACCATTTTCAATCCTATATAAGAAATTACGATATAATTTCGGGTCTTACATAATCTCCCTCACTTAAGAAATTTGGTCCTCCAAATTAGAACCAAGTCAAATGGGTCCATAAACAACTCCGGGTACGTCTATCACATATTACTCTTTAATTCTCATGTGAATTTTTCGGAGTGTACTACTACCAAAGGACTTGACTAGGGAGATCGTCTTAAACCTCAACATTTTTCCTTCCTGTTTAATGCCCGAATCGAGTTTTCAACATACGTTATACTTTCATTGAGCTGAGCTGTTGGAGCTCATATCTGATCACATATGTTGTGTCCGGATAGTATTTCTGAAGCATCAAAAGATGGGACACATCGTGGATGCCTGCTAATTCAGGTGGTAACGCCAACCTACAGGCCTTATCTCCCACTTTGTCCAATCTCTCAAAAGATTCAATCTAACGAAACTCAATTTGCCTTCTTTTCGAATCTCATTATGTTCTAAGGGCATGTAACTTCCAACAATACTGATTCACCATCGGTGAATTCCAATGCTTTTCTGGCTCTTGTCAGCATAGCTTTTCTGCCTGCTCTGAGGTGTTCTTAATCTCTCACAAATCAACTGAATATCCTCAGAGGTTTGTCTTACCAATTCGGAGCAATTCTCTATCTATCACCCACTTCCTCTTATCTAATTCGGGGAACAACCCCTAAAGTCATACCATGTCTCATATAAAGTCATCCCGATACTCAAGTGATAACTGTCGTTATTGGCGAATTTAATTAGTAGAAACTGATCATCCCAGGAGCTTATAAAATCAATGGCACACACTCTCATCATATCCTCCAGAACCTATACAGTCCCCTTTGACTGACAATCTGTCTGAGGACGAAAAGCTGTGCTAACACTCAATCAGGTTCCCATAGCTTCCTGAAAAATATTCCCAGAAGTGGGAAGTAAAGCAAGAATCCCTATCTGATACAATGCTCACTGGAAAATACATAGTGTTTCACAATCTTCCTTATACATAAATCCGCCTACACACTCAGAGTATCTGGGGATTTCAGGTGGGTAGACTTAGTCAATTTAGCGACTATCACCTAGATAGCCTCGTGATTCATCTAGGTCCTCTGTAACCCATCACGAAATTCATGGTAACTTGTTCTCATTTCCGTGTCGATATAGGTAGAGGCTACAATAACCCTGCAGACTTCTAGTACTCTACCTTAATCTACTGACATACGAGACACTTCTCCACAATCTCTACAATGTCTCTTTTCATATCTGACCACCAATACCCTTTTCAAAGATTTCGATATATTTATTACTTCTCAGATGCACTGTATATCTCGAAGAGTGAGTTTCTGACAATCACACTATCTCATTAACTGTGGTCCTAGGGAGCACTTATACTGTCTCTGAACCTCAGTAAGCCATCATCACTCTCTATGAACTCTATCACTGTACCCATCTAAATCTGACCCATACTATTGACACCATGTCGATAATCATGCTAAGCCTGTCAAATCCGGTCACTCAAATATGGTTCTAATCTCAGGCTAGCTGTCACATAATCACTGTCATCATCAAAAGGGATCACATCACTACTGAGGCTCACAACTGCTTTAGTAGCTCACGCTCCCTGACCATCATATGTAATACCATCCCAAGGCTCTTTCTGCTCAAGGCATCAGCAATTACATTAGCCTTTCCTATGTGGTAAATCATAATCCCTCAGAAGCTCTAACCCTCTTTGTTCTCATATCTGATTCTTTTTGTGAAAATAGGTACTAGAGACTTTTTATGTTCAGTGCATACCCAAAATTTCTCATCGTGTATATAGTAGTGACATATTCAGTACAAACACTATCGCTATCAACTTTAAATCATGGGTCAGATAGTTTCTTTCATGATCCTTGAGTTGCCTGGATCCATAATCGACTATCTTCCCATTTTGCATCAATACACAACCCAATCTTGGTTTCAAGACATCCATAGACCCTGAGAAACCTCTTAATTTGTTGGGTATGGTGAAAATAAATGCTGCGGTCAGTTCATACTTAATTGCACCAAAACTCCTATCACATCTATCATCTCATTCAAATACACTTTTCTTAGTTACACGTGTCAACAAAGTAGTCCATTTTGAGAACTCTTAACAAACCATCTGTAAGAACAATTTCCAATTGTTGCTTAAAATTTTCCTTGGACTTTAAATACACCCAAATATCATCAATAAGGATGATAACAAATCAGTCCAGGTAAAGTTTAAATACCTCATCGTAGTTAAGTTGAACTAAATATTTCAATCACCCATATCCTTGACCTATGTACGCAAAAACGTATAATGTCATTTCGAAATCACTTCTGTTCACGATACTAACCCACATCATTTCTTTTTTCTTATTTTAACGGCTTTTATAAAATTTTAATTTTTAAACCTTTCTAATTAATTGAATTCTATATTTCTTTATTGTACCAGTAAAGGTACCCTAATTTTAAATATATATATATATATTACGACTGTCGATTTTTATTTATAGATGATGAGTACTTCTAGATGCTGTCAAGTCTTCAAGCGGTGAGGTATTTTGAAATACCTTTATTAACCCTCAGACTTGACCACATGGACTGGTTATGGATATATCCCCCTTATCTCTGGTCACAATTCATATCTACTACATATCGCTTAATCCAAATTACTTCACATATCAGAGATATTCGTACCTTGCATACGCGTCTCTTATTCCAATATATCTTGTATTCAGGATCTATCACATCTCTAAACTTATCTCCTTTCGTATATCACTTATAACAAACTCTTTCATTACTTGTCAAAACTTACAGTATACTTTTCAGGGGTAACTATATCACTATATTACGATAGAAATCTGAACAGCATAGTTTGCAGCCGACCAATTTATTCTCAAATATTACTTCAAATTATTCATAGTCCATTAAATAAAATCGGCTGACTTATACTTCTTTCCCCGTTTTTGACTTATAATCTCTTCATAATTATTCCGTTAGTTAACCCTCCTTCATTGGGGTACTAACTATCACCATTGTGCCCATGGGTGTAGGCATTCACGTCTTTTACTAACTTATATACAAATGAAGGTGGTATGACTAAATGTGTGGCACTAGGATCAATTAAAATAATTACTTCATGATTCATAACCAGTGTGGTATCTTCCACCACATCATATAGTATCTTAGTCCAAGGCATACACTCGCCCTCGTCCAACAGCCTACTTTCCCCTTTCTCTTCGACTGTGGCCTCCCTTTTCGGTGCAGAGATATCAACAGAGTTTTCTCTGTCTCTTTGCCTTTCTGTGGGGAAATCTCACCCAACTCTTAGTAATCATTAAATAAATGACATGTCTTACCACACTTAGCGCCTATTTTAGTCTATAAAGTGTAGGTGTAGACCCTACTGCCATGGTATCTACCACACATCCTACACTGCTTACACTGCTAAGGAGCAGGTCGGGGTCCTCCAATCATAATACCCTTCAAAAGTGCTGAAATTGGATACACTGGGGCCTTACCAATCATCTTACCCCGTGACTTATCAACTCTAATCTCTTACCAAACTACCTTTTTTTTCCGTTCTGACATCTCTATCATTCTCTATTCTCTTTTGTCTCTATTTCGGCCCTTACTACCTTTTCCAATCTCAGAGGCGTGCAACACATGATTTTATTCACACAACTGTAGTCTGCGCACTGCCTCAGTATAGGTAGTGGTATCCAACAGGGCCAATCGGACTCAAATCGACAATCTGAGCCCTTCCATAAACTTTTAGGCTTTCCGACTCTCACTGCCCATAGTGTCGGGTAATACCTGCCCAGGGATATAAATTGAGTTTCATACTTGCCAATCAACCAATGCCTCTGGGTCAAAGTAAGAAATTTTATCTGTAATTTCATTCAAGCAGTGTCCAGGATATTTTGTCACCGGATTACATCTAGACTTATTTTCCATATATATTCTGGATGTCTAACTCTTAAGATGAGTTGAGCAGACTTCCACCAATGCTCTGACTCGCCCTCAAATCTCAGGCATACCATGAGCAATTAGCTCCTAAAATATTCTCCACACTCCGCTCCAACCTCGCGAAGCGTATCTCAATACTATCTGATCTCTCTGTCGGACTCTGTGGGGCATGCTCAACATTAGCCTCCATTTCAATCTCATCCTGGTTCAAATAGTCAACACGGCACGACTAGCAGGCTCAGGCCTACCTCTACGACCTCTGCCTCGTGCTCTACCTCCTCTACCGTGACTAATATTAGGCATAATGCCTATATTCCTGCATTCTCAACCATTGCTTAGTTAAAACCAATCTCGATATACACTATTGTATCTAACCAAGCACAGTAACACGGGGATGTAATTTTCTAATTACTGACACTGACACATATTAGACCAATTTCGCTCTAATATCCCAAAAATCAGAGTAAATTTTTCATTTTTCTTTTATACTTACCTGTCCTCTGATCGTGACCACACTCCACTAAACACATGCGTTTTTCACTAATTCTTTCCCATTCATTTACAAGTGTTTACAGTGTCTATATATCCAAAAATTTATTTACCAACATGTTATTGTGCTATTCTTATTTAGATACAATATGTACAAGTGTATATACCTCAAAATGATGGGTAGCATCGGATATCAGGAATGCACTACTGAGTCATCGCAAAGTCTACTGGAGGAAATCAGTGTAGGAAAATGAAAGGGGTGAGCACATCAAGCTCAGTAAGGCAATCCTACGAACAAGTAGGTAACCATACTACCTATCTGAACGTGGTGCCATGCATAAACCACCCTTTCTCCACACATTTCAAAACAGATGCTATAATTCATGATGTCATGTAAAACAAGTTCGCATGTGGATTTCAAAGAGCATGAAAAATTCAACATTTCATTCTCATTAACATTTCACAACAAAGTCAGGACTCAGCCTATCCCTCCGGTGTTCCTGACTCACACAACACCATGAAATCAAATGCTTTTCACAGCAATAGAAATATGCGATAAATGAATGTCATGTAAAACCAGTTGACATCATTCATGGGGTTAAATAGCATGGAAAATAACATCATGCAAGTTTCCGTTTAAAACCCAGTTTCATTCTCATTAAAATCATGCCTCAGGTAAGATCCAACCCCTCCCTCGGGTGATCCAGACTCACACGAAAATCCACAAAACATGATTCTCTAAGACATCAACATGCGAGATTAGGCAATATATGTATGTATCTCGGGCAAATAACTAGGACGATGGCCATATGTCCTTATGATCCCACTGCTACACGGATCCTAGTGTACGGGGTCTCACCACTATCGGGGACTGCCCTGGGAGGTGGGTCAGTCCATCCTATCGGCCCTGTCCAATCACTCGCATTCGAAGATGCAACACATCCGAAGATGCCACTCGCATTCAAAGATGCCACATAATCAATCCAGTACGGTACCGCGTACTCCATGCTACTTGCACGGTTCAACGTACTCTGTGGACCCATATCTCATATCCACAATCGTGCCTGTCTCAAAACGCACGTGTGAGCTAATTTAGTCGGTGTAACAAACAGTCTACCCGACGCTTCAAGCACGACTCATCGCATGTCTCATAAAATTAGTGCGACCGATGCTCTAGCACTCTCTTAAAATCAGTATGAGCGATGCTCCAGCACTCTCATAAAATCAAGAAAAATCTTATACGAGCCAAGCTCCAGCACGCATTTCATAAAATCTCATAAGATTAGTGCGAGCTAAGCTCCAACACTCTGTCAAAATCATGCAAAACTAGTGCGAGCTAGGCTCTAGCACTCTGTCATAACAATTCAAGTGAAAATCTGGTGCGAGTTAGACTCTAGCACCTTGTCACGAAAATCATGTAAAAATCTGGTGCAAGTTAGACTCCAGCATCGTGTCACGAAAATCATATAAAAATCCAGTGCGAGTTAGACTCCAGCACCAATGCATGTAAGACTCTAGTGCGAGCTCTCGCTCCAGCACTAATGCATACATCACACAAATCAAGACTCATGCAAGCTGAGCTCTAGCACGTCACATTTTCATAAAATCACGTAGGCGGCTATATTTCTCAAATCAATTTCAGAGAAAATCAACATTGTTGAAAATATGCAATGCTGTGCATTTTTATTTAAAAGTTAGCCAGCCTACTCATGTATGTGTCAAAACACCTCAAGAACAAGCAGGAACCTCTTGTTCTTGCTCCTCCCAACTTTTCCTAAATTTGAAAATTTTACCCTTCATAAAGGTGTTTCGGTAATTTACCCATCCGGGACACTAAAATTTTTATCTGAAATCTAGACCCTTCAGACAATTTAAGAGACTGCAAATGAAGTTGAAATTGCGTAAAGTTACCTCTAGCAGTCCGTAAAATTCTCTTACCTGGAATTACGTGCAAGCTTATCCTGTTTCACCCGTACCAGGTCTCTCAGTCCAATTTGCTCCAAACCAAGTCTACGAAGTTGCAAATAACCACGTATTTGGGTCAGTTCTAATATACTTATCAGTATTTCACTTATACTGATCGAATCTAAAACACTGGGCCATTTTACTTTATTGGGCCTGATTGCATCTTAATGGCCCTCGACCCATTTCCAGCCCGTTTCCACTTATTAAATCCCTTCTTCGGGTCTATTGGGCTCTCAATACCCATTGGGCTTCGCTCCCAACTATTTGGATAGCCCGTATATCATTTACGACAATTAATTCAAAAATCCCACTATAATTCACTAAATGCGGAATTAAATCCGAAATTCGTAAAATAAATCTTTAATACGCGAATAATTACATAAATTGTCTTAAATGAGCTTTATTTACCCAAGATTATGCGATGGTGAGCAAATCGAAGTTCTATCGGCTCACGTTCAGAATTTATCGTCGAACTGTACAATTTATATTTAATTCCAGGTTATTTTCTGATTAAATATAATTTAAATAATTTTCCAAAAATCAAATCGGTTAATTTTGACAGCTTACCGACTTACCCGAAGTCCGGTGTATCCTCAAAAATTCTTTCCCTTTTTTTCTTTTTCTCTTTTTCTTCCTTTTTCTCCCATTTTCCTCTCTTTCTTGGCTGAACCGGTTTGGTCTGGTTCAACTGGATTTAGACCGGTTCGATTCAGCCGGTTTAGTCCGGTTTACTCAATTCAGGGCTTTGCCGATCTGTTCATCGGCTTCCACTTCCGGCAGGTCCATCTAGCTATCCAATACACGGATTTGGTGGCATCCACGCTCGGATCGGTGACAATGAGGCCGATTCAGCTTTTCTCCTCTTCGGCGTCGGTGGTGCCTCTCCTTTCCATCTTTTTCGGCTCCGTCCGTCGGTTTCGTCGACCGTGGCCACCACCAATCTGCTCGTCTTTGCCTCAGGGACGTTCAACAGGGGGCGGGGTTGGCCAGATCGACGCCGGTGGCCGCCGTTTCTCTTTTCCTTTTTCGGTTTCTCACGATTTTCGATGGCTGGGGTGCGCGTGCCTGCCGGTGGAGGCTCCCTCGATACCGACCTTGCTTCGCCGGTCTTCTCTTCCCCCTTGTCGCGCGATCCTCTTTTTTTTTTTATAATTTATTATATTATTTTTTTATTCATTATTTTATTCTAAAAATCCCAAAAATATCTAATAAAATTATATTTTATTCTTTTAATCAATAATTGAATTTATTTGTCTTATTTTGTCTTTTTGGTATATTTTTCCAATATTTTTTGGATAATTTTTCGATGTAAAAATTTCAGTTTATTCCAATAAATTCATATCTTGATCAATTTAACTCGAAATTTAATTATTTCTTCGTTATTGATCAAGATTTCTCAAATCCATATTTTTAATGAAATTTTCTTATCGAAATTATATCGGATTTCAATCTTTTGACTGTTTTACCCTTACACGTGTTCGGGACCAAATCAGTCTAACTTCCCTTCACGAACACACTCATTTCGTATTTTAAATCCTAATCGCCAGTTTGAATCCCATTCGTTTAAATTTGTGACCATTTTCAATCCTTTATAAGAAATTATGATATAATTTTGGGTCTTAGAATCTGTGACAGGTTGAGGACGGAACATAGTAGACAGAAGAGTTATGCAGATGTGCGAAGACGTCCTCTTGAGTTTCAGGTTGGGGACTCCGTATTTGTTAAGGTGTCACCGATGAAAGGTGTAGTACGTTTCAGGAAAAGAGGAAAGATGAGTCCTCGCTTCATTGGTTCATTCAAGATTTTGGGTAAAGTGGGAGATGTAGCATATCGGCTAGCACTACCTTCATAGTTGTCGGGTCTACATGATGTCTTCCATGTTTCGATGTTAAGGAAGTATCATCCGGACCCTTCTCATGTCATCGAGTACGAGCCACTAGAGATTCATGAGGACATGAGTTATGTTGAGCAGCCGATCTGGATTCTCGACAGGAAGGAGAAAGTGCTACGATCTAAGACTATCCCACTAGTGAAGGTTCTCTGGCGACACCACGAGACAGAGGAAGCTACCTGGGAGCCAGAGAGCCAATTGAGGGAGAAGTACCCTCATCTATTCGATGGACCAGCTTCAATTTAGAGGACTGAATTCTTAAAAGGTGGGGAGAAATGTGAAACCTTATTTTTCCCATCTTATCATGCTTATGAGAAGTAAATTACATCTCAATGTAACGTTTTACAGGCCCATAGACGATTAAAGCACTTGGTTGTAGCGTCGGACCTGATGGCACACAAATCGAGGTAAGGTCTTAGACCCGAGAATTTCTTAAAAATGTCATGTTCATGCATGGAATGATGTGTAGAAGGGAAAACTAAGTGATTGGAAATGTAAAAGTTAGTAAACTCGGGTTTTAAATTAAATCGAGAAAACGGACCTAATAAGGGAAATAAATACGTATAAAATTTTAGAAATATGTGGAAATTATTCCGAGGCCATGAGAAATTAGTATAAGGTGAAATTGACATGGGAAATAAACATCATGAAGAAAAATGGAGATTTAGGGGTTCATATGAATTTTTAAAGTTAACTAAAAGCTTATTTCCATTTTGCTCGGTATTGGCTAAATCGCGCAAAATGAGCTCGTTCGTGAAATATTTCTTAAACAAGTGATCCCCAAATTTTTATGGGACATACCATAGACATATTATAACAATTGAGAAGTGGAACTTTGAAGAAATCGGATCAGGATTAATTTTGGTAAATTTTATAAAACAAAACAGTCATTTCCCCTGCATTTAACAAGCAGTCAGCCAATGGAAATCAACTAAGTGGATGACCTTCTAGATGTTTTTTGATTCAGATATTTTCCAGTCTAAAATTAAACTGGATAAGATTCATAAAAAGCTAAAAACAATCCCTAAATGAGCTGAAACCTGAGAGTTCTCTCTCCCCCATCCTTGTCGCAGGCGGTACTTATTCTTCTGACTTGTTAGAGTTTTTCAGCCATCCTCCGGCCATTTTCAGGCAAAGGTCCCTTCATATGAAATCTTCCTCTTCCCCCCTCTACCACATATAAAAAATTAAGACATAACCGATGTCATTTACCCCTTGAAAAGTTAGAGAGACGAACAGGGCAGAAAACTTCCCTGTTCCAAGGTAAGCAAAAATTCAATTTTTAGATGAATTTGATGAGGTTCTTGGATGATTCTAAACACTCCTAAGCTCTATAAATGTTTAATTATAGATGAGTGGTAATAGGGAGACCTAAAACCAAAGTCAAAGTGGGTGAAAAGTGAGAAGAAGTTGAGGTATAGTGATGACTATGAGATAGGTTGTTATTTAATGATTGTGGATGATTTTTAGTGAAAGGAAATTTGATAAATTAATTTATATGATTGAGTTTAATTATAGCCAGCATGATTTAGCTACTGTAATGATGAATTTGGATGCAATTAAAATGAATTTACAGTTAAAATTATATTGCAAAGGTTCGGTTTAGAGTTTAACTAGGTGAATTATCGAAATAATGCAAGAATCGATAATTTAAGGTCTTGTTTGAAGTGGAATGAATTGCTGGAATGTAAGACATGATGTAGAGGTATTGAAAATGAATTTAAAGGTGTCGAACATGTTAAGAAAGCTTAAAACCGAGGTTTAAACCGATAAAACTAAGCAAAACGAGCAAAGTAGCGAAAAGTCAACTTTTGGTCAATCTTTTAGATGTAATCACATATTGAATATATTAACATGAATTTGAGCTATATGTGATGAGATAACTTGGTATGTGATAGCTCGGGTTATCGGTAAACATTTTGAGGTGAGCTCAAAAATCGAGCAACGTATACTACCTTCGACGTTAAGAGGTAAGGGATATAATTTAGAGTAGCATTAGTACTCATCAACCTTACCAAATGTTTATGTGGATAGTTAGTTGAGTTTCCACGAAAAAGGGTTTTCTCAAAAGTTGAAAAGAGTACTATTCACTCAAAACCGAAATAAACTTATCCAAGCTTTTCAAAATGACTTTTATTGCATGAGATACATTTTAGTATATATGTTTATGTATATAAAAGTGATTTTCACTTATGAAATGAAAGCATAGTATGTTTTCCATGAGTTTATGGGTTAAAGTCCTGGGAATGTCTTACGAAACTATGTTTTCATTATATGGGTTACATATATACTCGAGATATATGTGTTTATGAAAAACATGCTTAATGTTTTGAGACTATGGCACGAAGTATTGATGTTATGAGGTCAGAGTGATCTGGGGTCGATCTTGTACGTTGAGAAAACGGTACAAAGACGATCAAGGATCTTCCTAGCCGACGGCCAGGGAACGGGCAGGACTCTGACGAGATGAGATGACTTGTGGTACCATGTAACCATTTAAAGTTCGTGCGTTGAGACTGCTTAGAGACTGCGAGTCCTTTGCAGGCACTTAATGAGTCACCCCACCATAGCCTCGTACCACACAGTCTAATAGGGCACTGTACGACCCTGATCCAGTCTTATAGTTCCCTGTACTATGGCCATATGTACCAGTTATGTTAATGATGTCTTTCAGGACCACTTATGATGAAGCCATGTCTCCAAGAGAAACGAAATATGTTTTCGCACATTTCATGCTACCTTAGGCGTTATTTGCTTTTTAGCACATGTTCTTTTTCTATGATGTGATTTTAAAGGTAGCTTATTGGTTATGTTTTATGAAATGTGCATATGACAGTACGATTTCACTTTCAAAGTGATAAGCACGTTATGATATGCATGATTGAGTTTTGAGATGCTTTTCACTTGTTTACTACATGATATGCATACTATATATGAGTTTTACCAAAAAGATGCATGATGTGTAAACTTGTGATTTAAGCATGTTTTTACTACTTTTATGAATTCAAGCATCTCTACTCCAGTACATGTTTATGCTGATTTGTAAAACCATGTGTTTTACTTGTTTTTAGTATTAAGGTTACTTTAAATGTATCTCTTACTGAGCTTGAAAAGCTCACCCCCTTCCTTTCCATCTTCCAGATTACCTACAGTGATTCTACTGCACTCACGCGCTAGAGGTCATAGACGAGGCAGTCCGACCTTTCATCAGATCATTTGTAGCGACGAGGTATAGCTTTACTTTTGTTCCAGACACGATGTACAACATAGACACTAATGTATATTACAGTCGGGATGTAATAGTTGTAAGCGATTATATTTATGTATAGAGTTTTTATTACGCAGAATAAATATATGTTGTGGATGTTATGAGATCCTGGAATAGAATTGAAAATGGTGTTGCGGATGTGGGTTGAAAATTATAAACTGCGTTTTAAACTCTGCAGGTTGGGTTAAGTCAAAATGCAGTCGTTATGCTGCCCAATTTTTATAAAATGATAAAAGTTAAGAAACTGACATAGACAGGAACACAACTCAGTTAAATAGGTTAAAAAGTTTTAAAATTGTCCATTTTCTGTGTTTTCAGGCTTGACATACTACATCTAATTGGTCATGTATTTGGATTAATAATTTAGACCAACCATAAATTATTAATTAAAAATTCATAATTATAATCTCATTGTAATTTGAAAGATCAATATACTCTTTAGTCATCTCAGGGTAAAATTATCATTAATTAAATCCCATATTCTAGTTGGCACAGGATTGTAGTCTCACTAGGAATTCTACTTGTACTAGGATTCATCACATAAATCCAACTCTAATTATCTTGTTTTGGTCATACTCTTATTATGCATGACCCTTTAGGTTTTCATTACGTTGGCAGTAATTCAGAATCTTATTTATAAATCACAAGCCAAGATTCGTATCTACCAATGCATCATGGCTACCCAAGTTATGAAAATGTCGATTAGTTGACGACAACCTTTTCATGAGCAATTACCGTATAATTCGATCCTTTCACCACCTAACTGGTAGTCGACTACACCCACTCCAAGTGACCTAGACGTGTATCCGCAAGTACACGGGTCGTGCAAGTAATAATGGGGTTTGAGTCCCCAATTATCATCCCACAGAAAAGTTGATTAGCTTAATTAACTACCGGTTAATCTTACCCTAAGTATATCCTAGCAAATTATGAATTTTTCAGTGGGTACTCTACAAGGCTGAAATTAAAAATACTGAAAACAATAAAAATTATAAAATAAGGAAAATAAAACAGAGTAAAAATTAATTATAAAACTCCGAGCAATTAAAAGCAAATACCTACTAAAGATAATTAAAACAGTTAAAATTAATTAATGCAAATAAACTAAAATGCAAAATATGAAAATAAAGAAACAAAATTAATTAGACTAGAATTAAACAAACTCAAAATAAAATATGCATGTAATTAAACTACTTAATAAAAATGCAAATTAAGCTAACCTAAAGTCTAATAAAATAAAACTTCTATTAATCCTAAAGAAATTCTTAAATCAAACTAAGAAATTAACTACTTATAAAATGATCCTAAATTAAATGTAACTCTAACTAATTACTAACAATAAAACAAAATCTAAATAATGCATGAGAAATATTTTTGGATTTTTCAATTTAAAATGAAAACTTAAAACATGCATAAAATGATTTTACTCTAATTTAATTCTAAATGCAACTCATAAATTCTATACTAACATTAAGTCCTAAAATCAATTATTAACATAATTAAACTAAAAATCAAATTAACCAACAAATATACTATAACTCATCTACAATTTAATTTAACACCATACCTAAGCTACAACTAATAAAAGGATCAAAACAATTAAACTAATAAATATAAAAACATGAAATATTAAATTTGCAAGGTTTATGAGCAGCCAAACATGGCCTTAACAAAAGTTCCCAGCTGGCCTCGATCCCGTGCATGTACTGTGCACGTTTCATTTTGGCTCTGCAACTAGGTACTGCTCTCGGCATGCCCAGCGGTGCTGTACTGTCCGACTGCTCCTGCTCCATTCCCTGCAACAACAGCACGCAGCACATCGCCAGCTTTGCTCCGTACAGCCTCCACGTCCTGCACAACTCCTGTAACGACCCTTGACCCTTGGATATTTGAGGGATTTTTTTTCTTGAAACTTAAATTCCCACTAATTCCTTTATTTACTTAGGTTGTATTCATGTTCAGTGTCAATTCATTTTCCTACTTCTTTATCCAGAATTATATTTAAATTTCACATTTTAAATTATATGGCCGATAGAAATTTCGGCAGCATAACGGCTTATACATAAGCCTACCTGTGACGCCCCGAAAATGGGAAAAATAGGGCAAATTTAAAACTTTTTACTCATCAAATCACAATTAAGGGTGTATTCCTATGCAGTGTCATACATTATCATACTTATCATGCCTCAGGATCTCATCATAATTTAGTATATATCATATAATATACATTACTCAATTCTGAGTTAATTAATCCTAATACATCCCATACATCATTGTACAACAAGTGTCTGTAAATATAACTCTAGTCTGGATACATGAACATCGAATATATGTACCTCAACACATAAAATACGGCATGGAGCTCAAGTTCTCCACTAGCCTCTAATCCGTACGTCGCAGGGAACTCACTTCACTTGAAGAAATCTGGAGGGGGAAGAAAATAGGGTGAGCTTCTAAATCGCTTAGTAAGAGGGGTAAGGGAACTCAGTCATATAAACCATATCACACATCACAAATATGTATTTGTATATGAAACTCAGTATACTCATTTGAAATCGTAGCATGGAAGTTCTCAAAACATCATCATCTCATAGCTCATAAATCATGTGAAAACATGAAGGTAAAAAGGCTCAATATAGAGCATTTACAAGCATGAGTAAATATATGCGATAATGGTTTTTCTCAAAATACATGATAAAAATCACCTCAGTATATAGCACGTGACAAGGTCACAAAACACAATTCATGTGTAAAACGAGACTAGGCAATAAAACTCATATAAAACTCGTCATGGCACATCAAATATATAATCTCCTCTAGGTACATATCCCAGGCATCCTCGTAAGAGGGAACGTCGACAATATGGTCGTATGCATGGTATATTGGACTTATATGTTACTAGAACAAGGCTCGGCCTTACATGCTACCAGAGCAATGCCTCACCTCATGCACACTATCACGTGGTCCCTGGGTCGGTTCCCAGGTGGCCCACTCTCTCGATCTTACATGCTACCAAAGCAAGGCCACCCAGCGTTACCAGAACGGGGGTCATCTCGCATTACCAAAACGAAGGAATATCGGACTTACATGCTACCAGAGCAAGGCCTCCCAACGCCACCAAAGTGGAGGAATAATCAGACTTACATGTTACCAGAACAAGGCCTGTGGTCTTTGGGTCGGTTCTCAGGCGTCCTACTATATCGGTCTTACATGCTACCAAAGCAAGGCTTAATGTGTATTCAATATGACATGCCTAAGTCTCAATCATTAGCCATTATCATATAAAACGTTATGCCTTCACGTAGAACTCATAATGGTTTTCTCTCATAAAACTCATTTAAAACATTCGTGTACTCACACAAAACATATTAAAATCGAGTTCTAACCGGCAAAACACGCACACATTTTCTCAAATCTCATTATTGCCTTAACGTAGAGCCCAAGCTACTTTTCACGTAAACTCAACGGTTTATAAAGCAATTTCACACTTAGCTTATAAACTCATAAAACAATGGGCTCCAACCGGCTATAAAAACCGTGTGCAATCATATCACAACACAACAGCAAACATGCTTGTATTCTCAAATCATGGTTCATGCTACAACAGTTCATCAAAACACATACACAAATGGTTTAGTTTTCCCTTACCTCTTTGCACCTTGTATAGCACAATCGTTCCCCCATATCATGGACTAGCCTCGCATTCCACTACGGAACTCCCGAGCTGTCCAAACGATGTAAAAAACATCAATAACCCAACTCAATCGCATTATTGAGCACACATTTGCTCATTTTCTCATTAACACCTCAATTAACTTAAATCTTCACAATTTTATCACAACTCACATTCTCACCCACTACATCTCAAAATTCTACATTTCTCGTACTATATTCCACGCTAAATTCACCACATTGTCTCAATTCCAATTTATAGCCATAATTCCTAAAATTACCATAATCGTATAATAACATCTCTACTCCAACAAAATCATAGTTTCATCAATCTCTAATCATTTTCCAACTATTTCCTCACAATGCCCATGCTCGTAATCACCAAAGATTACTTAAAAATCAAAGATCGAGGTTTAGAGGATTACCTAAACTTGTGGAGTGCTCAACTCACACCTCGATTCGATTCGTCGTTCGATTTTCAAGTATGTTTTTCTCCTTTGGGTCGGCAATAACTTTCCTTCTTGCCACAACCTTGATTTGGACGAAAATGGACGATTTGGAAGAGAGAGAAAGCTTGGGTTCGACTGAAATGGAGGTTTAGAAGAGAGAGAAAAGATGAAATACAGGAAAACATCGGGGTCCTTTTATAGACAAAGGGTAGGAGATCGATCTGGCTCTTGATGAGATCGATCTGCATTTGAATTTGGGGACGATTTGGGGTAATTTTATGCCTAGGAGATCGATCTGTCGTGGGGTAAGATCGATCTCTTAATGGCTTCATGAGATCGATCTACTCTAATTATGAGATCGATCTCTAGTTTACATAATGCTTCATGAGATCGATCTGCTCTTTGAGGAGATCGATCTTCTCCCAAACAGAAACATTTTGAGATCGATTCCTTCCTCATGAGATCGATCTTCTCCCAAACAGAATCCTAAGGAGATCGATTCCTTCTTCATGAGATTGATCTTCTCTCAAACAGAATCATAAGGAGATCGATCCTCTTTCATTGGAGATCGATCTCCTCACTTAATTTCCTCCTTCCTTGTCATTTTTAACTTACCAAATTGATCCTCTCTTCTCCAAGATCGATCTGGCCCCATAGTTTCACATTTTAACATAAAATCTCCAAATATAATTTTCACAATTCACTACTTTGATTATCTCTCATTCATTACTTATACATTTCACTCAGCTCGATAAATTACACTTCAAGTTCATATTACATAATTAAAATATATCTAAAATTCTCAGATCTCACATCCTCCCCACCTTTAAAAGAATTTGGTCCTCCAAATTCAACTCAACTCGTCTAATAGATGGGGGTATTTCTCCTTCATGAGACTCTCCAATTCCCACGTTGCCTCTTCTATTGAGTGATGTTTCCACAAAACTTTCACTAATGGGATGCTCTTGGTTCTAAGTACCTTCTCCTTTCTATCAAGAATCCGGACGGGTTCTTCAGTGTAGCTCATGTCCTCTTGTATGTCCATATCGTCATACTCTATGACATGAGAAGGGTCCAGGTGGTACTTCTTCAACATAGACATATGAAAGACGTTGTGTTTTTCGGACATCTGTGGGGGTAATGCTAATCTGTAGGCTACCTCTCCCACTCTCTCATGAATCTCGAATGGTCCTATGTATCGAGGACTCAATTTTTCTTTCTTCCCAAATTGCATGATACCCTTGTTCGGTGATATCTTCAGAAATACTGCATCACTAACATCAAACTTGAGTGGCCGTCTACGCACATCCGCGTAGCTTTTCTGTCTACTTTGTGCAACCCGTAACCTTTCACATATGAGTTTCACACTCTATACAGCTTGCTCAACAAGCTCGGGAGCATTTATCTTTCTGTCACCAACTTCTTCCCATGCTACAGGGGATCTACACCTCCTACCATATAGCGTCTCAAAAGGTGTCATTCCAATACTCTCATGATAGCTGTTATTGCACACAAACTCTGTTAGGGGCAGGTGATCATCCCATGATCCCTTAAAATCAATCGTACACGCCCTCAACATATCCTCCAGGGTCTGAATAGTCCTCTCTGACTGACCATCCGTCTGAAGATGATAGGCGGTACTGAAACTCAATCGAGATCCCATGGACTCCTGAAGCTAGGTCTAAAATCTGGAAGTAAATCGGGAATCTCTGTCAGAAGTAATACTCACTGGAGCCCCATGTAATCTAGCTATCTCACTGACATATAATTCAGCTAAGGCATCCACAGTATCTGTCCTCTTGATGGGAAGGAAGTGGGCACTCTTGGTCAGTCGATCCACTATGACCTATATTGCATCATGACCTCTCCGGGTCCTCGGTAAACCCATAATAAAGTCTATGGTGACTTGCTCCCATTTTCGTGTAGGTACAGGTAAAGGCTGTAGTAGTCCTACGGGCTTCAGATGCTCAGCTTTCACTTACTGGCATACTAAACATCTGGCCACATACTCTGCCATGTCTCGCTTCATACCACTCCACCAGTACACCTTTCTCAAGTCTCGGTACATCTTAGTACTCCCTGGGTGCATGGTGTATCGCGAGCAGTGGGATTCTCTCAGTATCTGTCTCTTCAAGGCATCATCGTCCAGTACACAAATCCGTCCTCTTAACCTTAACAATCCATCCCCACTGATTGTGAGATCCGACTGTGAAGTCTGCTCAGCTTGGCTAACCATATGTATCAATCTCTGATCATTGCGCTGCCCAATTCTAATCTGATCCATGATCTTAGGCTCTATTCGCAGGCTAGCCAAAAATCTAATCTCTACCTCTGTAACTCTGATCCGAAGTTTGACAAACTGCTCTAATAAATCCCATTCCCTGATCATCATGGCAGATATCATACTTTTTCTGCTCAGGGCATCAGCAACTACGTTTGCCTTACCTTGTTGGTATAGAATCTCGCAGTCATAATCCTTAAAGAGTTCCATCCATCTCTTTTGTCTCATAGTTAACTCCTTCTGATCAAAGAGATACCTCAAACTCTTGTGATCAGTGAAGACCTGAAATCTTTTCCCATATAAGTAGTGCCGCCAGATCTTCAAGGCAAAAACCACAGCGGCTAACTCCAAATCAAGCGTGGGGTAATTTCGCTCATGGTCTTTCAACTGTCACGATCCATATGCGACCACTCTTCCATGTTACATGAGTACACACCCCAATCCTTGATGGGATGCATCACTATAAACAAAAAATCCTCTTGATCCCTCAGGAATAGTCAACACAGGTGCCGCTGTCAATCTCCTCTTTAATTCTTGAAAATTGAGCTCACACTGATCAGTCCATATAAACGGAGTCTGCTTACGCGTGAGCTTAGTCAAAGGAGCGGCAATCCTGGAAAATCCTTCCACAAATCTTCTGTAATACCCTGCCAAACCAAGGAAGCTTTGTACTTTAGTAACTGTCCTCAGTCTTTCCCAATTAAGCACAGCTTCTACCTTACTTAGATCCACTGATACTCCTTCCTCTAAGACTATATGACCAAGGAAAGCTATCTGATCTAGCCAAAACTCACACTTACTAAGTTTTCCATACAATTGCTTATCTCGGAGTATCTGAAGTACTAACCACAAATGTTGTGCATGCTCCTCATATGACCGAGAGTATACCAGGATATCATCAATAAAGACTATCACAAACTTATCTAGATAGTCTCTGAACACCTCGTTCATTAATCTCATAAATGCTACAGGGGCGTTCGTCAATCCAAATGACATCACTAGAAATTCATAATGGCCATACCTTGTCCTGAAGGCCGTCTTCGAAATATCTGCTTCTTTAATCCTCAATTGGTGATAGCCCGATCTCAAATCAATCTTAGAAAAGACTGAGGCCACTCTCAGCTGATCAAGTAAATCATCAATCTTAGGCAATGGGTATTTATTCTTCATCGTAGCTTTATTTAATAATCGGTAGTCTACGCATAATCTGAGAACACCATCCTTCGTCTTAACAAATAAGACGGGTGCTCCCCACGGTGAAATACTGGGTCTAATAAACCCTTGATCTAATAACTCCTGTAGTTGTTTCTTCAATTCCACAAGTTCCATTAGTGCCATCCTGTATGGAGGTCTAGAGATAGGCTGAGTGTCCGGTACTAAATCAATGGTAAACTCCAGCTCTCTCTCTGGTGGCAAGCTTAGCAACTTATATGGGAAAACATCCGAAAATTCGCACACCACAGGTATATCCTTCATCCTCGGATGTTCCCGCTCATCATCTGAGATGAGTGTTTCATAACCTTCACATGAACAATCATATTTAATACTCTCAAGAATAATATTAAAATTTCAAATTACTTACTAGAATTCCACATATTCAGTTCCTCAATATCTCAACCGTACACTATAAAGTTCAGGTAGGGAGAAAGTTACAATCTTAGTGTAGCAGTCTAAACTCACTCGATTGGTTGCCAGCCAATCCATTTCCAAAATTACATCAAACCCATGTATATTTAACATTATTAAATCTGCTAACATTACTCTATCTCCCACCTTTATTTCACATCCTCTACAGATTAACTCAGTTCTCTGTGATTCACGCATAGAGGTATTTACATGTAGTATATACTCTAGAGGTTCAAACTTCAAAGTTAATCTACATGTAAAATACTCAAAAATAAACGAATGCGTGGATCCTAGATCAATCAACACATGAGCCTTATGATTACAGACAGAGAGTGTACCTCTTATAGTTTCTGCAAAAGTATCTGCAGTTTCCTTGTCCAGGGCAAACACACGTCCCTGTGTAACAGGCTTTTTCCCTTTCTCTGCAGTAGTGGCCCGTCTCTGGGGATTCACTCTCTGAGGCTGCTGTCTAGTAGGCTCCGGAGCATGTGGTATCTGAGGTTGAGGACAGTCCTTCACTCTGTGACCCATGTCACCACATCTGAAACATTCTCGGATTGAACCAGTACAACTTCCCTCATGCGATCGACCACAGTCTCTACAAACCCTTATCTCAGGCCTACCATATCGAGGGGTCTCCTTGATAATAGGATAAGCTCTGGGTCTCTCCAATCTGCCCTTCTGTACCTCAATCCTTCCTCTTCTGAAGGAACCTCTCCGAACATCTGCCTAGGACATCGCTGGCCTCTTGCTTTTATCCCTAGTCACTGCTCCGAACTCACTCTGAGATTGTACAATTTCAATTCCCCTCTAAATTTCTTATGCTCGTCTCAGAGCATCTCCAAACTCAGTAATACATAACCCAATCAATCGATCTCTGATGATGGGCTTTAATCCATACACAAATCTCTCTGTGCGGAGCTCTTTACTCTTGAAGGTTTCTGGATCATATCTCAGTAGAGCGGTAAATTGGCTCTCATAATCGTCAACAGACATGCCATCCTATACCAAACTCAAAAACTCTTCTTGCCTCCTCCTCTGGGCAGCTTGTGGTATGTATTGGGCTCTAAAGGCTGTCTGAAACTCTTCCCAATCAATCACATCCTAGTGGGACATCAGAATACCCTGGGTAGTACCCCACCAATCTCGAGCTCTCCTTTTCAACATATAGGCACTCATACTGACTCTCTCAACATCGGTGCACCCCAGATAATCAAATATAACTCTCAACTCCATCAGCCACTCCTCAGCCTCTGTAGGATCCTTCTTTCCCCTAAATGCGGGTGGATTCATTTTCAAAAAGTCCTTTAGTCAGACCATACTTCTGTCATCAGGCTGAGTGACGGGAGGCACTAGGTCTATCTGTACTGGGGGTACGGGAGGTCCTTGTGGTGGTGTAGGAGTAGTACCCGAGGCATTAACTCCAAAATGTTGCGCGAATAGCGCAGCCATTTGCTTAAATCCCTGCCTCACATCGATTTCAATCCGATTAAATCGAGAGTTAGGACTCTCTGGTTGTGGGGCAGGTGACGAAGGGGACTCTACTTGCCTCCTCAAACGACCTCGTCGTTTACTCATTCTCTATCTCAACTCGTCACCTGCGCGTACATATCAAAATCGATTGAAATCTCAATCATCAATTTCAGTTCAAGACCAGACTTATACAGACACTTGGGATGTATTCTATTTCACTTAACCGACACTGACAGTACTAGGCACCCTAAGATCTGATACCAAGAAAACTCTGTGACACCCCAAAAACGCGAAAAATAGGGCAAATTTAAAACTTTTTACTCATCAAATCACAATTAAGGGTGTATTCCTGTGCAGTGTCATACATTATCATACTTATCATGCCTCAGGATCTCATCATAATTTAGTATATACAATATAATATACATTAATCAATTCCGAGTTAATTAATCCTAATACATCCCATACATCATTGTACAACAAAATGTCTGTAAATATAACTCTAGTCTGGATACATGAACATTAAATATATGTACCTCGACACATAAAATACGGCCTAGAGCTCAAGTTCTCCACTAGCCTCTAATCCATACGCCGCAGGGAACTCACTTCACTTGAAGAAATCTGGAGGAGGAAGAAAACAGGGTGAGCTTCTAAATCACTCAGTAAGGGGGTAAGGGAACTCAGTCATATAAACCATATCACACATCACAAATATGTATTTGTATATGAAACTCAGTATACTCATTTGAAATCGTAGCATGGAAGTTCTCAAAACATCATCATCTCATAGCTCATAAATCATGTGAAAACATGAAGGTAAAAAGGCTCAATATAGAGCATTTACAAGCATGTGTAAATATATGCGATAATGACTTTTCTCAAAATACGTGATAAAAATCACCTCAGTATATAGCACATGACAAGGTCACAAAACATAACTCATGTGCAAAACGAGACTAGGCAATAAAACTCATATAAAACTCGTCATGGCATATCAAATATATAATCTCCTCTGGGCGCACATCCCAGGCATCCTCGTAAGAGGGAACGTCGACAATATGGTCGTATGCATGGTATATTGGACTTATATGTTACCAGAACAAGCCTGGTCTTACATGCTACCAAAGCAATGCCTCGCCTCATGCACACTATCACATGGTCCCTGGGTCGGTTCCCAGGCGGCCCACTCTCTCGGTCTTACAAGCTACCAAAGCAAGGCCACCCAGCGTTACCAGAACGGGGGTCATCTCGTGTTACCAAAACGGAGGAATATCGGACTTACATGCTACCAGAGCAAGGCCCGGACTTACATGCTACCAGAGCAAGGCCTCCCAACGCTACCAAAGTGGAGGAATAATTGGACTTACATGTTACCAGAACAAGGCCTATGGTCCCTGGGTCTATTCCCAGGCGTCCCACTATATCGGTCTTACATGCTACCAAAGTAAGGCCTGATGTGTATTCAACATGACACGCCTAAGTCTCAATCATTAGCCATTATCATATAAAACGTTATGCCTTCACGTAGAACTCATAATGGTTTTCTCTCATAAAACTCATTTAAAACATTTGTGTACTCACACAAAATATATTAAAACCGAGTTCCAACCGGTAAAACATGCACACATTTTCTCAAATCTCATTATTGCCTTAACATAGAGCCCAAGTTACTTTTCATGCAAACTCAACGGTTTATAAAGCAATTTCACACTTAGCTTATAAACTCATAAAACAATGGGCTCCAACCGGCTATAAAAACTGTATGCAATCATATCACAACACAACAGCAAACATGCTTGTATTCTCAAATCATGGTTCATGCTACAACAGTTCATCAAAACACATACACAAATGGTTTAGTTTTCCCTTACCTCTTTGCACCTCGTATAGCGCAATCGTTCCCCCATATCACGGACTAGCCTCGCATTCCACTATGGAACTCCTGAGCTGTCCAAACGATGTTAAAAACATCAATAACCCAACTCAATCGCCTTATTGAGCACACATTTGCTCATTTTCTCATTAACACCTCAATTAACTTAAATCTTCACAATTCTATCACAACTCACATTCTCACCCACTACATCTCAAAATTCTACATTTCTCGTACTATATTCCATGCAAAATTCACCACATTGTCTCAATTCCAATTTATAGCCATAATTCCTAAAATTACCATAATCGCATAATAACATCTCTACTCCAACAAAATCATAGTTTCATCAATCTCTAATCATTTTCCAACTATTTCCTCACAATGCCCATGCTCGTAATCACCAAAGATTACTTAAAAATCAAAGATCAAGGTTTAGAGAATTCCCTAAACTTGTGGAGTGCTCAACTCACACCTCGATTCGATTCGTCGTTTGATTTCCAAGTATGTTGTTCTCCTTTGGGTCGGCAACAACTTTCCTTCTTGCCACAACTCTTGATTTGGACAGAAATGGGCGATTTGGAAGAGAGAGAAAGTTAGAGTTCGGCTGAAATGGAGGTTTGGAAGAGAGAGAAAAGATGAAATGCAGGAAAACACAGGGGTTTTTTTATAGACAGAGGGTAGGAGATCGATCTGGCTCTTGATGAGATCGATCTGCATTTGAATTTGGGGACAATTTGGGGTAATTTTATGCCTAGGAGATCGATCTGTTGTGGGATAAGATCGATCTCTTAATGGCTTCATGAGATCGATCTGCTCCAATTATGAGATCGATCTCTAGTTTACAGAATACTTCATGAGATTGATCTGCTCTTTGCGGAGATTGATCTTCTCCCAAACAGAAACATTTTGAGATCGATTCCTTCCTCATGAGATCAATCTTCTCTCAAACAGAATCATAAGGAGATCGATCCTCTTCCATTGGAGATCGATCTGCTTACTTAATTTCCTCCTTCCTTGTCATTTTTAACTTACCAAATCGATCCTTTCTTCTCCAAGATCGATTTGGCCCCATAGTTTCACATTTTAACATAAAATCTCCAAATATAATTTCCACAATTCACTACTTTGATTATCTCTCATTCATTACTTATACATTTCACTCAGCTCGATAAATTACACTTCAAGTTCATATTACATAATTCAAATATATCTAAATTTCTCAGATCTCACACTACCCACCTGCAAACCAATTGTTTAACAGTCCTAGATATCCACAACTACCAAACATGCTTTTCCAATCCACATCATCAGTCTAATACATCTATTTTGATCGAGACCAATCACTTAAGACAAATTCCCCAAAAGTAGCATTCTTTACATTTGTTTTCTTACAAATTACATCCCAACAAAATATTTCTAAATTATGTTTGTGCATACAAAATGTGTCTAGTAAAGGAATGAAATTGTATACCTTTTTTGCATGTACAAAAAGTAGCCTATGGTAGCTCTTTCCCACCAGCCTACGTCGTGTACGCGGCAGGTAGCGCCTACGGATCACTGTAAATAGTCTGAAAGGTAGAGGGATGAGCTTTCGAGAAAAAATTCAGTAAGAAAATGCATTTAAAACAATCATAGTGATTCAAATATACAGAAAAACATAATAATACGTACAATGACTTCTCTCTGAAACTAATATAAAGGACCTTCGAATATTAAGAAAATTAGAAACATCATGACTCAAAACGTAAATCTTTAAGTACTTGAACTAATCAGTCATCACATAACCTTTCGTATATTCAGAATTTCAAAAACATATTTACATGTAAATCACATATCATAGAGTCAAATCTGAAAACAGAGTTTAATTCAGATAGAGACTACATTGGCCTATATGATTATTATGCATTTATAACAAAGTCCTCCTCCGTAGAGGGAAATCAGAACCTATAGCCATGGTAGGGCTGTAGACGTGATCAAGGTCGTACATCGTTTGGACACCCGAAGGTGGAATTCAGACGCCACAAAGGCGAAGTTCAAACGCCACACAGGTGAAGTTCAGACGCCATAAAGGCGAGCATGATAAGCGTTAGCATATAACATAAGTGGCCCTTAGTCTCAAAACATACTATAGTTTTCATATATAAAAATATCGAAATACAACCATCTTATTCAAAAGACAATTTCAGAGAACATGCTCGTATTCAGAAGTCAAATTCAAAAATATGCAATTATTCATAATACAAATTTAGAGAACATGTTCTTGTTCAGAAAATAAATTCAGAAACATGCTTTTATTCAGAAAAACCAATTTCAGAAATCACGTTCTTACTCAAAAAACAAAAGCAGAAAACATGCTCAAAAATCATAGTTCAGATCTTTGTATGTTTTCATTAATCATGGTTCAAAAAGTTAACTATTATCGTTTTAAATTACACCCACTAACCTTGATTTATCGAAAATTCTGAGTTCGAGTGGTGACGCCTCCAAGTGTCTCCCCTAACTCCTTCTACGATTCTCCTACACCGAAATTTGTATACTTAGTATCCTATTCATACGAATTGTCTACAACGTGTCAAAATCGTAACCTTATTCATTACTACTTGGTGTGTGCGTATAATTGTACATACCTAGGCTAACGCGTGTGTTTATATCTTTTTGTATGCACATATACTAACACACACATTTCTTATACACACACACAGACACACACAGACACACACACACACACACATACACACACACACACACACACATATATATATATACACACATAAGTATATGTACATATATATATTTTATTATTTATTTTTATTATTCATTAGTACCTCTTTTTGTCTACTTTTCATTCCTCCCCCTTTCTATTTCACATTATTTTAATTTACACTTACATGCTTATAACACAACACAATATATATATATATATATATATATATATATATATACATGTACATTGTATATATATATATGTATATATAAATTTTACCTTCTTTTTTTTTTCAATTTTCTAACTTTTCTTTCCCTTTTTTTTCTTTCTTTTCCCTTTTCTTCTTTCTTTTCTCCTTTTTCCTTCCTTCTTCCTTGGCTATTGCTCACTGTTCTGTTCTTTCTTCTCCAACTACCGTTGTTGCTTCTGCTCCAGCCTTCAATCACACCAATCAGCCACTCTGTTTTGCGGCACTATCTTGTACCCCACATCCACCGATCACCACCTCTAAGGCAACTCTCCATAGCACCCAAAAACCTCCCTTCTTATCCACTGTTCAAGCTTCACGATCAGCCTTCAACTGCACTGCTTCAGTTCGTTAATCCCTTCCCTCTCGGTTCTATTTTCAGCTTCCCTTCAGCCCCTCTCTTCCTCGGTTCTTTTTCAGCCAGTGATTCTTGGTCTTTGCTTTGATTCTCAGCTTCAGTCCACTTCAATTCCCAGCTTCATTCCACTTCAATTCCCAGCTCCGGTCTGCTTCAATTCAAGCCTCAGTTCTGCTTCTCCCTCCTTCCTCGCGATTTTGCTTCTAGCTTCAGTCTCGGTCCTGCTTCAGTTTCGGCTTCCTCTCAATCTTGTCGGTCCCTTCCCTTTCTTCTTCCTTCTCCCTTCCTTTTCTTCTTTCCTTTCTCTTCTTTCTTCCTGCCCCTTCTCGACCGACCAGCTTCTTTCCTTTCTCTTCTTTTTTTTTCTTTCCCGCTCCAGCAACACGGACGCCTTTGTTTCAATTCTCTTCTCCCTTTTTTTGAAACAGTCCAGGTACGGGAATTGGCTTCTTTTTGAAGCCAATTTCGTACACCTCATATAGTATATATATATATATATATATATATATATATATATATTAATATTCATTCATTCTACTTATTTGTTTTATCCATTTCATTTTTTTTCTTTGTCTTATGCTTTGTTTGTTTTTATTTATTAATACCTATATATTACATAACATATATTTGTTATATATATATATATATATTATCTATCTATTTTAAATTTGTCTAGTATATATATATATATATATATATATATATTTTAAAATAAAATTATTCCATGATACAATATTCATGTTTTTCATGAAATTTTGATTATTTCAAAAAAATGAAATATTCTTGGGGTCCCATCACTCCTTATAATTCCACAATATAGGCTTTACATCAAATTTTTTTCAACTAATGAACCAAAATATTTCAATCCCTCCATGCTTGCATTTGCTTCATCATTTTCTGGATTTCGGGTACTCTGTCATTCACGGGCTTCTCGGCTCCCATACTTCTCGAGCCCCACAACAAATATTCACACTTCCATTAAATCATATTATTTTTATTTTTATATAGTCTAACTAAATATAGGAATTTTGTGGTGTTTACAACTCCAGCCTCACATGCATCACCTTTGTGCTTTGCAACTTGTCCTTGGCTTTGTACAAATTCTGAACTGCTGTGGCCAACACTCCTTTAATCAGCAGCAATCTTCAGCACTTGTCTCCTGGTTTGTACCAACTGCACAATACAATCATCATGCACTACCTACCCCTGCCACCTTTCCACTAGTACACGTCAATACTGAACCCGCTTCCAGCATCATCCTCAGCCTCCTCGTGCCCAGCAACTGCTACAGTTGAATCAGAGATAGTTGATGATGGAACAGAGCACTCCAACCAGTAACACTATAAATCACTGGTCCTGAATAATAAACCTTAACTCCACCAAACAAAACACGACAATGAACTTAGAGACATGGTTAAAATAAAAATGGCAGTAGATTGAATAAGAAAATCAAGACAGAATCAATAGAAAGGATGAAAAGAAATTTAGAACAACACTTTAACTGAGACTAAAAATGAAAAGGAAGAGAGTTAAGAGCTGTAAAGAAACTGTTGCAAGCTTGAAGACCGAACGACTATGCCTCTTATCCTCCTTACAACGTACACCACATGAAAACAATAAGAACATTAAAACCAGTTGTGCGAAATTAACTGAAGAAATTTTAAATAGTGAAATGAATAAGAAACAGAGCAAAGTAGAGTGTGATTGTCTAGCTACTGTCGTTGTCGAGCCTAGCAAGTCAGCATCCTCATTTGATATTGCTACCACACTGCATCGTGAAGAAGCTTCTGTACTGCACCGAATGGAAGCAATCCGCCAGCTTCAACACAACTAAGCCACCTGCTAGTTCAAGCAACCCATGTCTTCTCCACTAGCACGACAACAGGCAACAATATATTCAGCCTAGACTCCCAGTTGCATCATGCCTCAAGCAGTACATGATTTAGTGCATAAAAAAATAATTGAAAAACAAAATAACAAATAAAGCTAAGTAAACTGGATTATGCTAAGGTTTAAATTTTAAGCCAACTAAAATCAAAACTAAAGGAAATATGTAAAGAAGAGCATTGGAAGATTGGAAAGATACACTACTTTCACCAGCCCCTTCAACAACCTGATGCAACTGTAAAGAGAGAATGAAATCATCAAGCCCACAAGCTGCTCAAATCAGTCTCGAATCAAATCAGTTGCACCGTGAGAGCAAGAAGAGAAAAATAAAAATGTAGCTATTTGAACAGTAGAAGGAAACTTAGTAACCGAGAAGAAATTGCTTCATTTAAGAATTAAAAATGACAAGGTAAAAGTTTTTAAAGCTTGCTAAAACAATGGTGGCTTGAAAAAGCTAATCGGAAAAGCTTAAAGGAAAAATAAAACTAAAGCTACCATAAATTAAAACTAAAACTACTCCTAAATTACTCTACCCTAAAAACTACACTAAAACTACACCTTTTCAATTGCTCATCATGTTCTATTTATACACAAACATAGGGGTACAATGGTAATTTTTCATCCTAGATGAGTTGGCATTGTTTGGTCACTTGTCTTCATTTTATTTGCTGCAGAGTATATATTTCCACGTCACCCATCTTCTAGTACACTTGACTGTGCGATATAGCTTGACGTGTGTCTTCTAGTAGGTTGGCACGGTGTCCGTCGATCTTATCATTTTGGAGCGAATAAAATACTAACACCCGGCATCCCACATATCCAGACAACTGGTGACTTGGTCTGCAAATTGGAAGTGGTCCAGTTTCCTTTAGCCCATTTTCAACCCATTTTTTACTGAAACGACTGAGTTTCATCTGGATTTAATTTACCTGCACATTAAAGAATTTTAATTAAATAAAGGGGATAATTAATAAAATAAATTAGGGATTTAAATAATTAATTAGGAAATTAAGCACAGATAATTCTATTTAAAAATAGAATTATCACACCCCCAAACTTGTGCTTTTTCTTGTCCTCAAGCAAAACAAAATTCATGCAGGAATGATAAGTACCAACATAATAATTTCTCCAATATTATCATCAAAGAAAAAGTACAGACTCTGATCTCAATGATTCACCATTATAAGTCCAACATTTAGAATCATTCAATCATAAGTCGTAACCCAAATTGGATTCCTCGAGTTTGTGTGTGAAAATGTCAAAGCCACTTCATAATACATTACCCGAATCAAATTATGAAAACACAATGAATGCAAAGTCAATGACATGTGATCATTCCCATAAGTTTGCTTTTCACTTCTCTCTCCACTAATGTAGTCACACTTAATCAAAGATCAATAGGACTTCATTAAGCTTGTAATGTGAGGTTGGGGCTAAGGTCTGATAAAGTCAATTTAGGTTTAATTACCCTTTAACATGCATTACTTCTAGGATCTTTAATGTAAGAGCTCAAATTATTTCCCCCAAACTTATTTCTTTCACTAAACATTTTATTCTATTTTTGCCTCTTTTTTTTCTTCTTCTTCCTTTTCTTTTTTTTTTTTCATTTTTTTAATCACAATAAATACTCCTCCACTATCACTTAGTACTCATATGTACAAAGCTCAAGATATATCCTAATGAATTTTCATACTTTCGGGGTAAGGGATAGGAATAGAGTATTTAATGAATTTTCATGCTTTCGGGGTAAGGGATAGGAATAGAGTATTTAAGCTAAGGAAAATTATGCAGGTTTATTTACATAGAAAAGCTTATTTCGCCCAGATAGGTGACTAGGGATAAAATATATACAAGGATGGCTGAAAGGCTCAAACGATCCAAAGATGGTCTAAATCATCTCCCTAATTAAGTGTGATCTAATATTTCGCCTTGAGATCATATCAAACAAATTCTAGAATATGATGCACAAAAATCAACTGAACAAATGCACTCCTATGTCCACGTAAGCTTTCTCTAAATAAACATACAGATTCATGACATGACATATGCATAAGATGAGGAAATCACAATCAGAATCAAGACAAATTCAAGAATTTAACTTCATGTTTTTCCTAGAATCATGCTTCTTATTCAATCAAAGTCAGACTAATTCTTGGGGTTATATCATTGGAATATGGGAAAACTACATGCTAAGCACTAAATCATCCTAAAATCAAACAGTGTAAGCTCAGATTTTTGAAAAAATTTCACTTTTGTCCAAAATTGCTCAAGTGATATCCCCTTCCCCAAACTTAAAGTGCACAGTGTCCTCAATGTGCAGATAATATAAGAATTTAAGCTCAGGAACAGAGTACTCCCCTTTCTGATGATGATGACGAACAACTGAAACTTGATTGAAAATGTAATACTAGAAACGAAATCTGCAAAATAAACAAAGAAAGAAACAACGAAAAAAAGAAGAGAATTGTACAAAAAGTAAAAAGAGAGATAAAGCCACTTCAAAAGTAGCTGAAGAAAATGACACTCAGCAGCAAGGCGAAGAGTAGGAGGGTCAGCCAAAGTGGTGACAAAATGCTGACAATCAAATCCTCCTGAGCTCTATCTACTTCCCTCATTCTCTCAGATTTCTTGTGCTCAAGCCTTATATCCTCTTTAACCTCCATCTTAAAGCACTCTTGAGAGTCATCAAGAAGATTCAAAGGTTTGAAAACATGAAATGTCACCTCCTGATTTAGGACTCTCATAGTCAATTCCCCCTTTTGTACATCAATTAAAGTTCTACCAGTCGCTAGGAAAGGTCTGCCTAGTATAATGGGGACTTCCCTGTCTTCTTCCATGTCCAACACGATAAAATCTACAGGGAAAATAAATTTGTCCACCTTTACTAAAACATCCTCAATGACCCCCTTCGGATATTTCATGGATTGATCAACCAGCTAAAGGGTCACTATAGTGGGCTTGGCATCCCTTATTCCTAACTTCTGATAAATAGACAAAGGCATCAGATTTATACTGGCTCCTAAATCACACAGGGCTCTACCAAAGAACAGATTTCCTATAGTGCAGGGTATGGTAAAGCTCTTAGGATCCTTGAGCTTGGGGGGTAATTTTCTCTGGATAATTGCACTACATTCCTCAGTTAAGGCCACTGTCTCATAATCTTCCAATCTTCTTTTCCTAGAGAGGATATCTTTCATAAACTTCACATAGCTTGGCATTTTCTCTAAGGCATCTGCGAAGGGAATGTTGATATGAAGTTTGTTAAAAATCTCAAGGAATTTGGTAAATTGTTGATCGAGTTTTTTATTTTAGAACCTCTGAGGAAAAGGTACTGGTGGTCTAACAGGGGAAGGTGTAGTGGAAACATGTGTAGCATCAGAGGATGAGGAAGGTTATGACAAAGGAACAGGTACAAATGAAGAAACGCCTAGCTTTGTTTCCTGTGCAGCTTGATCAATTGGTTCCTGCTCTTTCTTAGCTGCTTCTTTAGAACCTATGGGTTTTTAACCTATGGGCTTTTCAGGTCTGGACTTAAGCCACTCCTAAGGGTGATGGCTTTACCATGTTCTTTACTCTCATTTTGCCTAACAGGATTGGCTTCAGTGTTACTAGGAAGGGTCCCTTGAGGACGCTGACTAAGAGCATTCGCTATTTGTCCCACCTAAACCACTAAGTTATTAATTGAAATGGCTTAATTTTACAGGATTGTTGTGAACATTTCCTCAAGCGAGGCTTCTTTCAGCTGCTGGTAAGTGCTGGGGTTGAGGTGGTGGTGGTGGTTGATGAAAGTGAGGTGGATGGGAGTGATTTGGTGGGTGATGTGGATATAACTGATGTGGTGGATGGTGTGAAAATTGATCTTGTGGTGGTACATGAACTAGTGGAGCTTGAAAACCAGCGGGTCCTACAGGTCTAGAATTAGAAGATTGCCCTTGGTTTTGGCTCCAAGAAAAGTTAGGGTGGTTCCTCTACCCTAGATTGTAAGTGTTTGACAAAGGGTTGTTCTGTTGCTTCTAAGTTGAGGCAACGTACTGAATCGATTCTAAGTTAAGCGGACTCCTATCTACAGAGTGTGTACCACTACACAGATCACAAGAAAGAAAAGGACTTTGTACGGAATAAACAAGGTTAGGATTGGTGGAAGGATTATACTTGGTACTGAGCGACTCTACTTTTTTCGTAAGGTTAGCTATTTGAGAAGTCAAGGTAGACAGTGTGTCTAACTCATAGATACCCGCCAACTTCTTAGGCAGCTGCCTCTTTGAAGACCATTGGTAATTGTTCGCAGCCATCTTGTCTAACAACTCATAAGCTTCTTCCTCTATTTTGCACATCAGGGCTCCACCTGCAGCAGCGTTAACCATGGTCCTATTTTTGCTCAAAAGTCCGTTGTAGAAGGTCTGGACTAGCAGCCACAAAGGTAAGTTATGATGAGGGCACTTCCTAAGAAGCTCCTTATATCGTTCCCAAGCTTCGTAAAGAGATTCAGAATCGAACTGGGCAAAGGAAGATATGTTGCTACGAAGTTTGACCATTTTAGAGGGAGGGAAAAACTTAGCTAGAAATTGATGGGCTAACTCATCCCATGTAGAAATGGATCCTGGAGGTAAGGAGGTTAACAAGTGTCGCGTCGTATCCCTAAGTGAGAAAGGGAATAACCTAAGTCTAAGCACTTCATCAGATAATCCATTGTGCTTGAATGTGTTTCACAAATCCATAAACTGCCCGAGGTGAGCATGTGGGTCGACAGGAGGAAGCCCACTGAACTGTAAAGAAGTCTGGATCATCTGGAGGGTGGAAGGCTTAATTTCGAAATTGTTTGCAGGGACAGTTGTTAGCCTAATGCTAGTATAATATCCTCTAATCGTCGGCATTGCATAATCTTCAACGGTCCTAATTTCTTTATTTTCTGCCATGGTGTTTTGCAGCGGAGCTATTAATTTCCTAGAATCATTTCTGATTTTCCTAAGTGTTCGTTCAAATTTAGGATCTAAAGGAAAGCAATCATAACTCATGGCTCTATGCATGCAAACATCAAAAAGTCCTTAAAAATTTGTTTTTTTAAAAAAAAAAATAAATTTTATAATTTTTTTAAAATTTTTTTAATTAATTTTTTTTTATGAAAGAGAAAATTAACTGATCTAGATTAAACTTCTAAATATTTACAACCTAAATATTTACAAGCTAGAATTACACCTAAGCATAATTTCACCGATATTAATTAATGGCTAATTATCTTCCCCGGCAACGGTGCCAAAAACTTAGTAGTCGACTACGCCCACTCTAAGTGACCTAGACGTGTATCCGCAAGTGCACGGGTCGTACAAGTAATAATGGGATTTGAATCCCAGATTATTGTCCCACAAAGAAGTTGATTAACCTAATTAACTACCGGTTAATCTTACCCTAAGTATATCCTAGCAAATTATGAATTTTTCAGTGGGTACTCTATAAGGCTGAAATTAAAAATACTGAAAACAATAAAAATTATAAAATAAAGAAAATAAAACAGAGCAAAAATTACTTACAAAACTCTGAGCAATTAAAAGCGAATACCTACAAAAGATAATTAAAAAAGTTAAAATTAATTAATGCAAATAAACTAAAATGCAAAATATAAAAATAAAGAAACAAAATTAATTAGACTAAAATTAAACAAACTTAAAATAAAATATGCATGTAATTAAACTATTTAATAAAAATGCAAATTAAGCTAACCTAAAGTCTAATAAAATAAAAATTCTATTAATCCTAAAGAAATTCTTAAATCAAACTAAGAAATTAACTACTTATAAAATGATCCTAAATTAAATGTAACTCTAACTAATTACTAACAATAAAACAAAATCTAAATAATGCATGAGAAATATTTTTGGATTTTTCAATTTAAAATGAAAACTTAAAACATGCATAAAATGATTTTACTCTAATTTAATTCTAAATGCAACTCATAAATTCTATACTAACATTAAGTCCTAAAATCAACTATTAACATAATTAAACTAAAAATCAAATTAACCAACAAAGATACTATAACTCACCTACAAATTAATTTAACACCATACCTAAGCTACAACTAATAAAAGGATCAAAACAATCAAACTAATTAATATAAAAACATGAAATATTAAATTTGCAAGGTTTATGAGCCAAACGTGGCCTTAACCAAAGTTCCCAGCTGGCCTCGGTCCCGTGCATGTACTGTGCACGTTTCATTTTGGCTCTGCAACCAAGTACTGCTCTCGGCATGCCCAGCGATGTTGTATTGTCCGACTACTCCTGCTCTATTCCCTGCAACAATAGCATGCAGCACAACGCCAGCTTTGCTCTGCACAGCCACCACGTCCTACACAACTCCAACCCCACACGCATCAGCTCTGTTCTTTGCAACTTATCCTTGGCTTTGTATAAATTTTGGACTGCCGTGGCTAGCACTCCTTTAATCAACAGCAACCTTCAGCAGCTGTCTCTTGGTTTATACCAACTGCACAATACCATCATCATGCACTACCCTTGCCACCTTTCCACTAGTACAAGCCAATACTGAACCCGCTTCCAGCATCATCCTCAGCCTCCTCGTGCCCAGCAACTGCTACAGTTGAATCGGAGATAGCTGATGATGGAACAAAGCACTCCTACCAGCAACACTATAAATCACCGGTCCTGAATAATAAACCTTAACTCCACCAAACAAAACACGATAGTGAACTTAAAGACATGGTTAAAATAAAAATGGCAGTACATTGAATAAGAAAATCGAGACAGAATCAATAGAAAGGATGAAAAGAAATTTAGAACAACACTTTAACCGAGACTGAAAATGAAAAGGAAGAGAGTTAAGAGCTGTAAAGAAACTGTTGCAAGCTTGAAGACCGAATGGCTATGCCTCTTATCCTCCTTATAACGTGCCCCACTTGAAAACAACAAGAACATTAAAACCAGTTGTGCGAAATTAACTGAAGAAATTTTGAGCAGTGAAATGACTAAGAAACAGAGCAAACCAGAGTATGATTGTCTAGCTACTGTCGCTGCCAAGCCTAGCAAGTCAACATCCTCATTCGATATTACTACCACATTGCATCGTGAAGAAGCTTCTGTACTGCACCTAATGGAAGTAACTCGCCAGCTTCAACATAGCTAAGCCACCTGCCAGTTTAAGCAACCCATGTCTTCTCTACTAGTACGACAACAGGCAACAATATATTCAGCCCAGACTCCCTGCTTCATCACGCCTCAAGCAGTACACGATTCAGTGCATAAAAAAATAATTAAAAAACAGAATAACAAATGGAGCTAAGTGAACTGGATTATGCTAAGGTTTAAATTTTAAGCCAACTAAAATCAAAACCAAAGGAAATATGTAAAGAATAGCATTAGAAGATTGGAAGGATGCACTGCTGTGACCAACCCCTTCAACAACCCGATGCAACTGTAAAGAGAGAATGAAATCATCAAGCCCACAAACTGCTCAAATCAGTCTCGAATCAAATCAGTTGTACCGTGAGAGCAAGAAGAGAAAGATAAAAATGTAGTTATCTGAACAATAGAAGGAAACTTAGTAACCGAGAAGAAATTGCTTCATTTAAGAATTCAAACTGACAAAGTAAAAGTTTTTAAAGCTTGCTGAAACAATGGTGGCTTGAAAAAGCTAATCAGAAAAGCTTAAAGGAAAAATAAAACTAATGTTACCCTAAATTAAAACTAAAACTACTCCTAAATTACTCTACCCTAAAAAGTACACTAAAACTACACCTTTTAAATTGCTCATCATGTTCTATTTATACACAAACATAGGGGTACAATGGTAATTTTTTATCCTAGATGAGTTAGCATTGTTTAGCCACTTGTCTTCATTTTATTTACTGCAGAGTAGATATTTCCACGTCACCCATCTTCTAATACACTTGGCTGTGCAATGTGGCCCAGCGTGTGTCTTTCAGAAGGTTGGCACGGTGTCCGTCGATCTTATCGTTTCGAAACGAATAAAATACTAACATTCGACATCCCACGTGTCCAGACGATTGGTGACTCGGTCTGCAAATTGGAAGTGGTTCAGTTTCCTTTAGCCCTTTTTCAGCCCATTTTTTACTGAAACGACTTAGTTTCATCTGGATTTAATTTACCTGCACATTAAAGATTTTAATTAAATAAAGGGGATAATTAATAAAATAAATTAGAGATTTAAATAATTAATTAAGAAATTAAGCACAGATAATTTGTCACGACCCAAAACTACCCAAAAATCAGAGTAAATTTTTTTTTTTGCGTTTTGTTATTTTCTTTCATGCTTACCTATCCTCTGATCATGACCACTCTCCACTAACAATTGGGTTGTGCGTCAATGCCAGTCCCACCATTCATTTACCATATAACTTAATTCTTTTTCAGTCATTTATAAGTGTTTACAATAATTATATATCCCCTAAAATTACTTACAAACATGTTACTGTGCTATGCTTATTTAGATACAATATGTACAAGTGTATATACCTTAAATGTGGGCAGCAGCGGATATCCGGAATGCAATACTCAGCAACCTCAACATCTACTGAAGATTATCTGTGTGAGAAAATGAAAGGGGTGAGCACATCAAGCTCAGTAAGGCAATCCTACGAACAAGTAGGTAACCATACTACCTACATGAACGTGGTGCCATGCATAAACCACCCTTTCTCCACACATTTCAAAACTGATGCAATGATTCATGATGTCATGTAAAACACAATCGCACGAAAAATTCAACATGCAACTCCTTTTAAATTATTTCTTTCTCATTTAAAATTTTCACAATAAAGTCAGGACTTAACCCCTCCTTCGGGTGGTCCTGACTCACACAAAATCATGAAAATCAGTTTACATCACACATGGGTTTAAAAAGCATGGGAATAGCATCATGCAAATTTAGTTTAAAACCCAGTTTCAATCATCGTCAAGATCATCAACATGCGAGACTAGGCAACATCTGTATATTGGTAATAACTAGGACTATGGCCATGTGTCCTCGAGAGTTCCTCTGCTACACGGATCCTAGTGTGCGGGTTCTCACCATGATCGGGAACCGCCCGAGAGGTGGGTCAGTCCATCTCGCCAGTCTTATCCGATCCCACGCATCCGAAGATGCCGTATCCGAAGATACCACGTATCCGAAGATACCACACATCCGAAGATGCCACATGGTACATCGTACTCCATGCTACTTGCACGGTACATCGTACTCCGTGGACCCATATCATATCTCTATACTTATGCCATGTCTCAAAACACATGTGTGGGCCTATTTAATCGGTGACACATAGTCTACCCGATGCTCCAAGCACGGCTCATCGCATGTTCTCATAAAAATCAGTGGGGGGTGCGAGCGATGCTCCAGCACTCTCGTCAATTCAAGTAAAACTAGTGCGAGCTAAGCTCTAGCACTCTCATCAAGTCATGTGAAAAATCTGGTGCGAGTTAGACTCTAACACCCTGTCACGAAAATCATATAAAACCTGGTGCGAGTTAGACTCTAGCACCGTATCACGAAAATCATGAATATATATATATATATATAATCTGGTACGAGTTGGACTCCAGCACCAATGCATGTAAAACTCTAGTGCGAGCTCTCGCTCTTGCACTAATGCATGCATCACACAAATCAAAACATTGTGCAAGCTGAGCTCTAGCACGTCATATGTCAATAAAAACACGTAGGCGGCTCTGTTTCCTTAAAACAATTTTCAAAACAATTTCATCGTTGAAACTATGAAATGCTGTGCATTTTTTCTTTCAAGGTTAGCCAACCTACTCATGCATGCATCAAAACACCTCCAGAACGAGCAGGAACCTCTTGTTCTTGCTCCTCCCAAATTTTTCTAAAATTATAAATTTTACCCTTAACAAGGGTATTTTGGTAAATTTATCCATTCGGGGCACTAAAATTATTTATTTACTTCTAAACCCTACAAATAATTTAAAAGACTGCATATGACTTTGAAATTTTGTAAAGTTACCTCTAGCAGTCCGTAGAATTCCCTTACCTTATTTTTCTGCAGAGTCTGACCTTTCCTTTTTCACTGTTGTCTCGTCATGCAGTCCGATCTGCTCCCAATCCAATGTCCGAAACTGCGTATCAATATTCCTCAGGTCAGATATCATACAATTTAATTGTATTTCCTATTTTATGGGCTTAATTTAAATCATTGGGCCCTTTTACCCCTATTAGGCCCGATTGCACCTTAATAGGCCTTAATCGGCCATAAACCCGTTTTTCACTTAATTTTCACATTATCGAGGCCTATTGGGCTCATTGGGCCTACCAACAATTTATTGGGTCTCGTTCTAACTCTCGAATAGTTCAATTTATTATTTACGACAATTTATCTAAATTTCCATAATTTAATTTATTTTATGCGATAATTAAATTTGAAGCACGCATAATGATGCAAATTATCATAAATAAGGGTTACTTACCCGAGATTCCATGCTAGTACGTAAATCGAGGCTGTCTCGAGCTCTCGTTTGACGTCGATTGTCGAGCTACACAATTTCATAAATTTTCGGGTAAATTTTCAGTCGGAAATTAATTTAATAAAATATTCCAAAATTTAAATCGGTCAATTTCGACCGCTACTGACTTACCCGTAGCTCGATTACATCGTCGAGATTTTTTTCCAATTTTTCCTCTTTTTCTTTTTCCTTTTTCTCTTTTTTTCCTTTCCTCATTGGCTGAACCGGTTCGGTCCGGTTCAGACCCAGTTCGGACCCGCCGGTTCACCCCAGTTCACTTCGGTTCGACCGGTTCTCCACCAGCTTCCGCTGTCAATGGCTCTGCTGGGTCGTCCGCATCTCAGATCTGGGGTCGGTTTTGGTCAAGGTCGCCGAAAAGTTGCCAGTCCGGCCTTTCTCCTCTTCCGTCGGAACCCATTTCTCTTTTCGCCGTTTCCCGACGTTTGCCGGCAGTTTCGCCGGTCGTGGCCTCCACCAATAAGCTCGCCTGCGCCTGGGGAACGTTCGGCGGTGGTCGGGGTCGGCCAGATCGGCGCCGTTCGCCGCCGTTTCCTTTTCTCTTTTTCGTTTTCATTTTTCTCGGTTTCTCGCCGATCCCTCACCGTTCGTCGGTTCTCTCTCCGCCTACCAGCGTCGGCGAGGCTCGGCTCGCATCAGGCTTCCTTCGTCGACCTCGTCTGGCCGCCGGTGGCTGTCTGTCGGTGGGGGCAGACGCTCGGCCTCATTTTTTCCGTTTCTCTTCTCTCCCCGATTTTTTTTTCAATTCTTCTTTTCTTTTTTTTATAATTTTTATTTTTATTATTTATTTTATTATCATACTATTCATTAAAATACTCTACAATATTTCAAAATATCTACAACTTATATTATTTTATTCTAATTTAATTAATTCAATTTAATTTAATTTATTTATTATATTTAACCCTTTTTCGGGTATAATTTCTCCGTATTTTTGGGATATTGTCCCGAATGACTTTTCGGTATATTTTTTTATTATTTTCGGGATTATTTTTCGAAGTAAAAATCTCGATTTATTCCAATAAATTTATATCTTGATCAATTTAACCCGAAATTTAATTATTTCTTCGTTATTAATCAAGATTCTCAAATCCATTATTTTTAATTAAATTTCCTTATCGAATTTACACCGGCTTTCGATCTTTTGACCATTTTGCCCTTGCACGTGTTTGAGAATTCTATTTCAATCCTTTTACATTTTTAATTTCGTGTTTTAACTGAAATCGGGTCTTACATAATCTCCCCCACTTAAGGAATTTGGTCCTCCAAATTAGAACCAAGTCATATGAGTCCATAGACTACTCCGGGTACATCAATCGTATCACACTTTTTAATTCTCATGTGACCTTTTCCCGGAGTGTAATACTACCAAAGGACTTTAATTAGGGAGATCGTCTTAAACCTCAATACTTTCTCTTTCCTGTTTAATGCCCGAATCAACTTTTTCAATATACTTATAATTGCACTGAGCTGAATCTGTTGGAGTTCATATCTGATCGCCTATGCTGGATCTAGATAGTATTGTCGAAGTATCAAAAGAGTCTTATCTCCCACTTGTCCAATCTTTCAAAAATTCCATTCAGCAAAACTCAATTTGCCTTCTTCCCGAGTCTCGTTATGTCCTTATTCCTTTAGGACAAATAACTTCAACAATACTGATTCACCCTCGATGAATTCCAATGCTTTTTGTCTGCTCTGAGGTGTTCTTAATCTCTCACTCAACTGAACATCCTCAGAGACTTATTATACTAATTCGAAAGAAATTTCTATCTGTCACCCACTTTTTCTTATCCAAGTCGAGGAAACAACCCCTACGGCCATACTATGCCTCATATCTTGTTATCCCGATACTTAAGTGCCAACTATCGTTATTGGCGACTTCAATTAGTAGCAACTGATTATTTCAGGAGCTTATAAAATCAATGCACATACTCTCATCATATCCTCCAGAACTTGTATAGTCCTCTCTGACTGACCATCTGTCTGAGGACGAAAAGCTGTGCTAATACTTAATCGGGTTCCCATAGCTTCCTGAAAAATATTCCCTGAAGTAAGAAGTGAAGCGGGAATCCCTATATGATACCATGCTCACTGGAACGCAACATAATGTTCCACAATCTTCCTTATACCTGAATCCTCATACACACTTTGAGTATCTGGGGATTTCATAACCAGAAGGTGGGTAGACTTAGTCAATTTAGCGACTATCATCTAAATAGCCTCGTGATTCATCTGAGTCCTCTATAACCCATCACAAAATTTATGGAGACTTGCTCCCATTTCCGTGCCGTGTCGATATAGGTAGAGGCTGCAATAACTCTGCAGACTTTTAATACTCTACCTTATTCTGCTGACATACTAGGCACTTTTCCACAATCTCTACTATATCTCTTTTCACATCTGACCACCAATACCCTTTTCAGAGATTTCATATATATAATCGTTACTTTCCGTATGCACTGTATATCCCAAAGAGTAAGCTTCTGACAATATTACTATCTCATCAACAGTGGTCCTGGGGAGCACTTATATTATCTCTGAACCTCTCTGTAATTCATCAACACTCTCTGTGAACTTCGTCACTGTACCCTTCTGAATCTGATCCAAACTATCGACACCATACCGATCATCACACTAAGCCTGTCGAATCCGGGCACTCTCATCCGGTTCTAGTCTCAGGCTAGCTGTCACACAATCACTGTCATCATCAGAAGGGATCACATCAATACTGAGGCTCACAACTGCTCTAGCAGCTCACGCTCCCTGACCATCATATGTAATACCATCCCGAGGCTCTTTCTGCTCAAGGCATCAGTCGTCATATTAGCCTTTCCTGGGTGGTACAATTTTCCACAATCAAAATCTCTCAGAAGCTCTAACCCACTATGTATTCTCATATTCGTTTCTTTCTGTGAAAACAGATACTTGGGGCTTTATGATAAGTGCATACCCAAAATTTCTCACAATGTATATAATAGTACCATATCCTCAGTACAAGTACTACCACTGTCAACTTTAAATCATGGGTCAGATAGTTTATTTTATGATCCTTGAGTTGTCTGGATCTATAATCGACTATCTTCCCTTTTTGCATCAATACACAACTCATTCATTATTTTGAGTCATTCATACACATGGAGAACCTCTTGAGCTGTTGGGTATGGTGAAAATAATCACAGTGGTCAGTTCATACTTCACTACACCGAAATTCCTATCATGTCTATCATCCCATTCAAATACCACGCTTTCTTAGTTAAACGTGTCAACAAAGTATACTCTTTTTAGAACTCGTAGCAACCATCTGTAAAAGTAATTTTCCAATTGTTGCTTATAATTTTTCCTAGACTTTAAATACACCCAGCATATCATCAATAAGGATGATGACAAATCGGTCCAGGTAAAGTTTAAATAACTCATTATAGTTGAGCTCCACTACATATTTCAATTGCCCATATCCTTGACCTATGTACGCATAAGCGTATAATATCACTTCAAAATTGCTCCCGTTCAAGGTACTAACCCGCGTCATTTCCTTTTTCTTATATTAACGGCTTTTATTAAATTTTTATATTTTAACCTTCATAATTAATCAAATTTTATAATTCTTTATCGTACTAGTAAAAGTATCCAAATTTTAAATTTATATCTTACCACGGTCGATTTCGAGTTATAGATTATATATATATATTTCTAGACACTGTCAAGTCTTCAGGCGGGGAGGTATTTTGAAATACCTTTATTAGCCCTTAGACTTAACCAAAATTACTTTACATATCAGTCTCTGTGGTCACAATTCATATTCGCTACTAATTGCTTTAATCCTAATTACTTCACGTATCATAGATATTCTTACCTTACATACTCCTCTTATTCCAATATAACTCGTATTTAAGATCAAACATATCTTAAAGAGTATCTCCTTCATATATCAATTATAACGAAACTATGTCATTATTCATTTCATGAGTACCATCATTTGCTCCTTTAATTTCAACCATTGCACCCCTTTTAGTACTTATCAAAACTTACAGTATACTTTTCAGGGGTAAAACAGCACTATCTTAGGATAGAAATCCGAACATCATAATATGCAGCCGACTACTTTATTCTCAAATATTACTTTAAATTATTCATAGTCCATTGAATAAAATCGGCTGAATTATACTTCTTCTCCCATTTTCAACTTAAAATCTCTTCGTAATTATTTCGTTAGTTAACCTTCCTCTATTGGGGTACTTATTTATCAATATTGTGCCCAAGAGTGTAGGCATTCATGTCTTTTACTCACTTACATGCGAATGAAGGCGGTATGAAGAAATACGTGGTACCAGGATCAATTAACATAATTACTTATTTATTCATAAGCAGTGTGGTATCTTTTCACCACATCCTGTGAAACATCAGTAGTGTCCTGGTCCAAGACATACACTCGCCTTCGTCCAACAGCCTACTTTCCTTTTCTCTTCGGCTGTGGCCTCCCTTTTTGAGGCAACTATCTCAACAGGGTTTTCTCTATCTCTTTACCTTTCTATGGGGCAATCTCGCCCAACTCTGAGTAATCATAATAAATGGTCCGTCTTACCATACTTAACGGCCATTTTCATCAATAATATGTAGGTGTAGGCCCTATTTTCGTGGTATTTACCACACATTCTACAGTGATCTGTAGCAGATCGGGGTTCTCCAATCACAATACCCCTCAAAAGTACTACAATCGGATAACTGTGGCCTTACCAATCATCTTAACCCATAACTCATCAAATCAAATCTTTTTCCAAACTACCCCTTTTTCTCGTTCTGCCATCTCTATCATTCTCGATTCTCTTTCTGTCTCTCTTTCAGCCCTTACTACCTTTCCCAATCTCAGAGGCGTGCAACACTCAATCTTATTCACACAACTATATTCTGCGCACTACCTCAATATAGGTAGTGATATCTAAAGGGGCCAATCGGACTCTAATTGACAATCTGAGCCCTTCCATAAACTTTTAGACATCTCGACTGTCACTGTTCATAGTGTCGAGGTAATATCTGCCCAAGAATATAACCAAGTTTCATACTCATAATTCATACTCATCAATAAATTAATTCTTCTGGGTCAGAGTAAGGATTTTATCTATCATTCCTTTTAAACAGTATCCGGGATATTCTATCACCGGAATACATCCAAAATATTTCTCTTGTCAGCTCTGGATGTCTAACTCTTAAGTTGGGTCGAGCAGACTTCCATCAATGCTCCGTCTTGCCCTCAAATCTTATGCATACACTGAGCAATTTGCTCCCAAAATATTCTCCACACTCCGCTTCAACCTCGCGAAGTGTGTCTCAATACTATCCGATCTCTCTGTCAGACTCTGTGAGGCATGCTCAATATAAACCTCCATTTCAATCTCATCCTGATTCTCACAGGTCAACTTAGCAAGATTAACAGGTTTAGGTCTACCTCTACGACCTCTGCCTCGTGCTCTACCTTCTCTATCGCGACTAATATTAGGCATTCCTGCATTCTTAACCATTTCTTAATTAAAATCCATCTCGATATACACTATTGTATCTAACCAAGCACAGTAACACGGGTCTGTAATTTCCTAATTACTGACACTGACACACATCAGACTAATTTCTGCTCTGATACCACCTTTATATGTCACGACCCAAAACTACCCAAAAATCAGAGTTTTTTTTTTTTTTGCATTTTGTTATTTTCTTTCATGTTTACCTGTCCTCTGATCGTGACCACTCTCCACTAACAATTGGGCTGTGCGTCAATGCCAGTCCCACCATTCATTTACTATATAACTTAATTCTTTCTCAGTCATTTATAAGTGTTTACAATAATTATACATCCCCTAAAGTTACTTACAAACATGTTACTGTGCTATGATTATTTAGATACAATATGTACAAGTGTATATCCCTTAAATGATGGGCAGCAGCGGATATCCGAAATGCAGTACTCAGCCGCCTCAACATCTACTGAAGATTATCTGTGTGAGAAAATGAAAGGGGTGAGCACATCAAGCTCAGTAAGGCAATCCTACGAACAAGTAGGTAACCATACTACCTACATGAACGTGGTGCCATGCGTAAACCACCCTTTCTCCACACATTTCAAAACTGATGCAATGATTCATGATGTCATGTAAAACACAATCGCACGGAAAATTCAACATGCAACTCTTATTTCTTTTTCATTTAAAATTTTCACAATAAAGTCAGGACTTAACCCCTCCTTCGGGTGGTCCTGACTCACACAAAACCATAAAAATCAGTTTACATCACACATGGGTTTAAAAAGTATGAAAATAGCATCATGCAAATTTAGTTTAAAACCCAGTTTCAATCATCATCAAGATCATCAACATGCGAGATTAGGCAACATCTGTATATCGGTAATAACCAGGACTATGGCCATGTGTCCTCGGGAGTTCCTTTGCTACACGGATCCTAGTGTGCGGCTTCTCACCATGATCGGGAACCGCCCGAGAGGTGGGTCAGTCCATCTCGTCAGTCTTATCCGATCCCACTCATCCGAAGATGCCGTATCAGAAGATACCACGTATCCGAAGATACCAAACATCCGAAGATGCCACACGGTACATCGTACTCCATGCTACTTGCACGGTACATCGTACTTCGTGGACCCATATCATATCTCTATACTCATGCCATGTCTCAAAACGCACGTGCGGGCCTATTTAATCCGTGACACACAGTCTACCCGATGCTCCAAGCACGGCTCATCGCATGTTCTCATAAAAATCAGTGGGGGCTGCGAGCGATGCTCCAGCACTCTCGTCAATTCAAGTAAAACTAGTGCGAGTTAAGCTCTAGCACTCTCATCAAGTCATGTGAAAAATCTGGTGCGAGTTAGACTCTAGCACCCTGTCACGAAAATCATATAAAACTTGGTGCGAGTTAGACTCTAGCACCGTATCACGAAAATCATGAATATATATGTATATATATAAAATCTGGCACGAGTTGGACTCCAGCACCAATGCATGTAAAACTCTAGTGCGAGCTCTCGCTCCTGCACTAATGCATGCATCACACAAATCAAAACATCGTGCGAGCAGAGCTCTAGCACGTCATATGTCAATAAAAACACGTAGGCGGCTCTGTTTCCTTAAAACAATTTTCAAAACAATTTCATCGTTGAAACTATGAAATGCTGTGCATTTTTCTTTCAAGGTTAGCCAGCCTACTCATGCATGCATCAAAACACCTCCAGAACGAGCAGGAACCTCTTGTTCTTGCTCCTTCCAATTTTTCCTAAAATTGTAAATTTTACCCTTAACAAGGGTATTTTGGTAAATTTGCCCATTCGGGGCACTAAAATTATTTACTTACTTCTAGACCCTACAGATAATTTAAAAGACTGCATATGACTTTGAAATTTCACAAAGTTACCTCTAGCAGTCTGTAGAATTCCCTTACCTTATTTTTCTGCAAAGTCTGACCTTTCCTTTTTCACTACTGTCTCGTCACGCAGTCCGATCTGCTCCCAATCCAATGTCTGAAACTACGTATAAATATTTCTCAGGTCAGATATCATACAATTTAATTGTATTTCCTATTTTCTGGGCTTAATTTAAATCATTCGGCCCTTTTACCCCTATTGGGCCCGATTGCACCTTAATGGGCCTTAATCGACCTTAAGCCCGTTTTTCACTTAATTTTCACATTATCGAGGCCTATTGGGCTCATTGGGCCCACCAACAATTTATTGGGCCTCGTTCTAACTCTCGAATAGTTCAATTTATTATTTACGACAATTTATCTAAATTTTCATAATTTAATTTATTTTATGCAATAATTAAATTCGAAGCATGCATAATGATGCAAATTGTCGTAAATAAGGGTTACTTACCCGAGATTCAATACTAGTACGTAAATCGAGGCTATCTCGAGCTCTCGTTTGACGTCGATTGTCGAGCTACACAATTTCATAAACTTTCGGGTAAATTTTCAGTCGAAAATTAATTTAATAAAATATTCCAAAATTTAAATCGGTCAATTTCGACCGCTATTGACTTACCCGTAGCTCGATTACATCGCTAGGATTTTTCTCCAATTTTTCCTCTTTTTCTTTTTCCCTTTTTCTCTTTTTTTTCCTTTCCTCATTGGCTGAACCGGTTCGGTCCGGTTCAGACCCGGTTCAGACCCGTCGGTTCACCCCGGTTCACTCCGGTTCGACCGGTTCAAGGCCTTACCGGTCGGTTCTCCGTCGGCTTCCGCCGCTAGTGGCTCCGCTAGGTCGTTCGCATCTCTGATCTGGGGTCGGTTTCGGTCGAGGTCGTCGAAAAGTCACCGGTCCGGCCTTTCTCCTCTTCCGTTGGAACCCATTTCTCTTTCCGTCGTTTCCCAAGGTTTGCCGGCAGTTTCACTGGTCGTGGCCGCCACCAATAAGCTCGCCTGCGCTTGGGGAACGCTCGGCAGTGGTCGAGGTCGGCCAGATCGACGCCGTTCGCCGCCGTTTCCTTTTCTCTTTTCCTTTTTCGTTTTTCTCGATTTCTCACCGATCCCTCGCCGTTCGTCGGTTCTCTCTCCGCCTACCAGCGCCGGCGAGGCTCGGCTCGCATCTGGCTTCCTTTGCCGACCTCGTCTGGCCTCCGGTGGCTGTCCGTCGGTGGGGGCAGACACTCGGGCTCATTTTTTCCGTTTCTCTTCTCTCCCCGATTTTTTTTTCAATTCTTTTTTTTATAATTTTTTTTTTATTATTTATTTTATTATCATACTATTCATTAAAATACTCTACAATATTCCAAAATATCTACAACTTATATTATTTTATTCTAATTTAATTAATTCAATTTAATTTAATTTATTTATTATATTTTAACCCTTTTTCGGGTATAATTTCTTCGTATTTTCAGGATATTGTCCCGAATGACTTTTTGGTATATTTTTCGATTATTTTCGGGATTATTTTTCGAAGTAAAAATCTCGATTTATTTCAATAAATTTATATCTTGATCAATTTAACCCGAAATTTAATTATTTCTTCGTTATTGATCAAGATTCTCAAATCCATTATTTTTAATTAAATTTCCTTTTCGAATTTACACCGACTATCGGTCTTTTGACCATTTTGCCCTTGCACATGTTTGAGAATTCTATTTCAATCCTTTTACATTTTTAATTTCGTGTTTTAACTAAAATCGGGTCTTACATAATTCTATTTAAAAATAGAATTATCACTAACATCTCAATTGAACATAGAGTATAGAATGTGTCATCTCTATTAAAGTTGAACTACAGTGTTTCTTAATCTTAAGATGAATGACTCAATGAAATGAATTCAAGATCTTATCTTGAACTAATTTGTACTGTAGCTACAAATTTTCAATCATCCATCCCCATTGAGAGGCCTTGAGATATAGAATTTTGTTACCAAAAGGGACGAATCCTATCTTGATCACTAACAACCTCATATGATTAATGATGTACCCAATTACTGTCTTCCTTGCAACCTTTATTGAGCTATGTTTACCAGTATTAAAGTACACTAATCCACATATAGGATACTATGATGATCTCAAGTCTAAAGATCACATATATCATTGTCATTTTAGAACATTTAATGACACTCAATGTAATGATACACATAGAGTTCTCAAGACGGATCAATCCAATGTATTCAGTCACAATGATCACCAATGTGATGATTTGCATATCACCATATCTATGACTTATGAGATCAATCACAAAAAGGAATCAGCACATGTTAGTCTTACTATATCACTGATGTCCCTTCTCAGTGATACTACAACTAAGGATAGTTAAGAATAGTATTCTTTGTATCATAAAGATCTCATTATCAAAGTCACTACTTTGATTCCCTTAATACGAATTCTGCTATTCTAAGGACTTTTATCATTTGATTATGACTTATGCAAATTAAATAAAATCAACAATGATAAATAAATGTCATGTATTATTAAAAAATATAAATAGTCATAATGTCATAAAGTCAAAAATGTGATACAAGTCTAAATCCAATTGGCTTTAGAGCATACATTAATAATCTTTCACTTGTACTACATCCAATCTGTTTGGCGCCTGAGTATATGTTTGGATCGCTAGTGAGACTAGAGTTCCATTACTTATGTAATGGCTCCATTGTTGTCATAATAGAGTGCCATTAGATCAGCAATGCGAGAGATAACTCAAAGTTATGTGATGAACTTTTTGATCCAAATAACTCCTTAGCTGCATCTGAAACTGCTATACAATCAGCCTCGATTGTAAAATCGACCATCCTTTCTTATTTTTAACTCTTTCAACTCATAGCACTGTTGTACAAGCAAAACATATAGCCAGATTGTGACTTAATGTCATCTTTATTTGACTAGAAATTAGCATCAGTGTAACCATTTACAACAACCTCATTCTTTCCTTCCTTGTAAGACCCGTAATTTAATATGTACTCTTTATGATTTTGTAATGTACGGACAAGTCACAATTGATATAAATCATAGGGAATGAATGTTTTTAAATTCCAAGTGTGTAAGAAATGCCAAACAGGTAGTTAAGCAAATAGAATATGAATGTAACAGTGAAATTCTGGGAAAATTGCAACAAAACTGCTTCAGAAGAGGAGTAGATCGATCTCATTAGCAAGGAAGATCGATCTCATGGCTTGAAAATGCAATGCGAAGCTCTCTACAAGAAGCAGATCGATCCCTCAACAAGAGCAAATCGATCCCTCATTTAATGCAGATCGATCTTGAACAAGTTTTGGCTGAAGCAGATTGATTTCCAAAGGGTTCTGGATAGCACAGATCGATCTCATTTAAAGACCAGATCGATCTCCTTAAGGTTCTGTGTAAAGTAGATCAATCTCAGGCTAAAGAGCATATCGATCTCCTAAGCATGAAAAGTCATTTTCTGAATAGATCAACATAAGGAAAATCGATCTGTCACCGTTAGGAGATCAATCTCCAAGAGAAATTTTATATATACACGACTCTGCATTTTCATTTTCCTAAGAGCACCGATTCTCATTGAAAACCAAAGTGTCACCGAACCTTTCTACTCCAAAAATCTTCATCTTTCAAGTAGTTTTGAGTGAGATTCATTTCAACAAAGTTATTCCTAGTATAGAGTAGAACAACATAGTTAGAAACTAGAAGTTGGAATCAAGGATTGAAGGAGCAAGGTGAATTTTCCCAAATTTGGCAAAAAGAGGAAAAGATCAAGCTAGGTAAGATTCAGACAACCAACTTCATATATGTTAAAATAGGTGTTTTAGTGAGTTGATTAGTGTAGGTTTGATTTGCTGAAAATAATTTGTAATATTTATGACCTAGAAATTGGCATGAATTGGAGAAAATGATAAGAAAGTTGATTAAGCATGGATTTAAGGATGCAATAAGCATGTATGCAAGCTTGTAAGATAGTTTTATGAAATAAATTGTAAGACCCATATTTTTTTATGTAAACTTTATGAAATCATGAGTATGATGATGTATTTACAAATGTAAAGCATGAATGATATAAGTTCATGGATTCGATGTACATACTTGTAACATGAATTTGTAATGTACACACAAGTTTCATTTTATATGAATATGAAGAAATGAGCTTTTATAAGTGATGAATGTGATTGGAATTCAAAATGAGTAGTGTGGTAAAATGGAATGAACTTGTACTTCCATTTACCTTGGTATGGTATACCTTTAGCTATACCATGAATGCACACAAGTTCTAATGTGTATAAAGTATGAATGGATGCCATTTTCATGTCTTAAAGGTGGTTGGATGAGAAAATGACCATGGCAGCAAATTAAGGATGTTTGGGTGTGAGTCGTTGCAAAAAAAACTGCAGAAAATCTGGAAAATATGTAGGCCAGATCGATATCATAGGATGGGGGATCTATCTGTAAGAGCCAAAAATGATCTTATTCGAGCTATGGAACAAGACAGATCGATCTCCAATGGAGCCAGATCGATCTAATAAATATTATGTAAAATAAAGATCAATTCTTAAGGCAAACAGATCAATTTCCTTAGCTCTCGGGTTAGAGCAGATCGATCTTCCCTGGATACAGATCGATCTCCTTAATCTACTGCCTGAGACAGATCGATCTCAAGCTTTCGACAAATCGATCTCATGCATTCAAATTCGCGTGAAAATGAGGGATTTAAGAGGACCAGATCGATCTCATGCTTCGACATATCGATCTTATCAAGTGATTTCTATAAATAGGAGCAGTGAAATCTGCAAATCACGGGAACAAACCATTCTTTCCATTTCAACCTTCAAAACCTAGATTTTATCTCTCTAAAATCAGTCATTTTTAGTAAGAATTGAAGGGGGGCTATTAGATACAATGTTGTTCATCTTAAAGAAGAGAACAACATAGTTTGGAATCGAAACCTCATTGTTGTTATTGAAGGAGTAAGGAACATTTCCCTTTAGAGCAAGAAGAGAAACTAGATTGGTAAGTTTCTAATACTCCAACCCAAGTACATTTGTCTATTTATTGATTTTGGAGTTGATTGATATGTATATTGATGGTTGAAACTACCTAAGATGAAATGGAACTAATGTAACCTAGAAAATGGAATGAGTCTAGTGTGAGAAAGTGTGATATTGGGTGTGTTGATGATTTATGGATTATGTAAAATTGTTATTGGAGTAATGTTGATGATTTGAGATAGTTAAATGGAGTTGCATTGTGAGTTTGGGAAATTATGGAAAATGAGTATGTAAATGCTTGATAAATGCCATAGTGAAGAAATCAATGAGATAAGAACACTATGGACTTAGTATCGATCTAATATCGACTTGGAATGAGTTAATAGGCCTAAGAGGATCTATAGACTTGAGTTATGGGTAAAGTAATGAAACAAGGCCTCATTAGCGTTAATAGAGACTATAGGTCGAATCGACTATAGTAAACGTAAGTGTTGGATTATAATAGGCCAAAATGTTGTGAAATACGTTCATCTGCAGTTCCAGAGAGATCGTTGGAGACGAATCAGACCGCACAAGTATGCAACTTTAAGGAAGTGGAATCACGCGTCGCGATTCCAAGCAAGGGAATTTTGTAAGTATATAGAGGTAGCTGCTCGTATATTGAACTCATGGGTATATAGGGCTTTGGAAATGTGCATGAGTTTATAGAAATGTGTTTGACAATGTATGGAAATTGTTTCAAGTAATCATATGAGATTTGGTGGTTTGAAATGGTGTTATAAAGAAATGGGATAGTAAGGCTAATAATCGCATAAATCACATGTTTTGAATGTTTTTACAAAACTCAATACTTTGTTTTGGGGAAGTAAAAGGATAGGCTGGCTAGTGATTTGTTGATATTGTGGAATAGAACATGTGAGGTGCTAAACATGTTTTGAGATTTGTTTTGAATGTATATGAGTCGTTTGTCTTGCCTATGTGATTCAAATTGTGCTAGATCCTCGCTCGCGCTGGATTTTGATGTTTTCATTTGTATGAAAAGTGTTGGAGCTTAGCTCGCACCATGGTTTGAAAACTATGTTGATGTTTTATAAACCATACTGGAGCTTATGCTCGTACGTGGATTTTGAATGGGTTTCTTATGCATATAACCGTACTGGAGCTATGCTCGTATGTGGTTTTCTTTATGCTTTATGCATAAATGCCGTACTAGAGCGTTGCTCGTACGATGTGATTTGTCTATGATGCATGAATTCACGCTAGAGCGTAGCTCGCGCAGGTTTTTCAGACTGTGGTATGTATGATGCCATGGTGAGGGTAATATAAGTTGGTGTTTGGGGAACCTAACAGGCTTAACAGACCTCTTGAGTGACGTGAGGGTAAGGGGCTAAGACCTGGCACTAATCCATTCAAGGAATCCAACAGGCCTAACAGACCTCTTGAGTGGGGTGAGGGTAAGGGGCAAGGACCTGAATCAGGGAACCAAACAGGGGCGAGCAAGGCCATGAGGGGCTAGGACCTGGTATTAAGAGTACTATCACATGCACTTGAGACTAGAGGTTTCACTCGGTATGGGGTAGATAAGACCTACTGCAAGCACTGCCAACCATGTTATGGGTCCGCGGAGTACGTTGTACTGTGTATATCACATGGAGTACGTTGTACTCTGTGGTTGAGATACTGATGAGAAAGTCTAATGGAGAACTAACCCACCTTCGTTCCAGCATGATACCCCGCACATCGGGATCCGTGTGGTCTGTGATGATTTATGACATAGTTGGCCAACATAGTCTTGTGATATAGTGACCTGTCTCATTTGATTTACTTACTACCACATGTTTTGACATATATGTGTGATTGCGAACTGTCCAGGGTAGACCCGATGGAGGGATCGAGCCTTGTGAGATTTTAAATTGAGAAATGATAATGATGTTGTGATTGAGAAACCATTTTTATGGGATTTCGGTGTGTTTGAGAAAGAGCTTTGTGATGTGATTTAAAAAGAAGGTTTCTTAAATGAATTGCCCTTTTTATGAGATTAAATGAGAATGAGCTTGAGACGTTTTCACAGGTTGATATTCCATGTTTTATATGCCAATTTTACTTGATTCTAATCCATGATATATATGTATACTCATTGATACGAGCTAAACGTATTGTCCGCAAGTGCACGGGTCGTACAAGTAATAATGGGATTTGAGTCCCGAGTTATTGTCCCACAAAAAAGTTGATTAGCCTAATTAACTACCGGTTAATCTTACCCTAAGTATATCCTAGCAAATTATGAAGTTGATGAGGGTGATCTATTAAATCTGAAATTAAAAATACTGAAAATAATAACAATTATAAACTAAAGAAATAAAACAGAGCAAAAATTACTTACAAAGCTCCGAACAATTAAAAGCAAATAACCTACAAAAGATAATTAAAGCAGTTAAAATTAATTAACGTAATTAAAATAAAATGCAAATATGAAAATAAAGAAACAAAATTGATTAACCTAAAATAAAATATGCATGTAATTAAACTACTTAATAAAAATGCAAATTAAACTAACTTAAAATTTAATGAAATAAAATACTAGAAAAATTAAGAAAATAACTACAAGTCTAGATGTCTAAAGTATTAATTCTAAATTAATCCTAATTATCACTAATTACTACTTTAAAAATAAGATCTAAATAAAACTATGACAAACATTCAAATTATTTTTTTTTTTAAATCTAAGTAAGCTAACCAATGAAATTGAAATTAATCTATCTAAATTGCATGAAAATGAGTTAAATAACTAAAGTCCAAATTTTCCAAACCCGACCTTAATCAAATAATCCCAGCTAGCCTCGGTCCCGTGCATGTACTGTGCAGGATTCTTCTCTAGTTGCTTCAGGCTCCTGTACATGTGCTACTCCAGGCACTGTCCATGTGTTGCTCATGCCGACGTTGTCATGTACTGGTTCTGCTGCATTCAGATGCTGAACCAGGTGTTGTACATGCTGCCAACAACACTCCTTGGCCTGCCCAGTTTACCGCAACACAATACACGTCTCTACCTGCGTCTGCCATGCTTAGTCTGTTGTGTATCCACTACACCAGCAAGCATTGTTAAAATGTAAGTTTACAGCAATACATAAAGAACAAAAAAACTTAAAATGACTGAAACTAAAAACTAAACCAAAGAAAGAAGATGAGCAGTAAATCAATCACAAAACAGAGGAGAATAGAGTAAAAGAAAAACTCCTGCTACTGCTCTCGACACCTCCTTCAGCTGGTACTTAACCCAAAACAGCACACCACCGTGAACCATAGAGGTGAGAAAGCATCAGTGTCCACACCTTGCTTCAGCAGCCACAAGCCGGAGCCAGCGTCTCGGCATCACACGAAAATAGAAACCCGATTGGTGATGACAACCACATGCTGTAGAAAGAAACTAAGATTAACATTAGAACCGAGAGGAAAGCAGAAAAAGGAAAAACAATTGTGAGATAACTTAAAAAGAGAACTCAACCAGAGTATTCAAGAACTAAAATATATAATGGCTAAATAAAGCATTCCTATACAAACAGACTTGAACAATCGAATGAGGGATTGGGTAAAAGAAAATGAGACAGTATGGCTTCCTAAACACATTCTCAGCTACCCATAATTACTTAACATTGCTCCTAAGTGAGTAAGCAATCGATAGCCTCCAGGAATGAATTCTGTCTCAGCTAACTGATGAAACATAAAGATTATCTAATGAAAAGCAAATAAAATGTAAAATAAATTTGCAAAAAAATTAAAATGGGACAGTAACTGAATGAACACTACTGGACTAAAAAAAAATAGAAAATGATAAAATGCTCACTTAGAAAATGGAAGATAGAAAGATTAAAGAAAAAAATGTAAGACCCGAAAATTAATCGTAAATTTTTATGAGAGATGAAAATGGTTACAAAATTAAACGAATGAGATTCAGATTGGAAATAAGGATTTAAAATGCGAAATGAATTAGTATTTGTGAAGAGAAGTTAGGTTAAATTAATCCCGAACACGTGCAAGGGCAAAATGATCAAAAGACCGAAATTCAGAATAAATTCGATAAGAAAGTTTAATTAAAAATAATGGATTTGAGAATCTTGATCAATAACGAAGAAATAATTAAATTTCGGGTTAAATTGATCAAGATATGAATTTACTAGAATTAACTGAAAAGTCACTCGGGACAATATCCCGAAAATACGAAGAAATTATACCCGAAAAAGGGTTCAAAATATCGACAAAAATTAATTTCTTTATTCCAAATAGATTTATTTAATTTTATTTAATTAATTGATTAGCTCAATGGTACCAAGAGTGCAAGAACAAGGGTGAAGACCCGAGTTCGAGCCTCGAGGGTGACGCGTCTGGCTGGAGATGGGCTTGCCCCCAAGCAGAACAAAACCTTGAGTGGGCTGAGGCCTGCAAAGAGGACAATACGGGTTTGTGATGAGTTCGCCGTAAGCCTGTGACCTGGTGTGGGGCGGGCAGCAGGGTTCTCACAAAAAAATGCAGTGAATGAAAATGATCAGGGGCAACGGGTTGAGTAATATTGTTGCTGTCACCAACCCCTCAAACCCGGATGGAAGTAAGAACCATTGCAAGCAATCAGCAAAAAATTAAATGAAACTAAACAAACCAAGAGCTTAACAAGAGAAAACTATAAACTTTTCATTAAAACTAAAAAAAAAATAAGAAGCATAAAGGAATGAACTTTAACAAACAAAGAAGAAGGATGAACAATGGTGGCTGTAACGAAACTTAAAAAGCTTTTAATAAAAATTGAAATTGCTGAAATAGTAGCATAATGAAATGGTGTCTAAACGGAAAGATAAAAGAAACTATTGAAACTACTTAACCCTAAACTACACTACTCCTAAAAACTACACTACTCCTAAATTCTACCCTATGCTACTTAATTTTTTTAATTGCCATCATATTCTATTTATATACACACTTAATGGTACAATGGTAATTTTCCATCCTAGATGAGTTGGCATTGTTTAGCCACCTATCTTCATTTTATTTGCTGCAGAGTAGATATTTCCACGTCACTCGTCTTTTTGTCCAATTGGTTGTGCGATGTGGCCCGGTGTGTCTTCCAGAAGGTTCGCACGGTGTCCATCGATCTTATCGTTTCGAAGCGAATAAAATACGGACACCTGGCATCACACGTGTCCAGACGACTGGTGACTCGGTCTGTAAATTGGAAGTGGTCTAGTCTCCTTTAGCCCGTTTTCAGCCCAATTTCGACTGAAATGACTGAGTTTCATCCGGATTTAATTTATCTGCACACAAGAGAATTTTAATTAAATAAGGGGATAATTAATAAAATGAATTGGGGATTTAAATAATTAATTAGGATATTAAGCACAAATAATTCTATTAGAAATAGAATTATCACACCCCCAAACTTGAGCTTTTGCTTGTCCTCAAGCAAAACAAAATAAATGTAGAAATGACAAGTACTGGACACAATAATTTCTCCAATATTATTCTCAAAGAAAAAGTACAGACTATGATATCAAAAACTCACAATTACAAGTCCAACATTCAGAATCATTCAATCATAAGTCCTAACTCAAATTGGACTCCTCGTGTATGTGTGAAAAATGTTAAAGCCACGTCACAGTACATTACTCAGATCAGATTATGCAAACATAGTGAATGCAAAGTCAATGACATGTGATCATTCCCATAAGTTTGCTTTTCACTTCTCTCTCCACTAATGTAGTCACACTTAATCAAAGATCAATAGGACTTCATTAAGCTTGTAATGTAAGGCTGGGACTAAGGTATGATAAAGTCGATTTAGGTTTAATTACCCCTTAACATGCATTACTTCTAGGATCTTTAATGTGAGAGCTCAAATTTATTTTCCCCAAACTTATTTATTTCACTAGACATTTTATTCTATTTTTGTATTTTTCTTCTTTCTTCTTTTCTTTTTCTTTTTCTTTTTCTTCATTTTTTATTTTTTATTATTTTTTTTCCATTTTATTTTTTGAAATTTCACTATCACCAGATACCCATATGTACAAAGCTCGCAATATATCCCAATGACTTTTCATGCTTTCGGGGTAAGGGATAGGAACACAGTATTTAAGCTAAGGAAATTTATGTAGGTGTATTAACAGAGAAAATCTTATTTGGCCCAAATGGGTGACTAGGGGTAAAATATGTACAGGGTTGGCTAGAAAGGCTCAAACGATCCAAATATGGCCTAAATCATTTCCCTAATTAAGTGTGATCTAATATTTCACCTCGAGACAAGATCAAACAAATTCTAGAATATGACGCACAAAATCAATTGAATAAATGCAATCTTATGTCCACATAAGCTTTCTCTAAATAAATATACAGATTCATGACATGACATGTGCGTAAGATGAGGAAATCACAATCAGAATCAAGACAAATTTAAGAATTCAATTTCATGATTTTCCTATAATCATGCTTCTCAGTCAATCAAAGTCAGACTAAACATTGGGTCATATCATCGGAATATGGAAAAACTACATGCTAAGTACTAAATCATCCTAAAATCAAACAATTTAAGCTCATATTTTTTGAAAAATTTTCAATTTTGCCTAAAATTGCTCAAGTGATATCCCCTCCCCCAAACTTAAAGTGCACAGTGTCCTTAGTGTGCAGATAATATAAACATTGAAGCTTAAGAACAGAGTACTCCCCTATCTAATGATGATGACGAACAACTGAAACTTGATTAAAAACATAATGCTGTAAAAGAAATCTGCAAAATAAAGAAAGAAACAACGGAAAAGAAAAAGAAAAAGAAATATATACAAAGTGAAAAGAAAAATTAAGCCACTTCAAATGCAGCTAAAGAAAACAACACTCAGCAGCAGGGCAAAGAGTAGGAGGATCAGCCAGAGTGGTGACAAAATGTTAACAGTTAAAACCTCCTGAGCACTATCTACTGCCTTCCTTCTTTCAGATTTCTTGTGCTCAAGCCTTATATCCTCCTCAACATCCATCTTAAAACACTCTTGAGAGTCATTAAGGAGCTTCAAAGGTTTGAAAACATGAAATGTCACCTCCTGATCCAGGACTCTCATAGTCAACTCCCCCTTTTGTACATCAATTAATGTTCTACCAGTCGCTAGGAAAGGTTTGCCTAGTATGATAGGGACTTCCCTGTCTTCCTCCATGTCTAATATAATAAAATCTGTAGGGAAAATAAATTTTTCCACCTTTACTAGTACGTCCTCAATGACCCCCTTCGGATATTTAATGGATCGATCAGCCAGCTGAAGGGTCACTGTGGTAGGCTTGACATCCCCTATTCCTAACTTTTGGTAGATAGATAAAGGCATTAGATTTATACTAGCTCCTAAATCACACAGGGCTCTACCAAAGAATAGATTTCCAATTGTGCAAGGTATGGTAAAACTCCCGGGATCTTTGAGCTTGGGGGGTAATTTCCTCTGAATAATTGCACTACATTCCTCAGTTAAAGCCATCGTCTCATAATCTTCCAATCTTCTTTTCCTAGAGAGGATATCCTTAAGAAACTTCACATAATTTGGCATTTGCTTTAAAGCATCTGCGAAAGGAATGTTGATGTGAAATTTCTTAAAAATCTCAAGAAATTTGGTGAATTGTTGATCTAGTTTTTGATTTTGGAACCTTTGAGGAAAAGGTACTGGCGATCTAACTGGAGGGGATGTAATGGAAACATGTATATCATCAGAGGACGAGGAATGCTGTGAAGTAGTAGAAGGTATAGATGAAGAAACGCCTATCTCAGATTCCTTTGCAGCCTGATCCTGATGTTCTCGCTCTTTTTGAGCTGCTTCATTAGAACTTAAGGATGCTTCAACTATGTGTTGTTCAGGGTTGGACTTAACTTGTGGATCATCCAGCTCTCTGCCACTCCTAAGGGTGATGGATTTCACATGTTCTTTACCCTATCTTTGCCTAAGAGGGTTAACTTCAGTATTACTAGGAAGGGTCCCTTGAGGACGTTGGCCAAGAGCATTGGCTATTTGTCCAACCTGAACTTCTAAGTTCTTAATTAAGGCAGCTTGATTTTACAGGATAGTCGTGAACATTTCCTCAAGCGATGGCTTCTTCTTAGCTGCTGGTGCATGGTAAAGTTGTGGCTACATAGGTTGTGGTGGTGGTGGAGGTTGATGGAAGTGAGGTGGATGGGATGATTAGGTGGATGATGTGGATACTGAGGTGGTGGGTGGTGAGGAAATTGATGTTATGGTGATACCTTAACCGGTGGAGCTTGAAAACCAGGGGGTCCTACAGGTCTAGAATTAAAAGATTGCCCTTGGTTTTGGCTCCAAGAAAAGTTAGGATGGTTCCTCCACCCTGGATTATAGGTGTTTGAAAAAGTGTTGTTCTGTTGCTTTGGGGGGCAACGTACTGAACCGATTCTAAGTTAAGTGGACACCTATCTACAGAGTGGGTACCACTACACAGATCACAAGAGAGAAAAGGACTTTGGACAGAAAACACAGGGTTAGCATTGGTGGAAGGATTATGTTGGGTACTGAGCGACTCTACCTTCTTCGTAAGGTTTGCGATTTGAGTGGTCAAGGTAGACAGTGTGTCGAGCTCATAAATACCCACCGACTTCTTTAGCAATTGTCTCTCCAAGGACCATTGATAGTTGTTAGCTGCCATCTTGTCTAACAACTCGTAAGCTTCCTCCTCTGTTTTGTACATCAGGGCTCCACCCACAGCAGCGTCCACGATGATCCAATTTTGGCTTGTAAATCCGTTGTAGAAAGTTTGGACTTGCCGCCATAAAGGTAGGCCATGGTGAGGGCACTTCCTAAGAAGCTCCTTATATTGTTCCCATGCTTTGTAAAGAGATTCAAAGTCGAACTAGGCAACGGAAGATATGTCACTACGGAGTCTGGCCATTTTAGAAGGAGAAAAAAACTTGTCTAGAAATTGATGGGCTAACTCGTCCCATGTAGAAATGGATCTTGGAGGCAAGGAGGTTAACCAGTGTCGCGCCCTATCCCTAAGTGGGAAGGGGAATAATCTAAGTTTAAGCTCATCATCATATAATCCATTGTACTTGAACGTGTTGCACAAGTCCAGGAATTGCCCAAGGTAAGCATGTGGGTCATCGTGCGGAAGCCCACTGAACTGTAAAGAGGTTTGGATCATCTGGAGGATGGAAGGCTTAATTTTGAAATTATTTGCAGGGACAGCTGGTGGCCTAATGCCGGTATAATAACCTCCAATAGTCGGCATTGCATAATCTCCAATTATCCTAATTTCCCTATTTTCTGTCATGATGGTTTGCAGCGGATCTATAAATTTCCTAGAATCCTTTTGAATTTTCCTAAGAGTTCTTTCAATTTCAGGATCTAGAGGAAAGCAATCATAACTCTTGGCTCAACGCATGCAAACATCAAAAAGTCCTTAGAAATTTTTTTTAAGTTTTTTAATTTTTTAATTTTTTTTAATGAGATAGAGAAAATTAACTAAACTAAACTAAGGATCTAAATATTTACAACCTAAATATTTACAAGCTAGAATTACACCTAAGCATAATTTCACCAATATTAATTACTGGCTAATTATCCTTCCCCGGCAACGGCACCAAAAACTTGATACGAGCTAAACGTATTGTCCGCAAGTGCATGGGTCGTGCAAGTAATAATGAGATTTGAGTCCCGAGTTATCGTCCCACAAAGAAGTTGATTAGCCTAATTAACTACCGATTAATCTTACCCTAAGTATATCCTAGCAAATTATGAAGTTGATTATGGTGATCTACTAAATCTGAAATTAAAAATACTGAAAATAATAACAATTATGAACTAAAGAAATAAAACATGGCAAAAATTACTTACAAAGCTCCGAGCAATTAAAAGCAAATAAAACAGTTAAAATTAATTAACGAAATTAAAATAAAATGCAAATATGAAAATAAAGAAACAAAATTAACTAACCTAAAATAAAATATGCATGTAATTAGACTACTTAATAAAAATGCAAATTAAACTAACTTAAAATTTAATGAAATAAAATCCTAAAAAAATTAAGAAAATAACTACAAGTCTAGATGTCTAAAGTATTAATTCTAAATTAATCCTAATTATCACTAATTACTACTTTAAAAATAAAATCTAAATTAAACTATGACTAGCATGCAAATTAATTTAAAAAAAAAAATCTAACTAAGCTAACCAATGAAATTGAAATTAATCTATCTAAATTGCATGAAAACGAGTTAAATAACTAAAGTCCAAATTTGCCAAACATGGCCTTAATCAAATAATCCCAGCTAGCCTCGGTCCCGTGCATGTACTGTGCATGGTTCTTCTTTAGTTACTTCAGGCTACTATACATGTGCTACTCCAGGCACTGTCCATGTGCTGCTCGTGCCGACGTTGTCATGTACTGGTTCTGCTGCATTCAGATGCTGAACCAGGTGTCGTACATGCTGCTAGCAACACTCCTTGGCCTGCCCATCTTACCGCAACACAATGCACGTCTCTACCTACTGTCTTGCGTCTGCCATGCTTACTCTGTTGTGTGTCCACTACAACAGCAAGCATTGTTAAAATGTAAGTTTACACCAATAAATGAAGAACAAAAAAACTTAAAATGACTGAAACTAAAAACTAAACCAAAGAAAGAAGATGAACATTAAATAAATCACAAAACAGAGGAGAACAGAGTAAAAGAAAAACTCCTGCTACTTCTCTCGACACCTCCTTCAACTGGTACTTAACCCGAAACATCACACCACCGTGAACCAAGAAAGCATCAGTGGCCACGCCTTGCTTCAGCAGCCACAAGCCGGAGCCAGCCTCTCAGCATCACACGAAAATAGAAACCTGATTAGTGATGACAACCACATGCTGTAGAAAGAAACTAAGATGAACATTAGAACTGAGAGGAATGCAGAAAAAGGAAAAAAATTGTAAGATAACCTAAAAAGAGAACTCAACCAGAGTATTCAAGAACTAAAATATAAAATGGCTAAATAAAGCATTCCTATACAAACAGACTTGAACGATCGAAGGAGGGATTAAGTAAAAGAAAATGAGACAGTATGTCTTCCTAAACACATTCTCAGCTACCCATAATTGCTCAACACTGCTCCTAAGTGAGTAAGCAATCGATAGCCTCCAGGAATGAATTCTATCTCAGCCAATTGATGAAACATAAAGATTATCTAATGAAAAGCAAATAAAATGTAAAATAAATTTGCAAAAAAATTAAAATGGGATAGTAACCGAATGAACACTACTGGACTAAAAAAAAAAGAAAATGATAAAATGCTCACTTAGAAAATGGAAGATAGAAAGATTAAAGAAAAAAATTGCAGTGAATGAAAATGATCAGGGGCAACGGGTTGAGTAATATTGTTGTTGTCACCAACCCCTCAAACCCGGATGGAAGTAAGAACCATTGCAAGAAATCAGCAAAAAATTAAATGAAACTAAACAAACCGAGAGCTTAACAAGAGAAAACTATAAACTTTTCATTAAAACTAAAAAAAATAAGAAGCATAAAGGAATGAACTTTAACAAACCGAGAAGAAGGATGAATAATGGTGGCTGTAACAAAACTTAAAAAGCTTTTAATAAAAATTGAAATTGCTGAAACAGTAGCATAAAGAAGTGGTGGCTAAACGGAAAGATAAAAGAAACTATTGAAACTAGTTAACCCTAAACTACACTACTCCTAAAAACTACACTACTCCTAAATTCTACCCTAGGCTACTTAATTTTTTCAATTGCCATCATATTCTATTTATATACACACTTAGAGGTACAATGGTAATTTTTCATCCTAGATGAGTTAGCATTGTTTGACCACTTGACTTCATTTTATTTGCTGCAGAGTAGATATTTCCACGTCACTCGTCTTTTTTTCCAATTGGTTATGCGATGTGGCCCGACGTGTGTCTTCCAGAAGGTTCACACGGTGTCCTTCGATCTTATCGTTTTGGAGCGAATAAAATACGGACACCTGGCATCACGCGTGTCCAGACGATTGATGGCTCGGTCTGCAAATTGAAAGTGGTCTAGTCTCCTTTAGCCCGTTTTTAGCCCAATTTCGACTGAAACGACTGAGTTTCATCCAGATTTAATTTATCTGCACACAAGAGAATTTTAATTAAATAAGAGGATAATTAATAAAATAAATTGGGGATTTAAATAATTAATTAGGAAATTAAGCACAAATAATTCTATTAAAAATAGAATTATCACTTTATTCCCTCATGCTCCTACTATAATCGATTTATGCATAACACTATCAACATGTAGATAGAGTAGTTATCTACCATGCTTGCATTATTGCCTTACTGAACATGTGGTTTCTCATCCCTCTCTATTTTTCCCTCCTACAGAGCATGCATAGTAGCCCAGTGAGGACTGAGGCATTTTATTTTTAGACACCCGCTGCTTCCATCGCTAAAAGGTATATACACAGGATTCTTTTTGTATCTAAATAATGTAAGGGCACAGTAACCATTGAGTTGTAATTATGGGGGATGTAGATGTCAGTAATCATATTTTGTAGAAGTGAATGATGGGCTTTCATGTATATGACATCACTTTTATTAACTGAGAATGAATGTTGCGAGTGGATTATTATTGACTCACAGCCCAATAGTGTAGTGGTAAGTTTGTTCACGACCGAGTAAGGAAAGAAAGAAATGCGAAAAATTTATTGAGATTTTCGGTTAAAATTTATAAAAAAGGGGTCGTGACAGAGATTGGTATCAAAGCTGTGTTGGCCTGATGTGAGACAGTAATAAAACGTAGGAAAAGTACATCCTCATATTACTATGCTTTTGTTTAGATATAACTATGTATACCGTGATGGATTGAGTCTAATAATGATTATGAATACAAGTTAGGCATTATGCCAATCACGCGCCAAGGTAAAGGGGTGAGAGCACGTGCTAGAGGCCGTAGAGGTAGGCCTGAGAGTCGTGCGGAGCCACGAACTGATCTGGCTCCACAGGACCCGGCTGAGAGAGCAGGAGATACTGAGGCTCGCTTCGCTAAGATAGAACAGAGTATAGAGAGCCTAGTGGAGATTGTTACATAGGCACTGGGTGTCGATAATAGACGAGGTCCCGCAGCACAGTCTACTATTGGACAGGCAACTGCAGAGGCGAAAAGACCTCAGACTACTGAGATGGTGACACCCTCAGTACAGGATACGGCTTCTCCTATCGCTCCACAGCCGAGCGACAGTGATTTGGGTTATGACTACGAGTTAAGCAGATTACGAGAATTCCAAGGGTTGAAACCTCCAGTGTTAAGAGGGGTAAAAGACCCAGTAATTACTGAGGATTGGGTGTATAAGATGGAGAAACTGTATCTGTTCTTCATATGTACATCAGCTGAGAAGGTAGCCTTTTTCGTGTTTATGTTAAAAGGTGAGGCAGAGCACTGGTGGAGGTCTACCGAAGCTATTTTGAGGGCTAGACACTCCAAGATTTCATGAGAGATATTTTTGGAGGCCTTCAGGAGGCAATACATCCCAGCCACCATACAGACGAAATTACGAATGAAATTTATGAATTTGGTTCAGGGGAACCGTACTGTGGCCGAGTATGAGTCCAAATTCATGTCTTTGAGAAGGTATGACCGGGATACTATAGGTAGTGAGACCCAAAAGATTCAGAAGTTCATTGATGGATTGAGATTGGCCATCTAAACTATGGTAGCCCCATTTGATATTCAGACTTATGAGGAGGCTGTACACAAGGCTCGGTTATGCGAGCAAGATTTTGAACGGAATACCTCTGAGCTTGGAAAGATTAGTGTCAGAAGAGACAGAGACCGAAAGAGATCCGGGATGGATAGAGTGGCCAGGAGAGGAGGTCAGAGATATTTCGAGAAGAGACCTAAGACTAAGGAAGTGTAGGAGAGAGCTGCTAGACCTCCCGTGTACCCGGCTTTGACTGCACCAAGGGGTATGGTTATTGGAGGACCATGACCTACTACTGACCAGTGTAGGAGATGTGGGAGATAGCATTGGACTAGGCCATGTCAGATGCCCCCTGTGTCATGTTTTAGGTGTGGGAAGCCCGAATATGTCTCGAGATTCTGTACAGAGATGATTGCGACTGCCCCACAGAAGGGCAAGGAGCCTAAGAGAGGTCCAGTTGAGACAGCTGCCCCGAGGAGGAGGGCTACAGTTGAGGAAAGAGGGAAGCAAGCAGTGGGTGTGAGCAGAGGAAAAATGCACGTGTTGGACTAGGACACTGCGGACGCATCAACAGATGCGATTAAAAGTACCATCTGAATCTTTGATTTAGAAGTATTGGTATTATTTGACCCTGGTGCCACGCATTTTTTTATATCACCTTCCTTTGTACATAAATTGTTGAAGCATGTGAAACCAACCTTATTAGATAAAATGTTGATGATTTCCACACCCATGAATGATAATCAATTGACTGAGCATGTATGTAGAGATTGTAAGTTAAAGATAGAGGGAAAGGATATGATAGCCAATTTAATTTTATTGAATATGAATGATTTTGATGTAATATTAGGAATGGATTGGTTGGCTACCAATCATGTTGTTATGGACTGTCATGCTAAAACATTGAGGTTTCCCGAGATAGAAAATCATGGTGTAAGATTTGTGAAATGAAATAAAAGAACTTGATTTACTATAAATGAAAAGAGTGTGATTTTATTTAATTTACTTGAGAGATGAATTTATATACTTATGTTGAATATTAATGTGATGAGTTGTGACACTAATGGTGGAAAGAATGATGTGAAAGGTTCATTGCCTATGTGGTCAATATAGATGAGGCACACCCAGAATTGAGGGACATACCCGTAATTGTGGATTACCCTGATGTCTTTTCAGATGAATTACCAGGACTACCACCTGAAAGGGAAATGGAATTTTGTATAGAGTTAGTTCCTGATACAGAGCCGATATCAAAACCACCATATAGAATGGCTCTGATAGAGTTGGAAGAGCTGAAGAAATAGTTGCAAGAGTTACTAGAGAATGGGTTTATTAGGTCGAGTGTCTCACCTTGGGGAGTACCGGTTCTATTTGTAAGGAAGAAGGATGGAAGCCTCCGACTGTGTATAGATTACTGGTTGTTGAATAAGGCCACTATTAAGAACAAATACCCCCTTCCACGTATAGATGATTTGTTGGATCAGTTCCGGGGAGCTCAAGTATTTTCTAAGATAGATCTGCGGTCAGGGTATCATCAGTTGAGGATACGGAGTGGAGATGTACCCAAGTCAGCATTTCGTACTCATTATGGCCACTATGAGTTTTTGGTGATGCCATTCGGATTGACAAATGCTCCCGCAGCATTTATGGCACTGATGAATGATATGTTTAAGTCATACCTAGATAAGTTTGTGATTGTGTTTATCGATGACATTTTGGAATATTCCAAGTCAAGGGAAGATCATGAGGAGCATTTGAGGATAGTTCTACAGACCCTCCGAGAGCAAGAGCTAAATGCCAAACTCAACAAGTGTAACTTTTGGCTAGAGCAGATCTCATTTCTGGGCCATGTCGTGTCGAAGGATGGGGTATCAGTGGATCCATCCAAGATAGAGGCAGTTGTACAGTGGGAATAGCCCAAGACAGTTACTGAGATCAAAAGTTTTTTGGGATTGACAGGGTATTACCGGAGATTTGTTGAGGGTTTCTCCAGACTAGCTACTCCATTGACAAGCCTCATGCGGAAAGACGTTAAGTTTGTGTGGGATGAGGCATGTGAGAGGAGTTTTGAGGAGCTTAAGCGTCGATTGACTACTGCTCCAGTTCTCACCATTCCTACTAGCTCAGAAGGATTCTCGGTGTATACGGATGCATCACACCAGGGACTAGGCTGTGTGCTTATGCAGGATGGGAAGGTAGTTGCCTATGGATCTAGACAGCTGAAAGATCATAAGAAGAACTACCCGACACATGATTTGGAGTTGGCGATCGTAGTGTTTGCTTTGAAAATATGGCGCCACTATCTTTATAGTGAGAAATTTTAGGTTTTCACAAACCATAAGAGCCTTAAGTACCTGTTCTCGCAGAAAGAGTTAAACATGAGACAGAGGAGATGGCTCAAACTTTTGAAAGATTATTATTGTGAAATCATATACCACTCAGGTAAGGCATATGTAGTTGTCGATGCTTTGAGCAGAAAGAACCTTGGGTTGGTGTCATATATGATGGTACGGGAGCATGAATTGTTGGAACACTTTGTGAACCTCAGTTTGGATGTAACCCCACCCGGATCGAAAAGATTAGATATCATGGCTAGTTTGAGATTGGAGTCAGAGTTGATTAGTCGTATTCGATAGGCCCATCAGAGCGATCGATGGCCCATCGATTGGCTGAGGCAGATACAAACAGGTGTGTGCACTGATGTAGAGCTGAGTGCAGATGGCTTATTGAGGTTCAGAGACAAAGTATGTGTTCCCAATGATCCTAAGATCAGGAGACTGATTTTATCAGAGGCTCACTCATCAAAGTACACGATACATCCGAGGAGTACCAAGATGTATCAAAACCTTCGAAAGGTTTATTAGTGGTCTGGAATGAAGAGGGACATTACTGATTATGTTGCTAAATGTCTCATTTGTCAGCAGGTGATGGTAGAGCATCAGAAGCCTGCAGGATTATTGTAGCCTCTACCGATACCTACATGAAAGTGGGAGCATGTCACCATGGATTTTGTGATAGGATTGTTGAGGACCCGCGGAGGTTATGATGCCATATGGGTTGTTGTGGATCGGTTGACTAAGTCATCCTATTTCTTAGCTATGAGAGCTACCAATACTCTGAGTCAGTTTACGAACCTGTATGTTCGAGAGATAGTACGGCTACATGGTGTACCAATGAACATTGTTTTTGATAGGGATGCCGCTTCACTTCTCATTTTTTAGAACATTTTCAAGAAGCGATGGGGACCCACTTGAGTTTTAGTACCATTTTTCATCCTCATACAGATCGACAGTCAGAGAAGATGATACAGACCCTCAAGGATATGTTAAGAGCGTATGTGTTAGATTTTAGATGCTATTGGGATGATCACCTGCAGTTAGCCGAGTTCACCTATAATAATAGCTATCATACGAGTATCGGGATGGCATCCTATGAGGCACTGTATGGGCGTAGATGTCGTTCCCCTATTGGATGGGAAGAGGTTGGTGACAGACAAATTTTTGCTCCAGACTTAGCGTAGCAGGCATCTAAGGACGTCCAATTGATATGTGAGAGATTACGGACAGCTCAGAGCTAGCAAAAGAGTTATGCTGATAAGAGACGAAGACCACTAGAGTTTAATGTGGGTGAGTCAGTGTTCTTGAGAGTTTCACCTTTGAAGGGTATTATGAGATTTGGTAAGAAGGGCAAGCTGAGCCCTAGATATATCGGACCCTTCGAGATTTTGGAGAGAGTGGGAGATAATTCGTATAGGTTGGCATTGCCACCGGACTTGGTAAATGTTCATAACGTCTTCCACGTCTTTATGCTTCGGAAGTATCACCTAGACCCGGCACATGTGATAAGATATGAGCCATTGGAGCTCAATGAGAGTATGACATATGTTGAGAAGTCGGTTCGGATATTGGACAAAAAGGAATAGGTGTTGAGGACAAAGAAAATTCCCTTAGTGAAAGTTCTTTGGCAACATCAGACAGTGGAAGAGGCCACATGGGAATTTGAGAACTTGATAGGGAGAAGTACCCCCAACTTTTTAAAGAGTGACTTGGTTCTAATTTGGAGGACCAAATTCCTTGAAGGAGGGGAGGAACGTAAGACCCGTATTTTTAGATGTAAACTTTATGAAATCATGAGTATGGTGATGTATTTACAAATGTAAAGCATGAATGATATAAGTCCATGGATTCGATGTACATACTTGTAACATGAATTTGTAATGTAGACACAAGTTTCATTTTATATGAATATGAAGAAATGAGCTTTTATAAGTGATGAATGTGATTGGAACTCAAATGAGTAATGTGGTAAAATGGAATGAAGTTGTACTTCCATTTAGCTTGGTATGGTATACCTTTGGCTATACCATGAATACACACACGTTCTAATGTGTATAAAGTATGAATGGATGCCATTTTCAAGTCTTAAATGTGGTTGGATGAGAAAATGACCATGGCAGCAAATTAAGGATGTTTGGGTGTGAGTCGCTGCAGAAAAACTGTAAAAATTTTTAAAAATATGAAGGCCAGATCGATCTCATAGGATGAGAGATCGATCTGGAAGAGCAAAAAAAGCTCTCATTCGAGCTATGGAACAAGACAGATCGATCTCCAATGGAGCCAGATCGATTTGATAAACATTCTGTAAAATGAGGATCGATTCTTAAGGCAAACAGATCGATTTCCTTAGCTCTCCGGTTGGAGCAGATTGATCTCCCCTGGATGCAGATCGATCTCCTTAAGCTACTGCCTGAGACAAATCGTTCTCAAGCTTTTGACATATCGATCTCATGCATTCAATTGGCGTGAAAATGAGGGATTTAAGAGGACCAGATCGATCTCATGCTTCGACAGATCGATCTCATCAAGTGATTTTTATAAATAGGAGCAGTGAAATCTGTAAATCACGAGAACAAACCATTCTTTCCATTTCAACCTTCAAAACCTAGATTTTATCTCTCTAAAATCAGCCATTTCCAGTAAGAATTGAAGATGAGCTATTAGATACAATGTTGTTCATCTTAAAGAAGAGAAAAACATAGTTTGAAATCGAAACCTCATTGTTGTTATTGAAGGAGCAAGGAACACTTCCCTTTGGAGCAAGAAGAGAAACTAGATTGGTAAGTTTCTAATACTCCAGCCCAAGTACATTTGTCTATTTATTGATTTTGGAGTTGATTAGTATGTATATTGATGGTTGAAACTACGTAAGATGAAATGGAACTAATGTAACCTAGAAAATGAAATGAGTCTAGTGTGAGAAAGTGTGATATTAGGTGTGTTGATGATTTATGGATTATGTAAAGTTGTTATTGGAGTAATGTGGATAATTTGAGATAGTTAAATGAAGTTGCATTGTGAGTTTGGGAAATTATGGAAAATGAGTATGTAAATGCTTGATAAATGTCATAGTGAAGAAATCAATGAAATACGAACACTATGGACTTAGTATCGATCTAAGATCAATTTGGAATGAGTTAATAGGCCTAAGAGGATCCATAGACTCGAGTTATGGGTAAAGTAATGAAACGATGCCTCATAAGCGTTAATAGAGACTATAGGTCGAATCGACTATGGTAAACACAAGTGTTGGATTATAATGGGCTAAAATGTTAGGAAATACGTTCATGTGCAGTTCCGAAGAGATCGTTGGAGATGAATTGGACCGCACGAGTACGCAGCTTTAAGAAAGTGGAATCACGCGTCGCGATTCCAAGTAAGGGAATTTCGTAAGTATATAGATGTAGCTGCTCGTATTTTGAACTCGTGGGTATATAAGGCTTTGGAAATGTGCATGAGTTTATAGAAATGTGTTTGACAATGTATAAAAATTGTTTCGAGTGATCGTATGAGATTTGGTGGTTTGAAATGGTGTTATAAAGAAAATGGATAGTAAGGCTAATAATCGCATAAATCACATGTTTTGATTGTTTTTACAAAACTCAATACTTTGTTTTGGGTAAGTAAAAGGATAGGTTGGCTAGTGATTTGTTGATGTTGTGGAATAGCACATGTGAGGTGCTAAACATGTTTTGAGATTTATTTTGAATGTATATGAGCCGTCTGTCTTGCTTATGTGATTCAAATTGCGCTAGAGCCTCACTCGCGCTGGATTTTGATGTTTTCATTTGTATGAAAAGTGTTTGAACTTAACTTGCACCTTGGTTTGAAAACTATGTTGATGTTTTATAAACCGTACTAGAGCTTCTGCTCGTACGTGGATTTCGAATGGGTTTCTTATGCATATAACCGTATTAGAGCCATGCTCGTACATGATTTTCTTCATGCTTTATGCATAAATGTCGTACTAGAGCGTTGCTCGTACGAGGTGATTTGTCTATGATGCATGAATTCGCGCTAGAGCGTAGCTCACATAGGTTTTTCACACTGTGGTATGTATGATGTCGTGGTGAGGGTAATACGGGTTGGTGTTTAGGGAACCCAACAGGCCTAACAGACCTCTTAAGTGGGGTAAGGGTGAGGGGCTAGGACCTGGCACTAATCCATCCAGGGAACACAATAGGCCTAACAGACCTCTTCAGTGGGTTGAGGGTGAGGGGCTAAGACCTGAATCAGGGAACCCAACAGGGGCGAGAAAGGCCATGAGGGGCTAGGACCTGGTATTAAGAGTACTCCCACGTGCACTTGAGATTAGAGGTTTCACTCGGTATGGGGTAGATAAGACCTATTGCAGGCACCCCCAACCATGTTATGGGTTTGTAAAGTACGTTGTACCGTGTATATCACATGGAGTACGTTGTACCGTGTTGTTGAGATACTGATGAGAAAATATGACGGAGAACTAACCCACCTTCGTTCCAACATGATACCCCATACACCGGGATCGTGTGGTCTGGGATAATTTATGACCTAGTTGACCATCATAGTCTTGTGATATAGTGACCTGTCTCATTTGATTTACTTACTACCACATGCTTTGACATATAAGTGTGATTGCGAACTGTCAAGGGTAGACCCGAAGGAGGGATCGAGTCTTGTGGGATTTTAAATTGAGAAATGATAATGATGTTGTGATTGAGAAACCATTTTTATGGGATTTCGGTGTGTTTGAGAAAGAGCTTTGTGATGTGATTTAAAAAGGAGGTTTCTTAAATGAATTGCCTTTTTTATGAGATTAAATGAGAATGAGCATGAGACGTTTTCAATGTTGATATTCCATGTTTTATATGCCAATTTACATGATTCTGATCCATGATATATATGTATACTCATATGACAGTTTTATTCCCTCATGCTCCTACTATAATCGATTTATGCATAACACTATCATCATGTAGATAGAATAGTTATCTACCATGCTTGCATTATTACCTTACTGAGCGTGTGGTTGCTCATTCCTCTCTATTTTCCCCCTCCTACAGAGCGTGTATAGTAGCCAGCGAGGACTAAGGCATTTTATTTTTGGACACCCGCTGCTTCCATCGCTAAAAGGTATATACATAAGATTCTTTTTGTATCTAAACAATGTAAGGGCACAATAACCATTGAGTTGTAATTATGGGGGATGTAGATGTCAGTAACTGTATTTTGTATAAGTGAATGATGGACTTTCATGTATATGACATCACTTTTTTAACTGAGAATGAATGTTGCGAGTGGATTATTATTGACTCACAGCCTAACAGTGTAGTGGTAAGTTTGTTCACGATCGAGTAAGAAAAGGAATAAATGCGAAAAATTCATTAAGATTTTTGGTTAAAATGGATAAAATAGAGGTCGTGACATAAATAAATTGGAATAGGTGAGAAATGAAAATAGGTATATGAGATATATGGTGAAATACCATAATGGGAGAAAATGATGACATTGAGGCATTGAGAGAATTATGCCGGTTCAATTTGAATCAGTAGACTTGAATGAGTGTAATAAGTTCTCGAGAAATGATTTGTAAAATCGAAAGGGGCTTAAGAGAGAGTAAAGTCCAATAAGCTAAAATAAGCCCAAATGAGTATAAAAATGGCTATTTGCATTGATTTAGATTCATGCAAGTGAAAACTAAGTATATTAAGGTATACTGATGTGAATGATTATTAACAGCTTCGGAAGTTATATTGGAAGCTGATCGAACTGCGAGAGTGAGCAACACCGAGGAAATGAGGTCACGCGACGTGATCAAAGGTAAGGAAATTTCATGAGTAACTAAAGATAGCTACACATATTTCGAATAGAATTTCAATTATTATATTGTTTATGAAATTTCGTGTATAGAAAAGTCGTGATAGGAAACGATAATGTAAACTGTGGTTTCATCCGAATTAAGGATAAAAAGCTTAAGAAGCATGTTTGTGACTAGTTTTGATAGTTGCATTGATAGAATGGCTAATGTTTTCATGAATATACGAAAATCGCACATTTTAGTGCCGATTTAATTTGATTGTGTGAAATTTCAATTGAAATAAGTCATCTATCGGGTTTGTGTGAAAATCATTAGTGCTAGAGAATACTCGCACTAGATTTTATGAGATATGCATCACATAGTACTTGAGTATATTCTCGTACTTGATTTTAATGCGATTTATGCATGATAGAGTATTGGGAGCATTACTCGTACTCAGTTTTATTGATTGATGCATGATAGAGTATTGGAGCATTGCTCATACTCAGTTTTACATGACATAGTGCTGGGAGCATTGCTCGTACTAGATTTATATGACTTGTGTATGTGGTCGTGTTGGAAGTTTACTCGTACATACCAATTTTAAAAGAGAGAGCATGAAACAGTCGTGTTAGGAGTTTGTACTGACTGTGTGTCGCACCGATTATATGCTCACACATGCAACATTTTGAGATATGGCCGAGGGCTATGGAAAATATTATCCATGGTATGAGGGCTAAAACTTATGGCAAGCACCCCTACTATGAGGATTGGGTCCATAGAGTACTTTGTACCGTGTATGTCACATGGAGTACGATGTACCGTGAGTGCACGATGTTATTGAGTTGTGAGCTAACGATAGAGGATTTGACCCACCTCCCGTTACAGCAAATGTGATACCCCGCACATCGAGTACTGTGTAGCCTGGGATAACGAAAAATGAGTTATGATCATAATCTTGGAACATGTAGTCGCCTATCTCGTTTCATTCACTTGAGATTTCTTGATTGAATTATCACATGATTTTATAATTTGAACATGTGATTTTGTGAATTGTGGAAAGGGTAACCCGAGGGATGGGTGAGGTCCGGATTTCCATGTTCTTACATGATGAAATGCCATTTTGTTTTGATTTAATTGAAATAGCATGATAAAATGTGATTTACATTAATTACATGAGAAATGCAATATTTTGCATAAACTACTGAGATTTATTAAACCAGCATGTTTTCAGTTTCATAGCTGATGATTTATATCTATATGTATATATTGCATAAATGTTTCAAGAAAGACACATGCTTTAGATGTGAGTCGAAAAGGAAAAGATTTCAAGGCATGAGTATTATATTTTGTAGATAGTGTGGTTATCTACTTGCTTGCCTTATTTTCTTACTGAGTTGTGAGCTCACCCCCTTTTTATTTCCCCTCTCTACAGAGCGTTCACAGTAGTTGGACACGGCTGAGGACTGATATTCCTAGATCCGCTGCACACCCATCATACGAGAGGTATACACATTCAAACATTTTGTACTGAACAATATAATAGCACAGTTATGTAAACGAATGTACGGTCGGGGATGTATATGTATACTTATATGTATTTGAAATTTATATATGTAAATTATTTACAAGAAAGAATATGAATGGGGTGACTAATATCGAATCACAGCCTAACGGTTTGGTGTTGAGTTATGACAGAAGGAGAGGTAAGTAAAATGAGAAAAATTTGTGATGATTTTTGGTAGGTCACGGGAAGGGAGGTCGTGACATTCATATACTAAGAAAGCATCCTTACTCACTCAACTACTTAAGGATGTTCTTAACTGCTACCTAGTGATGCTTACTTTGATCAACTTAATACCTGCTCGCTATGCTTAAAGCATACGAGACATCAAGTTGAGTACATAACATCGCATACATGATAAATCCAATAGCCGAATCTCAGCCATTTTATCTCTCTCATCTTATGTTTTAGGACATATGTCCTTGGAGAGATAAATGTCATGTGATATGTAAGAATCTTTTCTTGGATTTTTTCATGTTGAACCTCTTCAACACTTTGCCAATATATGTACTTTGACTTAGACCGAGCAGCCTATTCGATCTATCTCTATATATATTTATCTCAAGGATATAGACTGTTTCTCCTAAGTCTTTCATAGAGAAGCAATTCTCTAACCAAGTTTTGACAGATTGTAGGGTAGGAATGTCATTTTCTATGAGTAGTATGTTATCCGCATATAACACTAGAAATAAGACAGCACTTCCACTAACCTTCTTGTAAACATAAGGTTTATCTTCGTTTTTTATGAACCCAAACTTTTTTATTGTCTCATCAAAACAAATGTTCCAGCTTCAAGAAGCTTGCTTTAATCCATAAATGAATTTTTGTTGCTTGCATACCTTATTAGCATTCTCATGAGTATAAAACCATCAAGTTGTGTCATATACACATCCTTAGAAAAGTTTCTATTCAAAAGCGCCGTTTTAACATCCATGTGTCATATCTCATAATCATGATATGCAACAATAGCAAGTAAAATCTGAATGAACTTGAGCATTGCGACTGGTGAAAAGGCCTCACCGTATTCTATACCATGCCTTTGTTTGAAACTTTTGGCCACCAATCGGCCCTTTTAGGTATACACGTTACTATCCATGTCAGTCTTCTTCTTGAGGACCCACTTGCACCCTATGGGTTTTACTTCTTCAGGTGGATCAACCAAAGTCCATATTTGGTTTGTATGCATAAAGTCCATTTCGGATTTCTTGGCTTCAAGCCATTTCTTGGAATCTAAGATTGCAATTACTTCTTGTAGGTGGTAGTTTTATCATAAAAAATGAGCAATATGTCACTGTGCTGAGTGGAGAAAAAGCTAAGCTTTTTGGGCTCTCAACGCATCCTACTTGACTTACACGGGCTTTATGTTTTCGGAGCAACTTCCTGTTCCACAACATCTTACGAGACTTGCTCTAGTTCCACTAAAGGCTCAGTGACATTTTGTGGTTCTTGAACCTCTTCAAGCTTTGTTTTTCTCTATTTTTCTCCCACTAGTTTTTCTAGAAAAAGAAGTTCTTTTCTAGAAAGACACTGTATTGAGCCACAAACACTTTGTGCTCCGTGGGATTAAAGAAATAGTATCATTTTATCTCTTTGAGATACCCCACAAATATGCATTTATTAGATTTGGGTCTTAATTTATCTAAGGCTTATCCTTTGACATAAGTCTCACAACCCTAAATCTTTAGAAAAGATAGATTGTGTTTTTCTCAGTCCACATCTCATGTAGTATCTTTTCAATCGCTTTAGTGGGAACACAATTCGGTGTGATGCAGTTGTCTCTAAAGTATAACACCAAAAGGGGACAAGGAGGTCAGCCAGACTTATTATGGATCGAACCATGTCTAATAAGGTCCAATTCCTCCTCACAGATGCACTGTTCCATTCAAGTGTACTATGTGGAGTGAGTTGTAGATCTATTTCACACTTTTTTAAATGATCTGTGAATTCTAGGCTCAAATATTCTCCACCAGGATCTGATCAAAGTGTCTTGATATTCTTGCCTAGTTTGTTCTATACTTCATTCTTAAATTCCCTAAACTTTTCAAAGGAATCTGACTTATGTCTCATTAGATACAAATAGCCATATCTGCTATAGTCATCAAGGAATGTGATGAAGTATTGAACCCTCCTCTAGCTTATGTGGTTAATAGGCCACATACATCTGCATGTATAAGCTCTGGTAAACCACTAACCCTTTCATTTATTCTTGTAAAAGGGGCCTTATTCATCTTACCAAGCAAACAAGATTCCTATACATCAAATGATTTGAAATTAAATGAATCTAAGTGTCCATATTTATGGAGCTTAGATATGTGTTTTTTATTTATGTAATCAAGTCTATAGTGCCATAGGAACGTAGGGTTAATTTCATTACCCTTTGAGCTCTTAGAATCAAGATTGTATATGTGATTACCTAACTCTAGAGCATACAACCTATTCACAATGGAAGCACTACCATTTTTCATTATTTTGAAAGAAAAACCTTTCTTATCCAAAAAAGAAACAAAAATAATATTCTTGGCCATTGATGGAACATAATAACAATTATCAATTTCTAAAAATTAGGCTCGAATGCAACGATAAACTAAAAGGTCCCACAATTAACACAACAACCCTTGCTCCATTTTCATCTCATAAGTCCACATTTCCCTTGGCAAGTATCCTACTCTTTGTTAACCTCATGTAAATGTGAGAACCACATTTAGTATCTAATATCCAAGATGAAAAAGTAAACAAATTTACGTCAGTCACATATATATACTTAAGGCAGAAGTCTCACTTTTTTTCTTTTTCTTTAGCTCTTTAAGGTACATAGTGCAGGTCCTCTTCTAATGACCAGTTTTACTATAGTGGAAGCAATTTCTTATCTTAGCAACTCCATCAGATGGCTTGAGGTTCTTAGTCTTTTCCTTTTTGTTACCTTTGGGTTTGGGTTTACCCTCGAGTTTGCCTTCACCTTTGGAGTTGGCCTTGTTGATCACTATAATAGAAGTAGGCTTTGACTTCTTCAAGTCTTGCTCAACAATTTTCAATATGTTTAGCAATTTTTCTAGTTTTATTCATGTTATTCATGTTGTAGTGCAACACAAACAAATTGCAACTGTCTGGTAGGATTGGAGGATAAGGTCAACTGACAACTTTTTATACATGGTAAAGCCCACACTACCAAAAACATTACTTCCACCGACAGTTCTTTGACTGTCGATTGATCGCCGACCAGATGAATACAAATAAAAGTTTTCCAGCGATCAGATGCACCAATATCGGTATAAGATATGTATCTCCAACATGACTTTTCTTAGTGCTTTTAAACGCTATTAAAAGTAAAAAAACTTTTACTTACACTTTAAAGTGCAAGTAAAGTCTTATTTTAAATTTTAATTTTTTTTTATTTATCAAATTATATTTACACTTAAAATCACCAAAAAAATCATAATTTAAATTTCGTATGTTTATCAAAACTTTATAACCATGTCAATTTATTTATTTAAATTTCGATTTTTCATATCAAAACTCTTTATATATATATATATATAATCTTGCAATACATTTGCAAACAATAAAGCAATTAATTGTAAACTCATTTTACATGGACTTCAAATTATGCTATCCATTGATAGATCACTGCTACTTACTCTCATCATATATCCATCCAAAATAACACATTTGGAATATTGTATCATTGTAAGAAATTGGAAAGTAATTTGCTAAAAATATTTGGCAAAGTGACCAACAACTTGCAGGTTAATAGGCCGAATATAAATCAAGTTACACAAGAAAAAATAATTATATTTTTTATTACGAAAAATTTCATTTAGATTCTTAAGATTTAACTCTAATCCAATTTTAATTCACTAGTATTTAAAATAGACCGTCCACTCCAAATGTTTTTATTGACAGGATAAGTTAATCTTCTGTTAGTCCAAAGTGTAATTTTGAAACCATTTTACTCTTAAGCACTTTGAAATACTTTAAATATTTAAACCAATTAATAATAAATAAAAAAATACTAAAAATTATTAAGTTTTGAAAGGTTTTTTTCTTTTTAATTTATTTTTTGTTTATTTATTTACAAATTATTTATTATTTATTATTTTTGTTATTTTATTTATAAAAATAATAACAATATTTTATTTGGTACAGTACCTAATAAAAATAAATAAATAAATGTTAATAAATAAAAATAATAAACAATAAATATTTTAACAATAAATCTTGAGTAAATAAATAAACAAAAAAATAAATTAAAAAATAACCTTTCAAAATATAATAATTTTTAATATTTATTTATTCATTATTAATTGATTTGAGTATTTTAAGCACTTCGAATGATTTAATAAGTAAAATGATCTCAAAATTAAGTTTTTCACAATTAACTTCACAGTTAGCTAACGAAATAACTAAATTATTCTGAGAAATAAAAATATTTAGGACGAAATGTTTATTTGTTTATTTTTTATATTAATAGATTTAAGTTGGATTAAAGTCACACATTAATAACTTGATGGAATTTACCTTTTTATAATATTGTTTCTTTTAAGAAAAAGAAGGAGAGTATGCAAATGACATCTCACTTCCTTAATATCATGATGCCCATCGTAGTAAACTAAAGAGGTTGTCAATTTCGCCAATCTCGCTGAAGTTGCTTCCAAAATTCTAGCACTCCTTCAACTGTGTATGGATGCAATGGGCTCTGAAACTGGGAACAATTTCCCAGTTCTCAGATTGGTTGTCATAAGGCTCAATATCATCATTTTGCAATGCAGGAAAGGAAGTCTGAGTGGAAAATAACCAATAAAATAATGAGAAGCTAATTACCGTATCAAATTACATTACTGAGCTAACAACTGAAAATGACTACAAAATCTTTGACTTAAAAAAAAAACTGACGGTCTTGTAAGACTACAACTTTTAGACATTGTAAGACTCGGTCTTGGAAAGGGTACTTCAGCCTTCAAGTAATTAAAAGACTTAAAGGTGCCACAAACAATCTTACTTTAGAGCCTTGGAGAGAAAAAAAAAAAAAAAAAAAATCTTCTTTTTTCACTAAAATAGATGCAAGCTGTTGCAGTAAAGAAGAATCTACCCTGTTGTTAGAGCAACTATGACATCAACATTGGCAAATATATTGTTATGAATCTGCATCTGGCGCTTCCTGCATGTGTAGTCAAGCTAAATTATCACAGCAAGTTTGCAGAGCATACTCTAATTTGAAGCATGCCTACAGAGTATTGACCACTAATCTACTCGAAATGGTTTCCATTTTCACAATTGCATAAACTTTGAGCTCTTCAGAAAATAGAAGCAAATAATTGAATTGAAAACAACAGTATCATATCAGTAACAATCACTTATTTTATAAGTGTCAACTTGCAGAAAAGTAATTAATAAGTAAATATAGTCTATAGATTACCTCATTTTCCGGGCTCTGGAAAGAACCACAGTGCTACTCTTCCATCCCATCCTAATTCTGCAAAATCCCTATTTCAACAAGTTTATACTTTTAGATATGAACTTCTAAATCCTGGACAAAATGAACCTAAGAGCATATTATGGGAATTGAAGTCTAGAAGATAACATACAGCCAGCTTTTCCATATGAGAACTCAGTGAAGTGCTGCATTCGGAATATAATTAATTAATTAATTAATGTATATATGATCCAAAAACAATTATAGTAAGATCTTCAACAATATAGAAAGAACAACAATGATGAACATTGCTATCCAAGTTTTCCGCTTTATAAAACATGTCTTTTCATAGCCCATTTATAGAGAGAATGCATGTATCAGCCATGTAGTAACTAAATTAAGCAGGAAATCTCTTACAGTGATCCAAATTGAAGCAAGTGATAAATTCCACATCTTCGCCTGTAGAAAAAGCACGGAAACATAAATTAGCTCTTGGTAAAAAGAGAAAGCAGTACTGCTAGAGACTCAACCATCCTGCATAGGTATACTTATCACTCAAACACGTGTACATATTACCTTAATATTTGAGTAGACTGAAGGAGCTATGTAGCATTTTTCCATCATTTCTCTTTCAGAATCACTGTGGCCCACATCTTCAAAATCATTTGTGGCATCCTTCACTGAAAAAATAGTAGAAAGTTCCATGATCTAACTTACCAAATTCAGGCTTGATTCAGTAAAATTAAACCAAGAACCAACTAAGAAATTGTAAAAGATAACCAATTTCTGGCAGCAAAACTTCATCAATGTAGCTCACCTCTTTTCAAACCATATAATAGCTATGAGGTGGAATCCGTGTTTTGATTATCATTTCTAGAAAAGAGAAAAAAAAAACGCAGTGCAATTTTAAATACAGAAAGCAATCAGCACTAAAGGTCTCACCATAGTGGATCCAAAATATATCAAATTGGCTTTTGGTCGTCCATTTTTAAATTGAGAACCAGGTAAGACTGGATGCGAAACTTTAATTGTACTTCTAGAACAGAAAATTTCTAACCATCTTGTGTAAATAAAAGCTGAAAGAAAGTTTCACCAGCAGCCATTGCCTCATCCAGCATATCCTTAAAACGATGTAAATCAAGCTTCGGATCTAAACAAAGCATCCAATAGAAGAACCTGTCGAGCGAGCAAAAAATAGAAATATATTTGGAAAGCCTAAAGGAGAGAAAAACACACCACCTCTCTTACTTATTCATATTGCCCTTGAACATCTTATAAAGATAAATCAAATCTTTCTTCTCAAAATCAGATCCCACATGATTTGCTTCAAACTCTTCAACATCAGCCCCAGTGACTGAGATTGATTCAATCATTATGAATGAAATGGAATGGAAAGCGTACCACAGGCCCTGATAGCCAAGTTCATAAAACAGGTCAAACCTTCTACATGCATGCAATTACACAAAGGCTCAATGAACAAGAACCACTCATTCAAAGTCATCTTACCTGTTAATTAGAGGAAGTGATTATGCATTTCAATACATAGTAAGAAAAGAATGAATCCATACAAATATTGCTTTTACCTATAAAAGTAAGCTATTGATTTTGTTTAAAATAACATGGACAAAATAGTAAGTATAACATATGAAAGTAGCACCAAAAGAAATGTATTTTATGAAATGAAAGATATAAAGAAAATAATAGCAACAATAACAAAAGACAGTATAGATCAAAAACCTGGTTCCATCAATTTCTCAACATGCTCTCTCTTCTAAACTTGATTTCATAAAGAACTTATTCAGGAGAAAGCCTAACTTAGCTCCATACCAAAGAATAATCACATATGGCACCATGGCTACTTTATTACTATAAAGATAACCACCCAAACCAAGGCTTACTCAGAATTCAGGAAAAAAATTGTTGTTAAAGCTACCACATCTTAAACAAACTGACTATAATTCAAAGATAGATTACTTTATTATAAACTCGACAGGAAAAATTATATGCATACCTTGTATTACGTCAAGTAGAGCTAGTTCATTTTTCAGAACTATCAAATACAAAGAACAAGTAAAGAGTAGCAAAATGCTTGTATACAAGGCGACTATCCTGTAAGTAGAATTCAAAAACAATTAAATAGAGTTCTACAATGAGAAGAGGTAAAATAAAGCTATGAAAGTTATTAACAAGATTCAAACAACAAGATTGACTGAAAAGGAGAAAGTTTCAATAATTAGTTGGTTTCTAACATTAAATGACAATGAAATATAATTTAAATTAGAAATAAAGAAGAATAGAAAATAAAAGAAATTACCCTACAAAAATTATACCTAATCATCATAGATAACCTATGATTTCGAATAATAATCGAAAAAAAAACTTGAATTCTAAAGAAAAGCTCTTTAAAAAAGATTCATACGAGTTAGTTACATAAACTGAAATACTTAATCTCTTTATCATCAAAGACTTTAACAGCAACTAAATAACCTAAAATTAGTGTATATATATATATATATAAAAGCGACAATACACCAACCAAAAACCTCAAAATCCAAGCTGCATACGATCACCAGTGCTTGTGATTGCATCATGCCTGCCAAAAAGGTTAAAATAATTAAAAGCTAATAGGAGAAGATAATTAGAAAGAAATTAAAAAAAAAAAAAGAAATCTGATAGTATTGTCGGTGCGCATCCGAATCCAGTGAGGAATGGGCGGAGATGATGGCAAAGAAAATGTAACTAAGGAGAAGCGATGCGACGGTGAGCGGTGGTGACGATGGTAGCGGAGACAGCAAGAGTGAGATGTAATGATTTTGATTTTCGGAATCAGGGAATTTGCTTCATCTGAGGGAAAGTTAGGAAGGCTTTATGAAAATGGAAAGAAAATGAAGAAAGGTGAGAGAGAGAGAGGAAGAGGAAATTCGATATATAGCGTCATAGTGCTGGAAGAAGAAAAAATGATACCGACGGTTTTGATTGTGCCGAGAAATCTAAATGGATTATTGGAAGCGACGGCAGGTTTCAATCCCCCACGAAATATGTGCGCTTAAAATTAATTTTTTTTTTTTGGTGCCAGTGCTTCCTACCCCTAAATGTATCTAATCATATTAGTGCATGAGTATGTACCAAAGTTTTCTCAATCATTTTGCTCTGGAAGAGCATCTTAAACACCTCATAACGTTCATATTGTGTTTGGTCTTGAAACATTTTCTTAAGATATTTGATCATATCAAATGGTTTTATATTCTCATATTGCTTCTGGGTTCAGAACTAATGAAAGTTAATATTAGGCCCAATAAATCTTTGGCATCAACCAAATACTTTTGATAAGTTTCCTTATCAGTAGTGGAAGCTTTTTGTCTAGGTTGAGTACGGATCGCGTGCTGTAGAATATATATAACTTTTTTTTCATAAGTGAGGATTATCCTCTAATTTCTGTGTTAGTTCAAAAAGTTTGCCCCAACCAACTTATTATCCTTTTCAATGATAGAACGTAGGGATAAATTGTTGTTTGCCATGATAATTCTACAATCATAAAATATAAATATGCAAATAATGTTTTGATTAAAATTATTTAATTATGGTCGTTTAGTTAAATGAATTACTCCTATTTTCCTCAAGCTAATAACCCTCATTATCAGCTTAGGAAGCCTTTTCGCACTAGACTTCCTAGTGGGCGAAGATCCATATTTAGCCCCAGTATGACTTTAAGTTTAGACAACTGTTGTCAATTGCATCTCATGCAACGCTTAGATAGTTGGGTGAACAACTCTTATTCTAACTCATCATATGTGTTAAAACCCAAATTATGCCTTTAAATCTTATTAGGTTTGACTGAACCAATGCCCTAATTTAGTTTAGTTAAGTCTGATTAAATCCACTCGAAAATAACTCTTATCTCATGCAACGTGAATGACTAAGGTAGTTATGGCCTTGATTGAACCAAAGTAGCATAATACCGAACAAAGCCTCTTTCACATGCACTATATTAGAAGACATCATAATTTGTTATTTTTGACTTAATATTTATTTTGAAGGATTTTTTAATTTATCGTCTCATCTAGCATGCGTTTCTAACATATATATATATATATATATATATATATATATATATAAGCAAAAAATTAAACGGCATGGTTATGACCATTCTATTACAAATGAGCCTAAGGATACATTGTTTTCTAATGTCTTCTACTTGGCTTCCCTTCAAGCATTCACCTTTGTTCACCTTGGCACCCGATCATCTGGGCTTAAAATATTGTACATTTTACAAGATAATTCTAATTTATTTATGTAAATTACAGATAAAATCAAGGGCCACAAGCCCAATTTTAATCAATTTAAATAAAATTACAACCTATGCAAATCTAAGACCAGAACCATGCACCATGCATCCATCCATATCACATATGAATCAAGCATCAAGCATACATAATAATATTACATATTAATTTGCATGCTACCTAATTAAAAATCTAATTTTAATTAATCAAATTTTAATTAATTATGGATATCAAGTGTTGTTTTAATTTAATTTTAATTCACAAAATTCAATTTGGGCTTAATTTAAAATTTTAATCTCATTAAAATTTCAAAACTATTGGACGACTCTTGTCCAATTTTAATATAAAAAAATATTTCATTTTAAAATATGGATATCTTTTGAAATTTCAATCTCACTGAAATTTCAAAATCATCGAGTAACTCTTATACTATTTTAATTTGGAAAATATCTCCTTTTTAAAATATATTTAATTTTAAAACTTTATCAAGATAACTTTTATCCTATTTTTTTATTAAAATATATTTTAAATAAATAAAATTAATATTATTATTTTATTATTTCTTTAATTTTCTTGTCAAAGAATTTTGACAAATATTTTAGAAACTGCTCTAAGTTTCCGTAAACAATAATTTCGACAACTATCAAAGCCTACATGGTTTTTATCAAACAATTTTGATAGCTACTATCATACCAATTATATTATATTAGAGCTTTCAGGGTTTCTATCAAATAATTTTGACAACAACTTAGACAATAGCTCCAATAAGTATATTAAAAACTAAAATCATAGCTTACATCAAAGCTTATAGGGTTTCTTTAAATCTATAATTGTCTTACAATTATTTTAGGGTTACCCAAACGTATTTTGAAAATTAAAATCAAACTTGTAACAACTTACAATAAAAATAGGCGTTTGTAGACTAGCTCAAACACCACTGTTAGGTTTTGTTGTCTTGGTTTATCATGTCATATACGAAAAGAAGCAGCGGGTTTGAAAAACAACAAAACAAAAATCACCAAGATCATGTGACAAAATTACTTTCTGGATAGAATCTTACATTTTCGATGTTGCTCGTGTAGGAAAGTTCAACTTTTGAATTTAACAACCTACAAGCAACCCCCAGTTTATTGTTAACTTGAGACTCCTAACTGAGAGAAGCCCTCTAACGGTATTCACACAAGTAGGAAACAAAATGAGACCTTTACCGAGCACAAGGTATGGTCGACTGCAAAAATAAAAAGGAAGGGAATCGCTTTCATGAGTGCTAGCACCAAAAGGCAGAGCAACTATCAAGAACGTTCTATCAGAATTTTCTGAGTTAATGTTGCTTATATAGTGCCTCTTAACAAAACTCTAAAAAGGTCTTACCTTTAGTCCAACCATATTGGGTCCGTTTAGGCATTTTTAAAATTATTTAATCCAAATTCAATTGACTCGTAAGGCATACTCTAATAAGTCATCTGACTGGTCGCCCACTAGTAAAATACCAAATTGGTTACCTGTTGGTCAGCTACCTAATTGGTTGCCTATTGGTCAGCCACCTAACTGTCAGCCTATTGATAAGTTATCTAACTAGCCATATGTCATCATAGATTGTTATCACTGGTTGTCTCATTCCTGGCTACCTCGTTCCTAGCCACCACATTCTTGTTGTCACAAGACTTGTCGCCACAAGACTTGTCATCATAGGACTGGTCGAAATTATACTGGTCTTTAAAAGGTTGATTGCCACAAGTACTGGTCGACTAATCATGCAGTTTTCGCTATAGACTTAATTTTAGACTTCCAATTTTCATTTTCTTTAATACATATATTTTCTCTTGAAAGACATATACTTTGATCTCCTAATTGTATGAGATAGTCATCGAATTTTATGTCTGTTTCATGCTCATATTAATCCCAATAATTCCAATAAAAAATCTAAAATGCTTGCGGATCAATAAGCATACATATCATTATAGTATCTTTTGTGCACGTTTGTTCTTAGCAAAGAACGACTATGCTAACCCAAAAGGCTGACTCAGTAATGTAAAGTTCTGTTGAGTTTTTGAGTGAGGATGATCCATAGCAAAAAGTCTCATGTTCGAATTCTCGCTAGGTCAAATTCTCTAAGGTTAGCATAAGCTACGAAGCGTGAGTAGGGATTAGTTTCATATCCAATGTAATATGAGGATGTAATGTGGTTTAAAAAAATTTGCAATGCTGATTAGAAGGCAGCACTTCCATTTTTTTTTCATTGGGCGGTCTATTACTTCGGTAACGATGCCTTACAAGAGTGAGAGCAACACGCTAAAACAAATTCCCAACAAAAACTATCTTAAGTGAATGAGTGGTGTTTTAAGCAATGAGAAGTTTGGTACTTATAAGCAACCAACAGGTAAGATGAACTGGCGCTACTGATCGAAGAAACGCTAGCGTCTTGTCACATGTAAGATTAAGAATTAAAAAGAAATGTCATCATTACGAATGCATCAAAAAGCCCAAGTTGCTCGTTTGGTTATAGTAGGCCCTTAAACCATCAGAATATCAGACAAATAAATAAGCCCAGCATTCTTGTAATGGGTCCTTATAACCGTGGAAATCCCACTCACCACGAAGGTTGGAACCGACTATGTCGTGGTAACATCCCATGTGGTAGTTACTACATGAACTCTCACGGCCCACTGAGTTAACATCGTGGTATTGGATTCTTTTATCTAAAAACTCACTATAAAGTTCATCTTTTAATTTTAAAAGAGCATCATTACTGACTTAAAAATCGAAGTAAGTTCTACTAGGAACAATCCTATTGGACCTTTTGTTATATAGGTTGATCCAAGGAGGAAAAGATTGATCCAATGTTGAAGAAGCCTGTAAGACCCGAAATTTTGTAATGTAACCTTTATGACTTGTGATGTATGAGCAAGTCACATTCAATGTAAATTATGAGGATATTTGAAGTTTGTAAATGTGTATGGAATGAATACATGTAAGTTTTAAAGTGTATAACAAGTGTAGAGGGATATTTCCATGAGTGGAATGTGACTATATTGAGTTTTGAGTGGTGAGGTAAATTGGAATAAAGATGCATGAGTTTTGTACTTTCATTTGGTGATATATTGTATACCTTTGGCTATACAATGAATGCACATAAGTGTTAAGGTATATAAAGTAGGGATGTATGTCATTTTCAAGCCTTAAAGGTGGTTGGATGAGAAAATGACCATAGCAACAAAATAAATGAAGTTTGGTGTTTGTTTACTACAGAAAACTATAGTAAAATCTGAAAAATATGAATAAGAGATCGATCTCATGGGATGAGAGATTGATCTTAAAGAGCCAAAAATGCTTTTGTTCGAGTAATGGAACAGGGCAAATCGATCTCCAAAGGGACCAGATCGATCTGCTAAACATTTTGTGTTGAAAGAATCGATCTCTGAAGGGCCAGATCAATTTTCTTAAGCTACTGACTTGCAACAGATCGATCTCATACAAGAGCAGATCGATCTTCTTAAGGTTCTGTGTTGTGCAGATCGATCTCATGTGGTCTGGAAGGTCGGTTTCGAGAGGAAAAATGAGAGCAGATCGATCTCCTATGGTAGCAGATTGATCTCATAGAGATAATTCTATAAATACTGGGCTTCTGCACTTCATTTTTCTCAAGAATTACTATTTCATTCAAGAACCAAAGTGTAACCTAGCCAAGAAACACTAGAAAACTTCAGTTTGTGATTAGTTTTGAGTGAGATACAGTTGAGTAAAGTTGTTCTTAGCAAGAAGAGAGCAACATACTTGGAAACAAAGGATTGAAATCAAGAGTTCAAGGAGCAAGGAGGATTTTATCATTTTTGGTGAAAAAGGAAGGAAATTTCAGCTAAGTAAGATTCAATACACCACTTTGATATATGTTAAACTAGGTGTGTTGATGAGTTTATTGGTATATATATGATTTGTTGGGATTTAAAGGATCATGAGAAATATACATGACCTAGTTTTGGCATGAAAATGAGAAAGCGATGAGGAAATTGTGTTAACATGGATTTAAAGATGGAATATGCATGTAGGGAAGATTATGAGGTAATCTTATGAAATGCATAAATTGGAAATAAGAAGAAATAAAGATAGATATGTAAAAATGTGGTTTTATACCATATTTGGAGAAAACAATAAGATTTAAGTATTAAATTGAGATTTGGCAAATGAAATGAGTATAGAGAGATATACTAACGCCAATAATTGTGACAGCTTCAAAAATCACCTTTGGAAGTTGATCGGACTGCGTAAGTGAGTTACACCGAGGAAGAGAGGTCACTTGACGTGATCCGATGTAAGAGAATTGTGTGAGTAGCTAGAGATGGCTACACGCATTTCGAATAGAATTTTAATATTATATTCTATATGGATTCCCTTAAAGAGATATGTTGTTGTGATAGAGATAAATGAGAATACGTGTATTTTATCCAAACATAGGGTGAAAATACCTAAGAAGCATGTTGTGACCCAAAATGCATGAGCTGCATGATAGAATGACTAATGTTTTCCTAATTATGCGAAAACAGCACATTTAAGTGCTTATTTGATTTATTGTGTGAAATGTGATTTGAATAGCCATCTATTTGGTTTTGTGTGAAAACCATAAGTGCTAGAGGATACTCGCACTATATTTTGAGAGATGCATCATAAAGTACTTGAGTATATACTCGTACTTAATTTTAAATGTGATTTATGCATGTGAGAGTACTGGGAGCATAGCTCGTACTCGATTTATGATTGGTGCATTTAGAGTACTGTGAGTTTTCCTCATACTCAGTTTTACATGATAGAGTACTGAGAGCATTGCTCATACTCGACTTTTCATGATTTATACATGACATAGTACTTGAGTGTTAACTCATACGTGATTTGAAATGAGAAATATGCATTAACCTAGTTCTAGAGGTTACTTGCACTAGTGTTGAATATTTTGAGATGCATACACAGTGTTTAAGAGGCGGAGTGCTGATTGTGAGTCACACTCAAGACGCGTACTGTAGTTTTTATGTGATATATAATACATGTTAAAGAAAAATCATGACGGTTTCCTCTGTGTAGACTGAGTGTCACACTGTTGAGATGTTCTCACGTGGATTTAGAGACGTGGCATTTATTCCATAGTGTGAGGGCTAAGACTTATGGCAAGCACCCCGACTATGATAATTTTCATGGTGTGAGAACTAAGACCTATGGCAGGCATCCATGAGGAGAGGGTCCATGTACGTTGTACCGTGCGAGTGGCATGGAGTATACTGTACCGTGTGGTGGTGTTTTGGAGTTGAGAAGTTTATAGCTGGTGGCTGTGATGGACTGACCCCCTTCCCATTACAGCAGTGATTACCCGCACACCAAGATCTGTGTTGCTTGGGATTTCACATTATAGGATATGGTCATAGTCCAAGAGAGTATTGCATTTAGCCACAGAGTCTCGCATGATATATCACGTGTTTTTATGATGCGGTTAGACCTGAGAGAGATGGGTCGAAAATCGATGATTGTGTGTGTTATGAACTGTCATATTTACTGTGATTTATATGTAAATGGCATGATTGATATAAAGGCATTTCGAATTTTAAATATGCACTATTTTGCATGAATGCCTACATCTGATAACTCAGCATGATTTTAAGTACATGGAATTTATTCTGTACTATTATTACATCATTTTGATACATGCTTTGAGATGAGAGAAGGAAAGGCAAAGCCTTATTTTCAGTAGATAGTGTGGACGTTTACTTGCTTGCCTAATTTCCTTACTGAGCGCGTTGTTTGCTTATCCCCCTTTATTTTTCACTCTTTATATATCATCCGCAGTAGATTGAGTCCGGCTAAGGTATAACATTCATTGTATCCGCTGCCTATCCATCTTACGAGAGGTATACACGCTCGAACATTTTGTACTGAACAATGTATAAGCACAATTATGTAACTAATTGTACGGTTGGGATGTATATGTACAAATATTGTATAATAGTTTATGTTATCGAAATGAATACTAGATTCTATGTGTATTATGAATGAATGTGAGTGAGTGACTAATATCGAATCACAACCCAACTGTTGAGAAGGGAAAGGTAAGTAAAGGAAAAAGCAAAAAATTAGTAGTGGTTTTTAGTAAGTCACGGAAGGAGGTTGTGACAGAATGGTATCAGAGCGTAGTTGGTCTGATGTGAGTCGGTATTAGTAATTAAGAAAAATATACATCCCCATAGTACTGTGCTTTGTTAAGTTACAATTGTGTATACAAAATGGAAATCAGACTAATTAATGATGATGAATATAGGAATTTAGTCTATATGACTAATACCAACCGTGGTTGAGGGGCGAGAGGTAGGGCTCGAGGCTGTAGAGGTAGGCCTGAGACCCGATATGAGACTACTGCTCAGAATGAGGTACCAAAGACTGCTGAGGCATGTCTTACCAGGATTGAGCGTAGCCTAAAGATGATAGTGGAGATGCTACACAGACTAGGCCAGGTAGACAGGGACAGGATACAGAGACTGCGACAGGAGAGGCAGTTGCACCTGACACACCCGCACAACTTGCTCTTGAAATGCCGCAAGCTGCAGATACTCCTACACCTCCACCAGTTCAAGAGAGTAGTGGATTGGGATATGGGTGTGATTTGGATAGATTGCGACAATCCCAGAAGCTTGGACCTCCATCTTTTAGAGGGGTCAAGGACCCAGTTGCCACTGAGGAGTGGATTGGAGAGATGGAGAAGGTGTACGGATTTTTTGAGTGTATGACTTCAGAGAGGGTCGCATTTACTGTTTTCTTACTGAAGGGAACGACAAAGCATTGGTGGAAATCCACCAAGCCCATATTGAGAGCCCGACATGCTGAGATTAGTTGGGAGATATTTATGATGCCTTCAAGAGGCAGTTTGTTCCAGATATGGCACAGCGGAGGCTACAGGCCGAATTCTTAAGGTTGAGTCAGGGTAATCTTTCAGTGGATGAGTACGAGACTAGATTTTTAGCCCTGGGAAGGTATGACCCCGATACCATATACAGCGAGACTAGGAAGGTCCGCAGATTTATAGATGGATTGAGACCAGTGTTACGGTCTAGATCAGTACCATTTGATATTAGTACATATGATGAGGCAATACGCAAGGTACAATTATGTAAGCAGGACTATGAGAGGAATGCCTCTGAGTTTAAGAAGATCAGTTGGAGCTGAGAGAAGGATAGGAAGAGGCTGGTTAGAGACAGAGGTTTCAGTTATCGAGGAGGGAGGAGACTCTTCGGTAAGAGACTACGGATAGAGGAGGTGCGAGAGAGACCAGTTAGACCTCCTACATACCCGACTATAGCTCCGGCGAAGGGCATTATGATTGGAGGATCGAGGCCTACTACTGATCAGTGCAGTAGATGTGGTAGATACCATGGTGGTAGACCTTATTCGATAAGTCCTATTATGTGTTTTTGATGTGGGAAACCTGGGCATAGTGCTAGAGTTTGTCCAGATATGGTTGAGACTGCCCTACAGAAGCGTAAAGAGCCGGAGAGAGCTTCAGCTGATATGTTTGTTCAGACGAGGAGAGCGACAGCAAAAGAGAAAGGGAAACAAGTTATGGAATGAGGACGAGTGCATGCCTTGGACTAGGGGACAGCTGATGCTTCATCGGATGTGATTAGAGGTAACATCCTAATTTATGATTTAGAAGCACATGTGTTAATTGATCCTGGTGCCACGCTTTCATTTATATCGCCTTCATTTGCATGTAAGTTAGCAAAACATGTAGAGCGTACTCCTTTAAACAATATGATGTTGATTAGTACGTCTATGGATAATAGTAAGCTAGTGGAGTACGTGTTGAATGATTATAAGTTAAGAGTAGGGGAAAAGGATATGAGAGTCAATCTGATATTGTTAAGTATGAGTGACTTTGATGTAATATTAAGAATGGATTGGTTATCTGCAAACCATGTTGTTTTAGATTGTTATGCTAAGACAGTTATGTTTCCTAACCCTGAAAAATATGTTGTAAAGTTTGATTCAAAGAAATAAAAGTAATAGTTATGATTTGTGATTTATAAAGTACTATGCTGACTGAGAAATGAATATGTTGAAGGTTTCATTGCGTACGTGGTTGATACGGATAAGGTACATCCAGAGTTGAAAGATATTCATGTGGTTAGTGAATTCCTAGATGTCTTTCTGGATAAATTACCAGGGTTACCACCAGACAGAGAGATGGAGTTCTGTATAGATTTGGTGCCTGATACTGAGCCTATTTCGAGACCACCGTATCGCATGGCATTAGTAGAGCTAGAGGAGCTCAAGAGACAGTTGTAGGAGTTGTTGGACAGGGGTTTCATTAGACCGAGTGTTTCACCGTAGGGAGCGCCTATTTTGTTTGTAAGGAAGAAGGATGGAAGCCTATGATTATGTATAGATTACAGATTGTTAAATAAGGCAACCATCAAGAATAGATATTCCCTTCCACGCATTGATGATTTGCTGGATCAGCTATGGGGAGCGCAGTCTTTTCTAAGATTGATTTGAGGTCTGGGTATCATCAGTTGAGAGTTCGGAGAGAAGATGTACCCAAGACAACATTTAGGACCCGATATGGCCATTATGAGTTTTTGGTTATGCCATTCGGATTGACGAATGCTCTCGCAACTTTCATGGTTTTGATGAACGATGTGTTCAAGCCATATTTGGATCAGTTTGTTATCATTTTCATCCATGATATATTGGTATATTCAAAATCTGAGGAGGAGCATGAGAGGCACCTTAGGATTGTATTACAGACATTACGAGAGCAAAAGTTGTATGCTAAACTCAACAAGTGTGACTTTTAGTTGTCACAAATATCATTTTTGGGACATGTTGTGTCAAGGGATGGTGTATCAGTAGATCCATCCAAGATTGAGGCTATAGTTCAGTGGGAATAGCAGAGGATAGTTACCGAGATCAAGAGTTTCTTGGGTTTAGCAGGATACTATCAAAGATTCATAGAAGGATTTTTGAGGTTAGCTGCTCCGTTGACACGTCTCACTAGGAAGGGTGTAGTATTTGTGTGGAACGAGGATTGTGAGAAGAGTTTTTAGGAATTGAAGAGTCGATTGACCACCGCTCCAATTCTCACTATCCCGACCAGCTCAGGAGGATTTTTGGTATATACCGATGCTTCGCATCAAGGAGTGGGTTGTGCATTGATGCAGGATGGGAAGGTAGTTGCTTATGAATCTAAACAGCTAAAAGACCATGAGAAGAACTATCCGACCCACGATTTGGAGTTAGCAGCAGTAGTGTTTGCGTTGAAGGTATGATGCCACTACTTGTATGGAGAGATATTTCAGATATTTACCTACCACAAGAGCCTTAAGTATTTGCTTTCGTAAAAAGAATTGAACATGAGATAGAGAAGATGGCTAGAGCTTCTAAAGGACTATGATTGTGAGATACTTTATCATCCAGGTAAGGTTAATGTTGTAGTGGATGCATTAAGCAGAAAGAGCCTTGGGATGGTATCGTATATGATGGTCAGGGAACATGAGTTACTAGAGCAGTTTGCTAGCCTCAATTTGGGAGTCGTGCCTTCTGACATGGATACGGATTGTATGATTACTAGTCTACGCTTGGAGTCAAATTTGTTAGAGAGGATTAGAGTGGCTCAGCAGACTGATCCGTATTGCATTGACATGAGAGGTTAGATACAGAAAGGCACAGTGACTGACTTTGAGATAAGTTCAGATGGACTCTTGAGGTTTAGAGGTAGATTGTGTGTTCCTGAGGACCCAGAGCTCAGGAGATTGATATTATTGGAAGCTTATTCGTCAAGGTACACGCTACATCCGGGGAGTAACAAGATGTACCAAAATCTCCGGAAGGTGTATTGGTGGTCAAGTCTGAAGAAGGATGTTACGAATTTTGTGGCAAAATGTCTTTTATGTCAGCAAGTAAAGGTAGAGCATCAGAAACCTACAGGGTTATTGCAGCCTCTACTTATACCGACATAAAAATGGGAGCATATCATCATGGATTTCGTGATTGGTTTACTGAGGACTCAGAGGAATCACGATGCTATATGGGTGATAGTTGATAGACTGACGAAATCAGCCCACTTTCTAGCTATGAGAGCTACCGATACTCTGAGTGCATTGACAGAACTATATGTACGCGAGGTAGTGAGGTTACATGGTATTCCAGTGAACATTGTTTCAGATGGAGATTCCTGCTTCACTTCCCGCTTTTGAGAACATTTTCAGGAAGCCATGGGAACCCAGTTGAATTTGAGCACCGCTTATCATCCTCAGACAGATGGGCAGTCAGAGAGGACTATACAGACCTTGGAGGATATGTTGAGAGCATGTGTGCTAGATTTTAGAGGCTCTTGGGATGATCATTTTCCACTAGCTGAATTCGCCTACAATAACAGTTTTCATGCGAGTATCGGGATGGCATCGTATAAGGCCTTATATGGTCGTAGATGTCGTTCCCCTATCGGTTGGGAAGAAGTGGGTGACAAAAAGATTTTTGCTCCTGATTTGGTTACACAAGCCTCTGAGGATGTCAGGTTGATTGTTGAGAGATTGAGGACAGCTCAGAGTAGACAAAAGAGTTATGCTGACAAAAGACATAGGCCACTTGAGTTTACAGTTGGAGAGTCCGTATTTCTGAAGGTTTCTCATTCTAAGGGTATAGCGAGATTTAAGAAGAGAGGTAAATTAAGTCCTCGCTACATTGGACCCTTTGAGATACTGGACAGAGTGAGAGATAAGGCATACAGATTGGCTTTGCCACCGGATTTATCGGGAGTGCATAATGTCTTTCACATTTCGATGTTGAGGAAGTATCATCCAAATTCAACTCATGCAATTCGGTATGAGCCATTAGAGCTCAAAGATGAGCTGACATATATAGAGAAACCGATAAGGATACTAGATAGAAAGGAGAAAGTCTTGAGGAATAAGACTATCGGGTTAGTGAAGATTCTTTGGCAGCATCACACTTTAGAGGAAGTTACTTGGGAGCTCGAGAGTCTAATGCAAGAGAAATATCCATATTTTTTTTGTAGAGTAACTTGGTTCTAATTTGGATGACCGAATTCTTTTAATGTGGGGAGGATTGTAAGACCCAAAATTTTGTAATGTAACCTTTATGACTTGTGATGTATGAGCAAGTCACATTCAATATAAATTATGAGGAATGGATATTTAAAGTTTGTAAATGTATATGGAATGAATACATGCAAGTTTTAAAGTGTATAGCAAGTGTAAAAAGGGATATTTCCATGAGTGGAATGTGACTATATTGAGTTTTGAGTGGTGAGGTAAATTGGAATAAAGATGCATGAGTTTTGTACTTCCATTTGGTGATATATTATATTCCTTTGGTTATACAATGAATGCACACAAGTTTTAATGTATATAAAGTAGGAATGTATGTCATTTTCAAGCCTCAAAGGTGGTTGGATGAGAAAATGATCATAGCAGTAAAATAAATGAAGTTTGGTGTGTGTTTACTGCAGAAAACTACAGTAAAATCTAAAAAATATGAATGAGAGATCGATCACATGGGATGAGTGATCGATCTTAAAGAGTAAAAAATGCTTCTGTTCGAGCAATGGAACATGGCAGATCAATCTCTAAAGGGGCCAGATCGATCTGCTAAACACTCTGTGTTGAAGGAATCGATCTCTGAAGGACCAAATCGATTTCCTTAAGCTACTAACTTGCAACAGATCGATCTCATACAAGAGCAGATCGATCTTCTTAAGGTTCTGTGTTGTGCAGATCGATCTCATGAAAGAGCAGATCGATCTCATGTGGTCTGGAAGGTCAGTTTCAAGAGGAAAAATGCAGAGCAGATCGATCTCCTATGGTAGCAGATCGATCTCATAGAGATAATTCTATAAATACTGGGCTTCTGCACTTCATTTTTCCTGAGAATTACTATTTCATTCAAGAACCAAAGTGTAACCTAGCCAAGAAACACTAGAAAACTTCAGTTTGTGATTAGTTTTGAGTGAGATACAGTTGAGTAAAGTTGTTCTTAGCAAGAAGAGAGCAACATACTTGGAAACAAAGAATTGAAATCAAGAGTTCAAGGAGGAGGGAAGATTTTTATCATTTTTGGTGAAAATGAAGGAAATTTCAGCTAGGTAAGATTCAATACACCACTTTGATATATGTTAAACTAGGTGTGTTGATGAGTTTATTGGTATATATATGATTTGTTGGGATTTAAAGGATCATGAGAAATGTACATGACCTAATTTTGGCATGAAAATGAGAAAGTGATGAGGAAATTGTGTTAACATGGATTTAATGATGGAATATGCATGTAGGGAAGATTATGAGGTAATCTTATGAAATGCATAAATTGGAAATAAGGAGAAATAAAGATAGATATGGGAAAATGTGTTTTTATACCATATTTGGAGAAAATGATAAGATTTAAGTATTAAATTGAGATTTGGCAAATGAAATGAGTATAGAGAGATATACTAATGCCAATAATTGTGACAATTTCGAAAATCACCTCTGGAAGTTGATCGGACTGCGAAAGTGAGTTGCACCGAGGAAGAGAGGTCACTTGACATGATCAGAGGTAAGAGAATTACGTGAGTAGCTAGAGATGGCTACACGTATTTCGAACAGAATTTCAATATTATATCCTATATGGATTCCCTTAAAGAGATATGTTGTTGTGATAGAGATAAATGAGAATAAGTGTATTTTATCCAAACATAGGGTGAAAATTCCTAAGAAGCATGTTGTGACCCAAAATGCATAAGCTGCATGATAGAATGGCTAATGTTTTCCTAATTATCCGAAAACAGCACATTTAAGTGCTTATTTGATTTATTATGTGAAATGTGATTTGAATAGCCATCTATTTGGTTTTGTGTGAAAACCATAAGTGTTAGAGGATACTCGCACTATATTTTGAGAGATGCATCATAAAGTACTTGAGTATATACTCGTACTTGATTTTAAATGCGATTTATGCATGTGAGAGTAATGGGAGCATATGTAAACCCTACAAATTTCCTACATTAATTAAATTATATAAAAATGGAAATAATATATATTAATGGAGGTGTGAATATTCGTTGCAGGGCTCGAGAACTATAGGAACCGAGAAGCCCGTGAATGACCGGGAACCCGAAGATACAAGAAGTGATAAAGCAAATGCAAGTACGGAAGGATTGGAAAATTTTAAAGTATTAGTTGAAAATTGATGATGTAAAAACTTGTATCGGGAATTCGTGAGGAGTGATGGAATCCCGATAATATTTCATTTTCGAAATAATGGGAATTTCATGGAATGCATGAATGTTGTGTCCTTGGATAATCTTACAAGGAAATGAGTATATATAGATATATATAGATATATATATATATATATATATATATATATATATATATATACATAGGTGTATATGTATATATAAATATACATGACATTTAAATAGATGGATAATAATATATATATGTAACAAAAATATATATATATAAATATATATATATATATATATATATATATACTATGAAATGCATAGTATATAATATATAAGTATTAATAAATAAATAAAGCATGAGACAAATAAAAAAATGATTCGATGAAAAAAAGGAAATGGAAAAATAATAAATAATAACAATAACAATAAACAAACAACTAATGTATATGTATATTAATATAATGTATAAACCTATATTTATACAATGTATAGGTGTTAATATAAAAGATAATATATATATATATAAAATATATTATTATTATTATTATTTTATATAACTAAAATGGTGTACGGTATTGGCTTCAAAAAGAAGCCAATCCTGCACACCTGGAAATGAAGAGAAATTGGAAGACAAATTCAAAGAAAACAGGGGAGCGGGAAACCAGGAAAGAAGAGGAAGTCGACTCTGCCAAGGAAGAAGAAAAGGAAAAAAGAGAAAAGAGGTGATCGTAGAAGGAATTAAGGGAGGTACTAAGAGGCGTCATGTCACGCCCCGGAAGCGCGGAAAAATAGGGCTAATTTAAACTTTTTATCCATTAACTATGTTGTTTTCCTGTCCATGTCTAGATTTAAAATCTTTTTCATTTTCCAGGATCTCATTACATTACATACATTCTGTATATATAAAATCATTTACAACTATTACATCCTGACTATTATATACAATAGTGTCTATTATGTATCACATGTCTGGAATATAAGTAAGACTGTACCTCAAGGCTACGAGAGTATCCGATGAAAGGTCGGACTACCTTGTCAATGACCACAGTCTCGTATGTACAGTAGACTTGCTACGGATAATCTGGGAGATGGAGAGGAGGGGGGTGAGTTTTTAGACTCAGTAAGAGATACATTTAAAATAGCTTTAAATACTCAAAACATGATAAAACTCATGGTTTTCCAAATCAGCATAAACATGTACTGGAGTAGAGATGCTTACATTTCATAAAAGCAGTAAAAACATGCTTAAATCATAAGTTTACACATCATGCATCCTTTTAGTAAAACTCATATATAGTATGCAGGTCACGTCGTGTAAACAAGTAAAAAGCATCTCAAAACTTAATCATGCATATCATAACATGCTTATCACTTTAAAATGAAATTGTATTGTCATATACACATTTCGTAAAACATACTTATGGCTACCTTTAAAATCTCATCATAGAAAATATGTGCTCAATAAAATCATAAAACATGTAGCATGAAATGTGCGAAAACATATATATTTATCATTCCGTCAATTCATCGTGTAGGGTCAGGCAATCGTCTCATATACTAGTCCCGAAGGACATCATACATTTGGTCCCGTAGGACAAAATCATGGGTACTCATGGCCATAGTACAGGGAGCCGTAGGACTGGATCAGGGTCGTACGCTACCCTATCTCTCGTGCACCACTAAATGGGGACTATATGCACAAACTCACGTGCATCACCAAGTGTGGTCTATACGCACGTTTCTCATATCAAGTCAGAGCCTGCCCGTTCTCTGGCCGTCGGCTAGGTAGATCCTCGATCGTCTCCATACGAGATCGATCCCAGATCCTCTGACTTTCTTCATATCATGCCTTTTTACCCCACAAAATCATTTTGGACCTCTTACCCAATTTATTAAAATCATTTCGGGCCTCATACCCGTATATTAAAATCGTTACGGGACTCTAACCCGTTTTTCATAAATCATTACGGGACTCTAGCCCGTTTCTCATAGAAAACATAGTTTTCATAAATCATTGCGGGACTCTAGCCCGTGTAAATATGGAAAGCATAGTTATAATAGCTATTTCTTGGGACTAATACCCATACTGTGAAAATATAGCTTAAAAGCTGTCTCGGGACTTTAACCCGTATCATGAAAACATGGTTTCGTAAAACATATCGAGACTTTAACTCGTAATCTCACATGGAAACACTATGCTTTCATTTTAGAAGTGAAAAATACACTTTTATAAACATGTATGCTGTAAAATGTATCTCATATATATAAAACATGCTGAAAACTCGAGAAATGGTTTTGGTTTCGGTTTGAATACAGTTGGAAATCCATTTCGTCCAATTCTCATACATAAACAGCTGGTAAGGATAAAGGAGTACTAACGCTACTCTAAATTATATCCCTTACCTCTTAGCGACTGATGTAGAGCACTTTCCTCGATGCTCGTATTTACCTCGTAAAACGTGTCGATAGACCGAGCTACTGCAAAATAAGTTCAACTTATCACATATGGCTTAAATTCATTTCAATATATCCAAATATGTGATTATATCGAAGCTTTAGCCAAAAGTTGACTTTTAATCGATTTTACTCTTTTTGCTCGGTTTTATCGGTATAAACCTCGTTTTAAATCGTATTCAATTTAATAAATATTTTCCTCATATTTATTACTGTCGAGTTAGCTAATTGGGCCAATTTCTCTCTTATTGGGCCAAATTGCACCTTAATGGGCCTTAATCCGTTTTAAGCCCGTTTCCACTTATTAATTCTTTCATCGAGACTTATTGGGCTTATTGGGCCCATCAATACTTATTGGGCCTTTTTCTATACTTTTTGAATAGCTCGTATATCATTTACGACAATTTAATTAAAAATCTCCATTTAACCCATTAAATGCGCAATTTAATCCGTAACTCGTAAAATAAACTTTTAATGCACGATAATTACATAGATTGTCGTAAATGAGCTTTACTTACCCGAGATTTTGTGATAGTGCGCAAATCGAAGTTCGATCGGGCTCACGTACGTGATTTATCTCGAACTGCACAATTTATATATTTAATTTCGGGTGAATTTTCGATCAAATATAATTTAAATAAATTTTTTGAAAATTAAATCGATCACTTTTGACCTCTTACCGACTTACCCGAAGTCCGGTGTATCCCCAAAAATTTTTTCTTTTTCCTTTTTCTCTTTTTCTTTCCTTTTTCTCCTTTTTCCCTCTCTTTTTCGGCTGAACCGGTTCGGTCCGGTTCAGTCCGGTTCAGTTCTTGCTGAACCGGTCCGTATCGGTTCAGGCTTTTCGATCGTCGTTCAGCACTTTTTCGACCGGTTCTTCGATCGTTTCTGGCGTAGTTCAGTGCGCCTGGAGCAGGGCGACGTTCGGCTGGGGTCGGCTGGGGTCAATCGTCGGTGGATTCGCCGGAATCGTCTTCTCCTCTTTCGGCCTTCTCTCCCTCGATCCGCCGGATTCCGGTGGTTTCGGTGCACACCGCCGGTGGCAGGAGGGTCGGGTGGCTGTGGGCTACGCTTTCCGGTGGTCGGCTGGTCTTGACTGGCACCGGTGGTGGCTCGCCAGCAGTCGGTCCCTCGCTCTCTCTCGCGTCTCTGTCTTCTCTCGTTTTGCTTCTTCTGTTTCCAATTCAATTTGCAAATCACGATTTCAGTTTCTTTTTTTTTTCCTTTTTTTTTTTACTTTATTATTATTTTATTATTATATTTTATTTTAATCAAATAAAATATAATAAATTGTACAAATTATCTCAAAATCATATTATATTTTATTAATTAATTAATTTAATTTATTTTAATTATTTCGGTGTATTTCTCGCATATTTTCGGGATAATGTCCCGGGCGAAAATTACAAAAATTCGTAATATCTCCGTATCTTGACCAATTGGACTCGAAATTCCATAATTTCTTCTTTATCGATCAAGATTTCCTAAATCCATATTTTAAATGAAATTTCTTCATCGAATTTACATCGAATTTAGGATCTTTTGACCATTTTACCCTTCTACACGTTTGGAATTAATTTAGATCGATTTTCCTTCTCGGACTCACTATCTTTTCTCATTTAAATTCTGTATCTTTCGTCCAACGATTTAAATCCCTTTAATTTAAATTATGGTCCTAAATAATGAACATAGTGGGAAAAATTCCGGTTTCACATTTCTCCCCACCTTTTAAGAATTCAGTCCTCTGAATTCAAGCTGGTCCATCAATCAGGTGAGGGTACTTCTCCATTATTTGGCTCTCTAATTCCAAATGATTTCTTATGTCTTGTGGTGTTGCCAGAGAACCTTTACTAGTGGAATAATCTTAAATCGTAGCACTTCCTCTTCTTTTTTTTTTTAAGTGTACTATACTCTTCATCCGTGACACCTTTACAATTACAGAGTCTCTAACCTGAAATTCAAGAGGATGTCTGTGCACATTGGCATAACTTTTCTGTGTGGTCCTCGATCTATCACGGATGAGCTAAACACCCTTAGCTTCCTGTTCCACTAAATCGGAAGCAAGGTGAATCTAGGACAATAGGACTCCTTCAGAATGCTCTGTCTCAAGTTGTCATCATGTGGCACACAGATATGGCCTTGGTACCTCAGTAATCCATCATCATTGACCGTAAACTCAGACTGCGATCTCTCCTTTGCCTGGCTAACCATATCTAGTAACCTCTAATCATTTCGCTATCCAACTCTAATCTGGTCTAGTATACTTGGTTCAATCTGTAGGCTAGCCATATATCCATGCTCAATCTCATCCATACTGATCCTGAGTTCGGCGAATTGTTCCAATAAGTCCCATTCTTTAATCATCATGTAGGACACCATACCCTTTTTGCTCAGGGCATTGACTACCACATTCGCTTTGCCCGAATGATATAAGATCTTGCAGTCATAGTCTTTCAGGAGCTTTATCCATCTCTACTATCTTATATTCAGCTCCTTCTAATCAAACAAGTACTTAAGATCTTATGGTCAGTGAAAATCTAAAATCTTTCTCCATATAATTAATGCTGTCATATCTTGAGTGCAATCACTACTGCAGCTAACTCCAAATCGTGAGTGAAATGATTACGCTCGTGATCCTTTAGCTGACGGGATCCATAAGCTACCACTCTACATGCTGCATAAGCACATAGCCGAGACCTTAGTGGGAAGCATCATTGAATACCACAAATCCCTCAGACCACTCGAAATGGTCAAGACTGGTGTCGTATTCAATCGACGTTTGAGCTCTTGTAAGCTCTGCTCACACTATTCAGACCATATAAACTGAACCTCTTTACAGGTCAGTCTGGTTAATGGAGCTGTTATCCGTGAAAACCCTTCGACAATCCGTCGAGAATGCCATACTAATCCCAATAAGCTTCTGACCTCCATAACTGTCCTCAATCTTTTCCCATCTCAATATTGCATCTACCTTGAACGGATCCACTGGCACCTCGTCCTTAGATACTACATGTCCAAGGAATGCAATCAGTTCTAACCAAAAAGCACAATTATTAAATTTACCATATATCTTCTTCTCACGGAGAGTCTGGAGCACAGTCCTCAAATGTTATTCATGCTCTTCCCGGGATCCAGAATAAATCAAGATGTCATCGATGAATAATATCATCAATCTATCTAAGTATTCTCGGAAGACATCGTTCATAAGACCTATGAATGCAGTTGGGGCATTAGTCGATCCAAAAGGGCATAACTAGGAACTCGTAGTGCCCATATCGGGTCCGAAATGCTGTTTTCGGTACATCAGCCTCCCCAAATCCTTAGCTGATGATAACCCGATCTCAAATCTATCCTTGAAACACTGAAGCCCCTCTCAGCTGATCAAATAAGTCGTCAGTCCTTGACAGGGGATATTTATTCTCAACTGTTGCTTTATTCAAAAGCTTGTAGTCTATACATAGACAGAAACTACCATCCTTCTTTTTGGTAAATAGTATTGGTGTACCGCATGGTGACACACTAGGCCTTATAAACCCCTTATTGAGTAATCCTTACAACTGCTTCTTTAATTCTTTCAACTCTACCAATGTCATTTGGTAAGGTGGCTTGGAGATGGGTTGAGTATCTGGTACTAGCTCAATGGCAAACTCACCTTCTCTCTCTATGGTAATCCCATTAAGTCCTCTAGGAATACTTCGGGAAACTTACATGTAAATTGTGGTGACACAAACGAGTGTGTAGAACTTAGGTCACCAGTACATGTGCTTCTTGATTATAGACAAGGAGAGTACCTCGGATAACATCGAAAGATGTATCTACTGTCTTCGGATCCATAGCAAACACTCGACCCTAGGAGATAGGCTTCTTGCCCTTGTCTGCGGCTATGGTTCTCCTCTGTGGAGCCTGAGTCGGTCTCTCTGTCTGTCTAGGTGCCTCACGAGGTTCCTGAGATCTCATAAGTGGACACTCTCTTTATGTGCCCTACTTCATCGCATCTGTAGCAAGTAATTGTATTTGCTCAGCAAGGTTCAGTGTGGATATTGCCACATATCCTACACCGTGGCACTCTTATCTCAGGGCCTCTAATCATACATGCGGCACCAACTGGGGTCTTGGATTTACTAGCCCCTATCTGAGGTCCTTACACCCTCTGTCTCTTGGGTTGACCCCCTTTCAACTCATGTCGAGAAGCAACTGCTCTCTTCCCTTAATTCTGACTGATCTCCTGAAACCATGCTCTGCTTGAGTAATATCCAAGCCCCTCTCTATCTCTTGGGCTCACCTCAGAGCATATATGAAATCTATGATATTTTGAACCAACAGCTTATCTCCGATCCCAGATCTCAGTCCCGCCAGAAATCTCTCTGTCTGGTGCTCGGGATCTCTAACTATCTCTGGATCGTATCTCATTAGGGTTGTAAATCATTCTCATACTTGTCTACTATAGAACTTCCCTGTTACAAATCTAATAACTCTGCTTGCATCTTCCTCCGAGCTGCAAGCGGTACATATTACTCTCGAAATGCGACTAAAGAAGCATTCCATGTGATCTTTAAGGGATCCTCGACTAATATCGTCTGTGTGGATCTCCTCCAGAACTTAGCCCGTCATTTTATCATTCAACCTGCCGTAGTCACTCTCTCCCTATCAGTACACCCCAAAACTGAAATATCACCTCAATATCAACGATTCACTCCTCAACCTTAACCAGGTCCTTAAGCCCTGTAAACTCTGAAGGATGCATACTCAAGAAATCTCGCACCCTTTTGAGTCTCTCTGTCATCCCTATGCTGGGGAACTGCTGGCTGAGGGTTGGGGCTACTGGAGGAACTGGTGGGGGAGAAGGATTAGGCTTAAGAGTAGCTGTCTCCGTATCAGGTGTACGTACCCCAAACTGCTGGGTAAACATAGTGGTAAAGGTTGTAAGTCTTTCCCTCATACCATGTACTGTCTCTTCGAGCCTCCTTATTCTATCAGTAGGGCTCTCGGGTTAAGAGGGAGATGATGGAGCGGGTTCAACTCGTCTCTGTGAACGGTCCCGTCTACCACTCATGATTAGCAATCTACTATTTGCACAAAATCCATAAATCGAGTCATACTTTGACAAGTAAGCTTACTTTATTACCAGACATGCATAGACACATTGGGATGTAATACACTCTAATTACTAGACACGACAGTACTACACAACATTTGCTCTGATACCAAGAAAATTGTCACGCCCCGGAAGCGCGGAAAAATAGGACTAATTAAACTTTTTATCCATTAAGTATGTTGTTTTCCTGTCCATATCTAGATTTAAAATCTTTTTCATTTTCCAGGATCTCATTACATTACATACATTCTGTATATATAAAATCATTTACAACTATTACATCCTGACTATTATATACAATAGTGTCTATTATGTATCACATGTCTGGAATATAAGTAAGACTGTACCTCAAGGCTACGAGAGTATCCGATGAAAGGTCGGACTACCTTGTCAATGACCATAGTCTCGTATGTACAGTAGACTTGCTATAGATAATCTGAGAGATGGAGAGGAGGGGGTGAGTTTTTAGACTCAGTAAGAGATACATTTAAAATAGCTTTCAATACTCAAAACATGATAAAACTCATGGTTTTACAAATCAGCATAAACATGTACTGGAGTAGAGATGCTTACATTTCATAAAAGCAGTAAAAACATGCTTAAATCATAAGTTTACACATCCTTTTAGTAAAACTCATATATAGTATGCAGGTCACGTCGTGTAAACAAGTAAAAAGCATCTCAAAACTTAATCATGCATATCATAACATGCTTATCACTTTAAAATGAAATTGTATTGTCATATACACATTTCGTAAAACATACTTATGGCTACCTTTAAAATCTCATCATAGAAAATATGTGCTCAATAAAATCATAAAACAGGTAGCATGAAATGTGCGAAAACATATATATATATCATTCCGTCAATTCATCGTGTAGGGTCAGGCAATCGTCTCATATACTAGTCCCGAAGGACATCATACATTTGGTCCCGTAGGACAAAATCATGGGTACTCATGGCCATAGTACAGGGAGCCGTAGGACTGGATCAGGGTCGTACGCTACCCTATCTCTTGTGCACCACTAAATGGGACTATACGCACGAACTCACGTGCATCACCAAGTGTGGTCTATATGCACGTTTCTCATATCAAGTCAGAGCCTGCCCGTTCTCTGGCCGTCGACTAGGTAGATCCTCGATCGTTTCCATACGAGATCGACCCCAGATCCTCTGACTTTCTTCATATCATGCCTTTTTACCCCACAAAATCATTTTGGGCCTCTTACCCAATTTATCAAAATCATTTCGGGCCTCATACCCGTATATTAAAATCGTTACGGGACTCTAACCCGTTTTTCATAAATCATTACGGGACTCTAGCCCGTTTCTCATAGAAAACATAGTTTTCATAAATCATTGCGGGACTCTAGCCCGTGTAAATATGGAAAGCATAGTTATAATAGCTATTTCTTGGGACTAATACCCATACTGTGAAAATATAGCTTAAAAGCTGTCTCGGGACTTTAACCCGTATCATGAAAACATGGTTTCGTAAAACATATCGAGACTTTAACCCGTAATCTCACATAAAAACACTATGCTTTCATTTTAGAAGTGAAAAATACACTTTTATAAACATGTATGCTGTAAAATGCATCTCATATATATAAAACATGCTAAAAACTCGGGAAATGGTTTTGGTTTCGATTTGAATACAGTTGAAAATCCATTTCGTCCAATTCTCATACATAAACAGCAGGTAAGGATAAAAGAGTACTAACGCTACTCTAAATTATATCCCTTACCTCTTAGCGACTGATGTAGAGTACTTTCCTCGATGCTCGTATTTACCTCGTAAAACGTGTCGATAGACCGAGCTGCTGCAAAATAAGTTCAACTTATCACATATGGCTTAAATTCATTTCAATATATCCAAATATGTGATTATATCGAAGCTTTAGCCAAAAGTTGACTTTTAATCGATTTTACTCTTTTTGCTCGATTTTATCGGTATAAACCTCGTTTTAAATCGTATTCAATTCAATAAATATTTTCCTCATATTTATTACTGTCGAGTTAGCTAATTGGGCCAATTTCTCTCTTATTGGGCCAAATTGCACCTTAATGGGCCTTAATCCGTTTTAAGCCCGTTTCCACTTATTAATTCTTTCATCGAGGCTTATTGGGCTCATTGGGCCCATCAATACTTATTTGGCCTTTTTCTATACTTTTTGAATAGCTCGTATATCATTTACGACAATTTAATTAAAAATATCCATTTAACCCATTAAATGCGCAATTTAATCCGTAACTCGTAAAATAAACTTTTAATGCGCGATAATTACATAGATTGTCGTAAATGAGCTTTACTTACCCGAGATTTTGCGATAGTGTGCAAATCGAAGTTCGATCGGGCTCACGTACGTGATTTATCTCGAACTGCACAATTTATATATTTAATTTTGGGTGAATTTTCGATCAAATATAATTTAAATAAATTTCTCGAAAATTAAATCGGTCACTTTTGACCTCTTACCGACTTACCCGAAGTCCGGTGTATCCCCAAAAATTTTTCTTTTTTCCTTTTTCTATTTTTCTTTCCTTTTTCTCCTTTTTCCCTCTCTTTTTCGGCTGAACCGGTTCGGTCCGGTTCAGTCCGGTTCAGTTCTTGCTGAACCGGTCCGTACCGGTTCAGGCTTTTCGATCGTCGTTCAGCACTTTTTCGGTCGGTTCTTCGATCATTTTTGGCGTAGTTCGGTGCGCCTGGAGCAGGGCGACGTTCGGCTGGGGTCGGCTGGGGTCAATCGCCGTTGGATTCGCCGGAATCGTCTTCTCCTCTTTCGGCCTTCTCTCCCTCGATCCGCTGGATTCCAGTGGTTTCGGTGCACACCGCCGGTGGCAGGAGGGTCGGGTGGCTGTGGGCTACGCTTTCCGGTGGTCGGCTGGTCTTGACTGGCGCCGGTGGTGGCTCGCCGGCAGTCGGTCCCTCGCTCTCTCTCGCGTCTCTGTCTTCTCTCGTTTTGCTTCTTCTGTTTCCAATTCAATTTGCAAATCACGATTTCAGTTTCTTTTTTTTTCTTTTTTTTACTTTATTATTATTTTATTATTATATTTTATTTTAATCAAATAAAATATAATAAATTGTACAAATTATCTCAAAATCATATTATATTTTATTAATTAATTAATTTAATTAATTTAATTTATTTTAATTATTTCGGTGTATTTCTCACATATTTTCGGGATAATGTCCCGGGCGAAAATTACGAAAATTCGTAATATCTCCGTATCTTGACCAATTGGACTCGGAATTCCATAATTTCTTCTTTATCGATCAAGATTTCCTAAATCCATATTTTAAATGAAATTTTTTCATCGAATTTACACCGAATTTAGGATCTTTTGACCATTTTACCCTTCTACACGTTTGGGATTAATTTAGACCGATTTTCCTTCTCGGACTCACTATCTTTTCTCATTTAAATTCTGTATCTTTCGTCCAACGATTTAAATCCCTTTAATTTAAATTATGGTCCTAAATAATGAACATAGTGGGAAAAATTTGGGTTTCACACGTCACCATTCTAGCACGGAGATTTCGATAGATCGAGGTAAGGGGATATAATTTAAAACGGTAATAGTTACTTTTTGAACTTTGATTAGGGAAAGCTTACAAAGACATGGAGTATGATTTTCATGCATGTTTCTAAATTATATTTCTGATCAAGACTATGCTTTCTGTATTTGTGCTTTTGAAATAAGAACATGTCTTCTGAAATAATCTTTCGAACAAGATGATTTTATTTCAATGTTTTCGAATATGAAAACTATAATATGTTTTGAGACTAAGGACCATTTATGTTGTGTACTTACGCACGTCAACCTCGCCTGTGTGGCATCTGAACTCGCCTTCGTGGCGCCTGTATTTTGTCTTCATGGTGCATGTACTTCGCCTTTGTGGCGTCTAAAATTACCTTTGGGTTCTGAATTCCCTCCACGGAGGATGACCGGGTTATTTTGCAGCGTGATTGATTTGTTATTGTTGCGTGATAAATTGGTTATTGCTGCGTGATAAATTCGTTATTGTCACATGCTAATTATATGGCCGATGTAGTCTCAATTTGAAAATTGAACTCTGTTTTCAGAATCAGACTTGTAGTATATGATTTGAATGTACGACTAGATTACGTAATATCTGTTAAGTTCACGTACTTAAAGAATTACATTTTGAATCTCGATGTTTTCTGATTTTCTTTAATCTTTGAATATTACTATTATTATTTTTAGAAAGTATCATTATACGCACTATTATGTTTTATACATATTTGAATTCCTAGAATCGTTTTAAATACATCTTCTTACTGGGCTTTTTTTCCAAAAGCTCACCCCTCTACCTCTCAGATTACTTGCAGTGATCCGTAGGCGTTACCTGCCGCGTACACGACGTAGGCTAGTGGGGAGAGCTACACTAGGCTACTTTTGTACACGCAGAGAGGTATACATTTACATTCCTGTACCAGACATATTTGTACGCACAGACACGTATATTGGGAATACTTTTGTTGGGATGTAATTTTGTAAGGAAACGATGTAAACAAAATTATTTTGGGATTATATTTTAAGATGACTAGTATTAGATCGAAATAGACGTATTGAGTGGTAAGGATGGATTTGGAAAGTATGCTTGGTAGTTGTGGATATCTATGATTGTTGGAAAGCATGCTTGGTAGTTGTGGATATCTAGGATTGTCAAAAACAACTGAATTGCAGGTGGGTAGGCTCATATGTAAACCGTTATGCTGCCAAAATTTCTATCGATCATATAAGCTAAAGTATGAAAATTAATTATAATTACGAATAAAGAATAAGGAAAAGTGTTTTGACACAGTCCAGGAATACAACCTAAGTGAATAAGGGAATAAGTGGGTAAATTAAATTCAAAAAAAAATTTCTCCGATTTTCGAGGGTCAAGGGTCGTTACAGTTTATGTGGTATCAGAGCGAAGGTTGTCTACCACTGTCAGTGTCGAAAATAAGGATTAAATTACATCCCAATGTTTGTGCTTGTCTGATTGTAGGTAATGTATACCTAATAACTTTAAGATTCGATCTTTGGAATTACGCGTAGGTAATAGATCACTGCACGATGAGTGGGAGACCCGAACGTACTCGGAGGCAGGCTTAGCCACCTCCACCTCCTCCACCGGAGCCAGAGAGTCCTCGTACTCGTATGGCTCAGTTTGAGCAGCGATTGGAGCAGCGCCTCGAGCGAGGTTTGGAGTCGATAGCTGCCATGGTTACCTAACATCTAGGGAAAAATGTTTCTGATTCTTCTGGCACGGCACCAGTTCCTACTCCGGTGCAGACTCCTTCGCAAGCACCACCACCTCCTCCTCCACCAGTTCCTCCAGTACCTATGGTGCCTCAGCCTCCTATACAGGCCCGGAGGGAGGAGAGGAATGTCGGTAGGATGAGAGATTTCTTTAAGATGATGCCTCAAGAATTTAAGGGGATTAAGAATCCGATAGAGGCTGAAGAGTGGCTGGTGAGCCTTGGGAAGATCTTCGACTTTCTGGGGTGTTCTAATGTTGGGAAGGTTTCCATGGCCACCTACATGCTGCAGGGCCAAGCAGAGTATTGGTGGGGATCCACCAAGGTCCTTCTGACTGCTTGGCATTCGGTGATTAGTTGGGATGCTTTCTCCACAGCCTTTAGAAAGCAGTATGTGTAAGACCCGATTTTATCGTAAGAGTAAAAGGGAATGAATAGAAATTTTTGAGTGCATTTAAAAATGCAAAATGATTAAAATGGTATTCCCAAACACGTGCAAGGGAAAACGGTCAAAAGACCAAAAGTCGGTATAAATTTGAGAAGGGAATTTAATTAAAAATAATGGATTTGAGATCTTGATCAATAACGAAGAAATAATTAAATTTCGGGTTAAACTGATCAAGATATGAATTTATTGGAATAAACCAAAATTTTCGTATCGAAAAATAATCCCGAAAATAATAAAAAATATACCGAAAAGTCGAAATAAGACTGAGAAATTCATTTCTTGAATAAATGAATAAAATATAAATTTTTTTAGATATTTTAGATTTTAATTGAATATTTTAATCAAATAAAATAATAATAAAAATTAAATTATAAATAAATGAAAAAAATGAAAAGAAAAACAAAATCTGGAAAGGAATTATCGGGGAGAGAGAAAAGAAACAGAAAAGCAAAAGATGAAATGGGGAAGGAAAATCGAGGGAACGGTTTCCCTCCGATCAGACACCACCGGCGGCCAGGAACCCCAGGCAAGGACTGACGAAGGAGGCCCGGCACTCGCGCAACCCACCGGCAGCCGCGACGCGTGGTGAGGTGGTCAGAATCGACTGATCGGAAGAGGAGATGCCGCAGGAGAGAATGCTCGATTGGTGGCCATCGGCGCCGATTGGACCATCCCTGAGGCCCGATGATGGAAGCCCAGTCACAGTCGAGCCGAACGGAATCGAAAACGACCCGAGAATCGATCATATGGCACCGAAAAGGTAAAAAGGGACTGAACCAATCGACGGTTCAGTGAGAAAGTGAGTGTGTTGAACCGGACCGGACCGGTTCAACCAAAAAGAGAAGGAAAAAAAAAGAAGAAAAAGGGAAAAAGAAAAAGAGAAAAAATTGAAAAAAATTCCAGTGATGCAATCGAGCTTCGGGTAAGTCGGTAAGCGGTCGAATTGACCGATTTAAATTTCGAAATATTTAATTTGATTAATGTCCGACTGAAAATTTACCCGAAAAAATTATGTAAATTTTGTAGCTCGACGATTGACGTTAACCAAGAGCTTGAGACAGCCTCGATTTGTGTACGATCATGGAATCACGGGTAAGTAACCTTTATTTACGACAATTTTGCATCGTTATATGTGTTAGATAAATTACGAATTTAATTTTCGCATTAAATGGATTAAATTTTGGAAAATTGAATAAATTATCGTAAATACTAAATTGAGATATCCGAGAATTTAGAACGAGGTCCAATAAATATTGATGGGCCCAGTGAGCCCAATAGGCCTCGATAATGTGAATAGTGAGTGAAAATGGGCTTAAGGCCGATTAAGGCCCATTATGGTATAATCGGGCCCAATGATTTAAATAAATCCCAGAAAATATGAAATACAATTAAATTGTATTGTATTTGACCTGATGAATGTGCATCCGCAGTTCCGGAGATTGGATTCGGAGCAAATCGGACTGCGTAACAAGACATCAGTGGAATGGTCAGACTGTACAGAAAAATGAGGTAAGGGAATTGTGTGAGTAGCTAGAGGTGGCTATGCGTATTTTAATAGCTTTTCTGTACACTGAATATGTATGTATAAATTGATATTGTATAATGATCCTAAAAATGGTTTAAATGATTTTAAGGATCGAAATAGGTAAAAAGACTATTTTACCCCTATTGAGGGAAGTTCACCTAAGGAAGGTGAAAGCATGACATGCATGAAATGCATGATTTAAGAACTTTTATAATTAAGGAATTTTATTGGTTTTAATCAAAGCAAATCGATAGATTGGCCAGTAATTGCTTAAATTTCACAAGATAACACTACGTAGGTGTTATTTATATTTAAATAAAATTTCTTTGGAAAACGGCCAACTATCAAGTTTATATGAAAACAGATAGTGCTGGCATATAGTTCGCACTATATATGCGTTTGTGAATGTGCATAAATGTGCTTGAGCGGTTGCTCGCACCGACTTGTATGACATCAAATGCATGAAATGTGCTAGAGCAGTTGCTCGCACTGATTCTATGATTTGATATGCATGAGAGCTGCTGGAGCCTAGCTCGCACTCTGTTTTGACTGTTTTGACAGTTTTGAACTGTTTTGACCTGATATGCATAAAAAGGTGTTGGAGCGGTTGCTCGCACTAGTTTTAATGATTTGATATGCATAAGAGGTGCTGGAGCTTAGCTCGCATCCTGATTTGCTATGATAATTGCATAAAAGCCGTGCTGGAGTGTAAGTCGCACAAGATTTGATATATTTATGCATAAAGTCGTGCTAGAGTGTAACTCGCACGAGATTTGATTTACTTGAGCATTCATTGGTGCTGGAGCGTTGCTCGCACGATGTTTTATATGGTTTTATAATTCATTTGAATGTTGTACTGAAGTTTTTCTCGTACGAGGTTTTCATTGAGTTTTTATGCATATCCGTACTAGAGCATTGCTCGTACGTGGATTTTACTTGAATTTACAATTATTTTAAGTCGTACTGGAGCACTGCTCGTACGCAGATTTCATTGATTTTTATGAAACCGTGCTAGAGCTTTGCTCGTACGAGGTTTTCAGATATCATGAATATGCATGAGGCCGTGTTAGAGCTTCGCTCGCACAGGGATTTATATTAAATGCATATAGCCGTGTTGGAGCCTCTTGTAGACTGTGTGGCACAGTGAGGTGATATGCTCACACGTGCATACTAAGACAGAGATGATATGGGTGGATAAGACCTATTACAGGCACCCCTAATTGAGCTTGGGTCCATGGAGTACGTTGTACCGTGTATGTCACGCGGAGTACGTTGTACCATGGGGATTGTTGGAGTTGAGTGGCATTAGCCACGATGCAGCAAGCCTTGCCCTCGCAATCCTGGTGTTATGCTGTTCTGGCGGGCAAGATGACCCACCTCCCGTTTCAGGTATGATACCCCAAACACTAGGTACCGTGTTGCCAGGGATCACTAGGATATGGCTATAGTCCTCGATGTTACTGATATAATCACCTGCTTGTCTCATATGATATAACTATTGGTCGATAGACCAAGGTAGACCCGAGGGAGGGGTTAGGCCCCCGATTTTATGATTTTATGATATGTGACCCTGAAAGAAGGGTGGTTTTATAACCGAAGTTTTATAAAGAAGCTTAATGAATTGTTTTATGAAATTGAGATTTACTTATGAGATAATTGACCCAGATGAGGTTATTTTATTCTGTGTTTTAATGAAATGATTTGAATGCAGTAGCATGACGATGTTTTCCATGCTTTCATTTCAAATTTATGATTTGTCTTACATGACATGAAAGAATGCATGATCTGAATTTACTTCATGCTCATTATGATTTAATGATGTCAAATAAAATGCCTTTGATGCATGAATTACATGATTTCTATATGCACACATAGTTTTGATAAACTATATCATGGATATATGCATGATTTTGTGCTTGAGATTTTAATGAAAAGAAATGGATTTTAAGGGCATGGCATTATGAGCATGTAGATAGTGGAGCTATCTACTTACTTGCATAATTGCCTTACTGAGCGTGTGGTTTGCTCACCCCCCTTATTTTCTCATCTTTTCAGAGCACTCACAGTAATTAGTAAGCGACTGAGGACTTGCATGTATTGGTATCCGCTGTTTCCCATCGAGAGACAGGTATACACATTTGTATAATTTTGTATCTAAATATGTAATGCACAGTACTGTAAACAGATATGATATCAGGGATGTAGAGTTATGAATACCATTGTGTATGTATTTAATTAAAGTCAAAGGATAGTAAACTCTGATATATGAATTTGAATATGGAAATGGAATGGTAAATAGGTGAGAGGTGACTAACACTGAATCATAGCTCAATTGTGTTGTAGGATGATCACGATGAGAGAAAAAGGTAAGAATTAAATAAGAAATGAAAAAGCGAAAAATTTACTTTAATTTTTAGGTAATTTGGGTCGTGACAGTATGTTCCACTAGCTGCCCAGCAAAAGTTGAGGATGGACTTTCTGAGTTTGGTACATGGCAGTATGACCGTGGATGAGTACGAAAGTAAATTCACCATACTGATGAGGTATGATCCGGAGACATTCCAGAATGAAGAGGGTCGGACTGAGAGGTTCCTAGCAGGGTTGAGGTCAGCTATCAGAGATCGTCTTTTGGGGTTATGGATTACTGAATTTCAGAATACCCTGGGTAGAGCACAGATGGTCGAGAGGGGCATTAATGTCACCCAGACGGAGTATAGTTTTAAAGGAAAGACCATGGATAAGGGTAAGTGAATGGAGTTGGTGAGACAGGACTTCTGGAGGGGCCAGCCTAAGAGGCAAAGGACATATGAGTCTCGGGCTAGGATTGATAGGCCCATGACTCCTATAGCTACCCCACAGACTACCAGAGGCTTCCAGCAGTACGAGAGATTGTGCGCTAGTTGTGGTAATTTCCATAGTGGTGCGTGTCACTGGTCCTCAGGGGGCTGTTTTAGGTGTGGACAGAGGGGACACATAATTAAAGATTGCCCATTGAATAAGTTTTCACAGCTCCCAGAGCTACCACGACAACTTGAGAGGTAAGCTCCCCAGAGACAAGTCCCACAGAGACTGGCTACCGCAGCAGAGAAGGGCAAAAAGCCTGTCACTCATGGGAGGGTCTTTGTTTTGGATACAGAGACTGTTGATGCCTATGCTGAGACCATCCAGGGTAAGCTTTTAATTTGCAATCACGAGGCACATGTATTATTGGATTCAAGTTCTATGCATTTTTTATTTATTTATTTATTATATATATATATATATATATATATATATCACCCCATTTGGCATGTAAACTGCCTGTGAAACCTGAGCCTCTAGATTTCATGTTACACGTTACCACACCCCTATATAAATCCTAAAGGACTAATACGGTGTATAGGAATTGTGAAATTAAGATAGGAAATATTGGGATGTTTAGTCAAGCTAAGATGACTCCATTTGAAATTATTTTGAGGAAGCAGTGCCCAATGCGCAATTATGATGATATGAATGACATATTTCTAAAGTCACTAAGAAAGGAAAAGGTAAAGAGAATGACGGAAAAGAAATCTATAAGGAAAATAGTAACAATGAAAGAGCACAGTCACTATGCTGGGAGAATGAATCAGGGAACTGACGGTATAAATGAGACTCTAAAGATCACACTGCTTACATGATTGGTAAAGATAGGGCGTGTTCGGAGTATAGAAACATCCCTGTAAACAGGGAAAGTTTTCTGACACATGATCAAATGATTTATCAAAGTTACCCCTAAACTAAAAAGGGAAGTTCTAGAATTGATTTAGCAGGTGGTATCGAATTAATTACACAAACCATTGTACTGAGTGACTTTGCTTGGATTAGAAGTGCTGAGAGAGAAATTATAAAAGTTTTATGAATGAGAGATTTTTAGATCGAGTAACCCACTTTGGAGTGTATGGTGTTAAATTTTAAGGAGACTCGGAGTCCCTTGGGACACAGTGTATTAAGAATAGGTGTAAGTATGATTTCCTAAACTGAAGTTACATGTTAATGGGAAAGATTCAAAAAAAAAAAATTTCAGAGTTTGAGATGTAAGGAAACTTTGGAATATGGATTTCATTCGGGGTTACCAAGGACCCGAAAGGGGCATAATACAATCTGGGTGATCGTAGACAGATTGACTAAGAGTACCCACATCTATTCTGATGGACTCGGATGAATTTGGGGACCAAATTCTTTTAAGGTGGGGAGAATGTAAACCCCACAAATTTCCTATGTTAATTAAATTATATAAAAATGGAAATAATATATATTAATGGAAGTGTGAATATTCGTTGTAGGGCTCGAGGACTATAGGAACCGAGAAGCCCGTGAATGACCAGGAACCCGAAGATACAAGAAGTGATAAAGCAAATGCAAGTACGGAAGGATTGGAAAATTTTAAAGTATTAGTTGAAAATTAATGATGTAAAAACTTGTATCAGGAATTCATGAGGAGTGATGGAATCCCGATAATATTTCATTTTCGAAATAATGGGAATTTCATGGAAGGCATGAATGTTGTGTCCTTGGATAATCTTACAAGGAAATGAGTATATATAGATATATATAGATATATATACATAGGTGTATATGTATATATAAATATACATGACATTTAAATAGATGGATAATAATATATATATGTAACAAATATATATATATATATATAAATATATATATACTATGAAATGCATAGTATATAATATATAAGTATTAATAAATAAATAAAGCATGAGACAAATAAAAAAAATGATTCGATGAAATAAAAGGAAATGGAAAAAAAATAAATAATAACAATAACAATAAACAAACAACTAATGTATATGTATATTAATATAATGTATAAACCTATATTTATACAATGTATAGGTGTTAATATAAAAGAAAAAAAATATATATATATATAATATATTATTATTATTATTTTATATAACTAAAATGGTGTACGATATTGGCTTCAAAAAGAAGCCAATCCCGCACACCTGGAAATGAAGAGAAATTGGAAGACAAATTCAAAGAAAACAGGGGAGCGGGAAACCGGGAAAGAAGAGGAAGCAGACTCTGCCAAGGAAGAAGAAAAGGAAAGAAGAGAAAAGATGTGATCGTAGAAGGAATTAAGGGAGGTACTAAGAGGCATCACCACTCGAGCACGGAGATTTCGATAGATCGAGGTAAGGGGATATAATTTAAAACGGTAATAGTTACTTTCTGAACTTTGATTAAGGAAAGCTTACAAAGACATGAAGTATGATTTTCATGCATGTTTCTAAATTATATTTCTGATCAAGACTATGCTTTCTGTATTTGTGCTTTTAAAATAAGAACATGTCTTCTGAAATAATCTTTCGAACAAGATGATTTTATTTCAATGTTTTCGAATATGAAAACTATAATATGTTTTGAGACTAAGGGCCATTTATGTTGTGTGCTTACGCACGTCAACCTCGCCTGTGTGGCGTCTGAACTTGCCTTCGTGGCGCCTGTATTTCGCCTGTGTGGCGCCTGCATTTCGCCTCCGTGGCGCCTATACTTCACCTTTGTGGCGTCTGAAATTACCTTTGGGTTCTGAATTCCCTCTACGGAGGATGACCGGGTTATTTTGCCGCTTGATTGATTTGTTATTGCCGCGTGATAAATTGGTTATTGCCGCGTGATAAATTCGTTATTGTCACATGATAATTATATGGCCGATGTAGTCTCAATTTGAAAATTTAACTCTGTTTTCAGAACCGGACTTGTAGTATGTGATTTGAATGTACAACTAGATTACGTAATATCTGTTAAGTTCACGTACTTAAAGAATTACATTTTGAATCTCGATGTTTTCTGATTTTCTTTAATCTTTGAATGTTACTATTATTATTTTCAGAAAGTATCATTATACGCACTATCATGTTTTATACATATTTGAATTGCTAGAATCGTTTTAAATACATCTTCTTACTGGGCTTTTTCCCGAAAGCTCACCCCTCTACCTCTCAGATTACTTGCAGTGATCCGTAGGCGCTACTGCCGTGTACACGACGTAGGCTGGTGGGGAGGGCTACCCTAGGCTACTTTTGTACACGCAGAGAGGTATACATTTACATTCCTGTACCAGACATATTTGTACGCACAGACATGTATATTGGGAATACTTTTGTTGGGATGTAATTTTGTAAGGAAACAATGTAAACAATATTATTTTGGGATTATATTTTGAGAAGACTAGTATTAGATCGAAATAGACGTATTGAGTGGTAAGGATGGATTTGGAAAGTATGCTTGGTAGTTGTGGATATCTAGGATTGTTGGAAAGCATGCTTGGTAGTTGTGGATATCTAGGACTGTTAAAAACAACTGAATTGCAGGTGGGTAGGCTCATATGTAAATCGTTATGCTACCGAAATTTCTATTGGCCATATAAGCTAAAGTATGAAAATTAATTATAATTACGAATAAAGAATAAGGAAAAGTGTTTTGACATTGTACAAGAATACAACCTAAGTGAATAAGGGAATAAGTGGGTAAATTAAATTCAAAAAAAAATTTCTCCGATTTTCGAGGGTCAAGGGTCGTTACAGTATAGCTCGTAATCAGTTTGTGATTGGTGCTTATAGAGTATTTTAAGCTTTCTTCATACTCAGTTTTACATGATAGAGTACTGAGAGCATTGCTCGTACTCGATTTTTCATAATTTATATATGACATAGTACTTGAGTGTTAACTCGTACGTGTTTTAAAATGAGAAATATGCAATAACCTAGTGCTAGAGGTTACTTGCACTAGTGTTGAATATTTTGAGATGCATACACAGTGTTTAAGAGGCGGAGTGTTGATTGTGAGTCACACTCAAGACGCGCACTGTAGTTTTTAAGTGATATATAATACATGTCAAAGAAAAATCGTGACGATTTCCTCCGTGTAGACTGAGTGTCACACTGTTGAGATGTTCGCACGTGGATTTAGAGACGTGGCATTTATTCCATACTGTAAGGGTTAAGACTTATGGCAAACACCCCCAACTATGATGTATTTCCATGGTGTGAGGACTAAGACCTATGACAGGCATCCCGACCATGAAAAGAGGGTCCATGGGTGTATGTTGTATCGTGCGAGTGGCGTGGAGTACACTGTACCGTGTGGTGGAGTTATGGAGTTGAGGAGTTTTTAGCTGGCAGTTGTGATGGACTTACCCCCCTCCCGTTACAGCAGTGATTACTCACACACCGAGATATGTGTTGCCTAGGATTTCACATTATAGGATATGACCATAGTCCAGGAGAGTATTACATTTAGCCACTGAGTCTCGCATGATATATCATTTGTTTTCATGATACGGTTAGACTTGAGAGAGATGGGTCAGAAACCGATGATTGTGTGTGTTGTGAACTGCCATATTTACTATGATTTATATGTAAATGGCATGATTGATATAAAGGCATTCCGAATTTTAAATATTCACTGTTTTGCATGAATGCCTACATCTGATAACTCAACATGATTTTAAGTACATGGAATTTATTCTGTACTATTATTACATCATTTTGATACATGCTTTGAGATGAGAGAATGAAAGGCAAAACCTTATTTTCAGTAGATAGTGTGGACGTCTACTTACTTGCCTAATTTCCTTACTGAGCGCGTTGTTTGCTCATCCCCCTTTATTTTTCACTCTATACAGATCATCCGCAATAGATTGAGTCCGGCTGAGGTATAACATTCATTGTATCCGCTGTTTATCCATCTTATGAGAGGTATACTCTCTCGAACATTTTGTACTAAACAATGTATAAGCATAGTTATGTAACTAATTGTACGGTCGGGATGTATATGTACAAATATTGTATAACAGTTTATGTTATCGAAAATAATACTAGATTCTATGTATATTGTGAATGAATGTGAGTGAGTGACTAATATCGAATCACAGCCCAATTGTTGAGGAGAGAAAGGTAAATAAAGTAAAAAGCAAAAAATTAGTAGTGATTTTTGATAAGTCACGGAAGGAGGTCGTGACAAAACCTCGTTCCTTTTTGGCATGAACAAACAGAGTTTAGAGAGTTATCTATCATTCTCATCTTTTTAATTACATCGCAGCAGGTAAGAATCTGAATTGTTTGTAGTATATATTAAGCCATTATTCTTTGTGTAGATCTGATCGTTGTTTATTTTGGTTGGAAATTGAAACTTATATATCATCCGTGTAATGAACGAGAAAAGCCAGGTTGCCTTAATGGTTTTCATAGTTTTTTAATTGTGTTTACTTGTTTGCCGGAACTTTGATCCCTTGGAAGGCAGGCAGCTTATTCTAAAGATTAGAATAATTATAAGAAGTGATATTGGTGCATCCATCTTATGCTGTACTCTCAAACTCTCATTAGCTAACACAACGTGAATTGCATTAATTTCAGTCACCTCAGCTCTACTTAAAAGGGATCAAACCAACTACACCACCAATTTCTCCAATGCCACGTGCACATGGATCAAATAAAATTTGTAACAAGTCAATTACTATTTTTATTATTTTTTTAAAGTCAAATACTTTAAATTTCATAAAAGCATGGAGGCTTACAGCTTGATGCGCTGAACTTAAATAATAAGAAGCTGCCACTAATAAGCAAATGAAGATGTACTAAGATGATGCATATACTGGTCAGAAAACGTGGATTCCGGCCTTTGCATTCGGATCCAAGGTATGGATGAGGAGAGACAAAAATACGACTAATTATTTTGAATTTGTGTTTGCCTCAAGTAATTGCAATTATTTTTAAAACTTGAATCCAACCAATTTTAGTATTAAATTCTAGCACATACAACTTTTTTTTTTTTTAATTTTTATATTTTCAAACTTTCTCTTTCTTTGTAAAAGAAAAAAAAAAGCCTATTTACTTTGTTAAAAAAGAAACCGATACAGACAGAAAATGAAAAGCTGCAGTCAAAGACTTTCCCTTTCTCTGTATTTTAATTCATTTGGTTAATTATATATCTGAAATGGTTCTGCGCACACCTTACATTGGAATAAAATTTGTCCATAAAATTAGAAGTGATAAAGGATTTACAAACTATCTACAGAAAATGTAGACTTCAATCAATCACAATGATATAATGTTACCTAGTTTCGAATGCTATAAGAATAAAGTCAGATTTCATTTTATTGATATTTTTCTTTATTTGTTTATATAAAAGAATGAATGGCTAAGGAATCAATCAAAATATTATAATTTTCGTTTGGTTAGTGCTTTTGTCTTGTTTGCTACTTGTTCTTTGTTTTCATTTCACTTTTTACTTTAACAAATGGCAAAATGGAAGCAAAAGAACTTTGGATTTATTGGTCCTTGTCAGACAATTGAATATGAGAGTTTCATGTATTGTTGGGGCAAAAAGAAAACCATTTTGGGCTTTGATGGAATAGCTTATAAGCGGTGAAAGACCCTTTTAGTATCGCCATTGGGCCAAAATCATTGTGTCATGGAGATACTAGTAGTGAGAAGAACAAGAATAATTAACTTCATTAATAATCATACAGCACTTAAGTACCGACCTTCAAGCTAGGGATCCAGAAAATTTTCCTTCTAATGTGGCTATACAAGGTAACCAAATGGGGGTAAAAGGAAAAAGAAACAAAATCAGTTGTTGGCATACGTCATATTCATGGTATCGCTTAACTAGGAACCATTGCTCATTCAGTCTTTTGGTCACAGTAGAGGTAACTGACTGCAAAATTCAAATCATACCTTTCTTTCACCACAAATTATTCAATAAACAAAAAAGGATTCCCAATCTCAAAGCCTTAATGCACTCCTTTGGCATGATAAAATATACGGTTTCAGGCCATCTGGGCTTGGCCAAGGTTTTTGAAGAACAGCAATATTGCTTGCTTGGTGCTTGCAGCTGATAGCATATGAAAACATAACAGAGAAAACACTAAGCAATATGACATCAGACCAGAGTGCTCAACCCGTCAAAGGACAAACCACACAAACATCGTTCCCTAGATGAAAACTTGAACATTTTTGCATCTTAATAATAAAAATTAACATGATAGAAAAACCAATTATAGATACTGCTTCTTCAGTAGCAGAGGCCCAACATTGTCTCCTGTGGCCTTGTTGTGCTTTACATGGGTTCCATCGCAAAGAGGGAAAGTTCCTGACCTCCAACATCTAGGTTTAAACAATACAAAACCAAATAAACAAGCCTTCAGGATATAATTATAATTAATGATCGTATCCTGAAATCCAGCCACATAAAATCAATATTCTGGTAAAGAAATACTTGATAAAACAAAGAGAACCAACCTGCAATATGCAGTAAGAGGCTTGGAAAGCTCAGTGACCACAACAGAGTCGACCACCTTCTCTTCCGTCTTCCTTATTTCTGGGTTTATGGTTTGACCCTCTGCTCTGACAACCACAGCCGCTGAGCGCCTGGGCCTTGCATTAATGGTATCAACACCAACGGCAACAGAAGGGCTTCTGTTGAGCCTCAGCCCCTGAGTTACTGATAGGTTTTGGAAGACGCCTGAACCGTATGTGCTCATGGTGGACTCCGTTGAAAGAGTTTGCGTGAACTCTGAATTGTATTCTTGAGAATTTTGCCCTTAGATGGCAAATGCAGGGGTTATCCTTTGGATCAAAGTTGATCACGGACTTGTGGTGAACACGCTCGCTTCCTCAATATCGTGAATGCAACAAGTGACACGTCATTTTGTACGGATTAAACAGTGCCTATTCTCCGTGGCGTTGAATTTCTGCATCCTTCCGAATTCCATTAGATTATGATGGTATGCACCGAGTCTTAATTGAGACCAGATAAAATTGGTATTAATGAAATTAAAAAATATAAAAAATTATTAAAAATAAATGTTTTTAAATAAAATAATAAAAAAATTTAATATCAAATATAAAATGATAATTCGACATAAATGTTTTTTGTTCTTTTGTGAGTTTGGCCACCAATCGCACCATCATCAATGCTAATTGGTGTGCCAAATTAAGCCAACTCCATAAACAACTTTACTTTTTTCTTTTTTGTGTCTACTTATATTTTATCACCCTTGTCGGCATCCCAAAAATTTGACATCCTCACAAGTATAACAGTCTAGTGGTCAAATAGATGCACATTCTTACTTAGCACGTAAAAGCTTAACAGAGAAAAGCCGAATTAAAGCGATTGGTCCATCTATCTAGAAAGACAATCAAATCTGACACTTAAGATATGAGATGTGTAATGCCCCAAAAGTGCGGTAATTGAGGTTTTTTTTTTTATTTACTTAATTTCTTATTTAGGTTGTATTCTTGTATAATGTTGGTTACTTAGTTTCATCATTTGCTTAATCCTTTAATCATTTAAGGTTTAAAAAAATTTCGGCAGCATAATCTCTTATACCTTAACCTAACCTCCTACAATAACAGCAATTTATAATCGCAAACAGTTGTTTTTATCTTCTTAAACTTATCATTTACCGATTCAACATACTCCAGAACTAAATCAGTAATGTTTGTACTTAACAAAATCAATACATTTCGTTTGTTTCCAAAACCACTTCTTTACAATTCCGTAAAATTAGATTACATCCCCAAAAGAATTTACACACCAGTATCTGTACAATAAAAATGTTTGGAAATAAACATTAGATGATATACCTGAGCGTGTACTAAAGATAGTCTGAGAGGCTCAAAATCCACCAGTCTACTCAAGCACTACGCAAATAGCTGAGCAGTTTCACTGCAAGTAATCTGAAATGAAGAAAAGAGGAATGAGCTTCTGAAAAAGCTTAGTAAGGAAGACATTTAAAATAGTCTTGATAACCCGACAATATAACGAAAATCATAGTTAACATGTTTATTAAAAGCTTTCGTACTTACTTTAATCAAGTTACATAAATTTACTTACTTATTATAGTGAAACAATATTTACTTACTTACTTTGAAATAAAATATACATACATACATACTTACGAAATCAAATTTACATACGTACTTACTAAATAAAGCTTACTTGTTTTCATAGTTTAAAACTTTCATATACTAAAACATGGAGACTAGGCTAAATCAATATAGCTATCATGCAGGCAGAAATATCATCTTCCGTAGAGAGAATCAAATACCGATGGCCATGGTAGTGGCTGTAGACTGGATCAAGGTTATACAACAAAACAAGCATAGCATATGAATAATTAGCACACAGCTAGAGCACAGGCACCAGTGGCACTCGTCGTGCGGGCACAAGATACTACGAAATAGGCACCACATGTAGTGAGAACAGGCACCACATGTAGTGAGAACAAGCACCACAAAGGTAAAAAGCGAGAATTACACGGGTGAAACAAAACATGCACTACAAGTGGTGGAGTCGGGCACCATAAGTAGCGGGCATGACATGCACACAACATATACTATTAGTCTTGGAAAATCTTACTTTCATACTTATTTTCATACTTACTCAAAAATCATATAATTTCCATTATAAAATATTAATGTATCAAAGCCTATAAAACATAGATAAAAATGTTTCGTTTCAGGATTAAACCGGGGTTTCATTCCTTTCAATGACTATACTAGCATGTTCGAGTTTTCCCATATAAATTCCTTATGCATTCATCTAATCATTTCATGAATTATAAACAGGTACAAAAAGTCATTACTATTTTAAATTGCATCCCTTATCTAAACAGGACTGGGGCAGCACTTAATTGTCGGGTATTGGGTTTACCTCGTTTTGCGTGCCAATACCTCGAGCTGTATAAAACAGTTTCAAAACCATCAAATGATGCTCAAAACCATCTTAACATACTTAAACATGCCTCAACTTACATAAATCCCACTAGACTCGTCATTTTGCCAACTTTACTTTCTCGATTTTATCGATAAAAGTGCTGATTTAAGCTATTTTCGATAATTTCTTTTCTCCTAACTTCAAACTTATAAACTTAATAACCTAAACACTTATTCAAGTCTCTATTTACATATGACAACTTATCAAATTTGTCAATTCTCACACTTTTCAATTTTTCACTAAAATGAGCTGTAAACCGAACTTTTCGGTATTAATCTAACATTCTACAACATTAAACACAACCAAATTTCATCTCTACCATAACAAACAAGGGCTAGTCGAAACTACACATGCCTCTAGAAATTTTTTCTTCAATTTCTACTTAAGCAAAAATCATTTAAATTCATTAAACAATAACATATCTAACTATCATCATCCTTCATCAACTTCTCACATACATTGACCAACTTTGACCACTCCTTATTACTCTAGAAAAGATTCTCAGCTGTAGATAAACATGTATACAACTTAAAATCATAAAAAACAAGCTCAAAAACCAGCCAAGAACTCGTAAATTTAAGTTTTCTCTTACCTCATAAATAGGGCAGATTTTGTCCCTGTTCTTCTCTCTAACTTTTCACCTAGCAAATGAGCTTATTTAAGGCTCGATTGTTTATATGTTATAGAGGACTTAGGAAGGAAGATTTTATCCTTTTTGACCAAACTCTAAAAGTGGCTGAAAGGTGGTCGAAAAATTTACACAAGTCTGGCCTAGAGAAGATGCTTACGATAGAAAGGGGAAGGGATAAGTCTCGAGTTTTAAGTTGGTTGGGGATGTATTTTAGCTTTCCAGAAAGAGCATGAGGTGCTCTTTATTTTTCGAAAAGATCCTGGTCAAAGGTCTTCTGGAAGGTCTTCAAATTTGGCATTTTTTTGGGCCAACATATTTCTAGGCCAGGGCAGCCTGCAACCTTATTTTCATAAATTCCCAAAAAAATATTTCTAGCTTAATTTCTTCCAAATTTCCACTTCTCATGTGTTATATTAAGTCCCTAGTATGTCCCATAAAAATTTTGGGCCTACTTGTTTAAGAAAAGTTTTCCGTTTGAGCCTATTTTGTCTAATTTAGTCATTACTGATTGAAATTTTTTACGATTTTTGGTTTATTTAAAATTTAATCCGACTACTGAGAACTCATGTAAACCCCACGAATTTTCTACACTTAGATTGGATTATATAAAAATAAAAATAATATGTTTTAATGGAAATGTGAATATTCGTTGTAGGGCTCGAGGACTATAGGACCTGAGAAGCCCCTGAACGACAGGGAACCTGAAAATACAGGGAGTGACAAAAGCAATGCAAGTACGGAGGGATTGAAAAATTTTAATTTATTAGTTGAAAATTGTTGATGTAAAGACTTGTATCGGGAATTTATAAGGAATGATGAAATCCCGATAATATTTCATTTTCGAAATAATGAAAATTCCATGGAAGGCATGAATATTGCCATTAAGTGATTTTATAAAAAAAAAGAAAGAAAGAAAATGTGTATATATATATATATATATATATATATATATATATATATATATATATATGTATATGATAAATATATATACATAGATATTGTAATTTATGGTATGTAATATATAGGTATTAATAATCAAGCAAAACAAATAAATAACAAAAACAATAAAATAAAAAATATAATAATAATACAATAAATAAATAAATTATATATATATATTAATATAATATATAAATAAATATTACTATAATATATATAAATATGGCATTGTACGGAATTGGCTTTGAAAAGCCAATACCCTCTGCCACATTTGGAATTGGAAAAAAAGAAACAGAGGAGTTGGGCGGGAAACGAAGAAGAGAAGAAGAGAAGAGGAGGAAGGAAGGAGAGGGTCGGTTGGCTGGAGAAGAAGGAGAAGGAAAAGAAAGGAAGGGAAAGAAGAAAAGAAGAGAAGGAAGGCTGTCAGCCAGGAGAGAAAAGAGAAAGGAAAGGAAGAGGAATAGAGGAAGAAGAAGAGGAGAGGAGGAAGATTGCTCGGCTGGAGAAGAAGGAAAAGGAAAAGAGGAAGAAGAAGGCCGAAGGAGTTGCTGCAGGACCGAACCAGGAGGATTGAAGCTGGAAAACTGAGGACCGAAGAGGAGAGGGCTGGGAATCAGCAAGAAACCGAGAAGCAGAGCAACTGAAGAAGAATGATGGGGACCGAATGAAGATGAGAATGATGGGAGACTGAGACAAAAAAGGGAAGTTGAAGAAGAAAGCAGAGGCTGAAGAGATAACAGAACCGATGGAGAAGGAGAACAAATTGGAGCTGGAACCGAGACAAAACAAAATTGAAGAGGAAGATCGAGGTTGGAAAACAGAGGCAGAGGAGAAGAAATGAAAGCAGGAACGGTGAAAGCAGAAGAGAGAGAGAGATCGTGGAGGAGCTAAGAGCTGAAAGCTGTTGTGGCTTTAGTTAGGGACTGTACGAGTGCTAGAGCAGTAGCAGTAGGGAGATTCCGCTTAGCTAAAACAAAGGTTGTTCGCCCGGGCCATGAAAGTGTCATCGAAGAGGCAAAGAGCATTGAGGTAGCAAGACTGAGGTACGCGATATTGCTATAGGGTGTTGAAAACTGGTGCGTAGTTGTTGTTAGACATGCGCTGCAGCTGGTGTGCGCGTGTGGACTGTGCTAGCAGGTGTTTTGCTAATCATTAAGGCTAGCAGGAGACATAAAATAGTGAAGTAAAAATCGAAGTAGTGTTGTAGTGAACTGAAACAGAGAGATCTCGGTTATACAAGGTTAGGTAGTCGTGACTATTGGGGCTATCATTAAAGTTCAAAACCGAACTTAGTTGAAGCAAGAATGAGCACACGGGAAAGGAAGAAATGTGCTGAACAGATCGAGAAACCTTGAGAAGTGTTAGCAAAGAGTTAAGCTACAAAGAGTTCAAAGGTAAATTTATATATATGCATAGTTGATATATATGTATATATACACATGTGTTCAAATTACAAGTATGATAAGGTAGATTTAATTAGACAAATAAAAATAGGAGAGATGTGAAATAGAAAATATATATATATGTATATATATATATATTTATGTGATGATGAATAAGGAAATTAAATGATAAAATGACTGTGTGTATATATATTTGGGTATATACATATAGGTGTAATAATGAAAGGGTATGTTAGTATATGCTCATACAAAAAATATATAGAAATGTGACAAGGGAAAATGAAGACAAATAATATATATATATATATATATATATATATATATATATGAGTATATATATATATATATATATTATTCATGAGTATATACATGTAGATGTATATAATAAGGTGTATGTCAATATTTGTGCGTACAAAATAATGTGGTAAGAGAAAATATATAAACGTGCGTGTTGGCCTAGGTATATACAATAATACGTACACACGTAGTAGTAACGATAGGTTACGATTTTAACGCAATTCAGACAATTCGCATGAATATGGTGCTAAGTATACAATTTCGGTATAGGTGATTATAGAAGAAATTAAAAGAGGTACTAGGAGGCGTCACCGTTCGAATTTGGGATTTCCGATAAATCGAGGTAAGGGGATATAATTTAAAATGATAATAGTTACTTTCTGAACCATGATTAAGGAAAGCTTACAAAGACATGAAGTATGATTTTCATGCATGTTTCTAAATTATATTTCTGATCAAGACTATGCTTTCTGTATTTGTGCTTTTGAAATAAGAACATGTCTTCTGAAATGATCTTTCGAACAAGATGATTTTTAATTCGATGTTTTCACATATGAGAAATATAGTATGTTTTGAGACTAAGGGCCATTTATGTTGTATTCTATCGCACGTCAACTTCACCTGTGTGGCGTCTGCACTTCGCCTATGTGGCGTTTGAACTTCGCCCTTGTGGTTCTGAAACGCTGTATGACCTTGATCCCGTCTACAGCCTTACCGTCGCCATAGGTTCTGAATTTCACCTTCGGGTTCTGTCTTACCGTGGCCATAGGTTCTGAATTTCACCTTCGGGTTCTGTCTTACCGTGGCCATAGGTTCTGAATTTCACCTTCGGGTTCTGTCTTGCCGTGGCCATAGGTTCTGAATTTCGCTCTTGCCATGGCCATAGGTTCTGAATTTCACCTTCGGTTCTGCCTTGCCGTTGCCATAGGTTCTGAATTTCGCCTTCGGGTTCTATCTTGCCATGGCCATACGTTCTAAATTTCGCCTTCGGGTTCTGTCTTACCGTGGCCATAGGTTCTGAATTTCACCTTCGGGTTCTGTCTTGCAGTGGCCATAGGTTCTGAATTTCACCTTCGGGTTCTGCCTTGCCGTGGCCATATGTTCTGAATTCCCTCTACGAAGGATGATTTGGTTATTTTCGCATGATAATTTTATGGGCCGATACAGTCTCTATCTGAATTAAACTCTGTTTTCAGAATATGATTTTATATTATGTGAATTGACATATATTCCTGTTTTGGAATTCTGATTATACGAAAAGTTTACGTAATATCTATTAAATTCATGTACTTAAAGAATTACGTTTTGAATCATGATGTTTCCGATTTTCCTTAACTTTGAATGTCCTTTATATTAGTTTCAGAAAGTAATCATTATACGTACTATTATGTTTTCTACATATTTGAATTGCTAGGACCGTTTTAAATACATCTTCTTACTGGGTTTTTTCCCGAAAGCTCACCCCTCTACCTCACAGACTATTTGCAGTTAATCTATAGACGCTATCTGCCGCGTACACGGCGTAGGCTGTGGGAAAGAGCAACCCTAGGCTACTTTTTGTACACATAAAAAGGTATACATTTATATTCCTGTACCAGACATATCTGTACGCACAGACTCATATATTGGGAATATTTTTGTTGGGATGTAATTTGTAAGGAAACGATGTAAAGAATATGATTCTTGGGACTAGGTTGTAAGATGATTGGTATTAATCGATATGGATGTATTGAGTTGTAAATGTTGATTTGGAAAGTATGCTTGGTAGTTGTGGATATCTAGGATTGTTAAAACAACTGAATTGTAAGTGGGTAGGCTCATATATAAGTCGTTATACTGTCGAAATTTCTATCGGCCTTATAGGTCAAAGTATGGAAATTAATTATAATTATGGGTAAAGAATTAGGAAAAGTGTTTTGACACTGCACAGGAATACAATCTAAGTGAATAAAAGAATAAGTGGGTAAATTAAATTCAAAAAAAAAAAATTTCCCCCCGAATTTCAAGGGTCAAGGGTCGTATCAGATTAAGTGGTATTAGAGCGAAGGTTGTCTAGTACTGTCAGTGTCGAAAATAAGGATTTAATTACATCCCAATATCTGTGCTTGTCTGGTTGTAGGTAATGTATACCTAATGGAATTAAGACTTGATCTTTGGAGTTACGCGTGGGTATTAGATCACTTGCATGATGAGTGGAAGACGTGGACATCTTCAGAGGCAGGCTCGGCCACCTCCACCTCCTTCACTCGAGCTAGAGAGTCCTCGTACTCGTATGGCTCAATTCGAGCAGCGATTGGAGTAGCGCCTCGAGCGAGGTTTGGAGTCGATAGCTGCCATGATTGCCCAACATCTAGGGGCAAACGTTTCTGATTCAGTTGGCACGACACCATTTCCTACTCTGGTGCCGATTCCTACACGCACCACCACCTCCTCCTCTACAAGTTCCTCCAGTACCTATGGCGCCTCAGCCTCCTGTACAAGCCCGGAGGGAGGAGAGGGATATCGGTGGGATGAGGGATTTTTGGAAGATGAAGCCTCCAGCATTTAAGAGAAAGAACGGAGATAAGAGTAAGCGAACGGAGTTTGTGAGACAAGACTTTCGAAGGGGCTAGCCTAAGAGACAGAGGATAGATGAGTCTCGGGCTAGGGTTGATAGGCCCATGACTCCTATAGCTGCCCTACAGACTACTAGAGGCTTCCAGCAGTACGACATATTGTGCACTAGATGTGAAAATTTTCATAGTGGTGCGTGTCACTGGTCCTCAGGGAGCTGTTTTAGGTGTGGACAGAGGGGACACCTGATTAAGGATTGTCCACTGAATAAGTTTCCATAGCCCCCAGAGCCACCACGACAACCTGAGAGGCAAGCTCCCCAGAGACAAGTCCCACAGAGACGGGCTACCGCGGCAGAGAAAGGCAAGAAACCTGTCACTCATGGAAGTATCTTTACCTAGGACTGATGTGGTATGCAGGAATTGTGAAATCAAGGTAGAAGATAGGATCATATTAGCAGATCTAATTTTGTTGAGCATGTATGGCTTTGATGTAATTTTGGATATGGATTGGCTAGCCACCAACCGTGTAAGTTTAGACTGTTACTCTAAGACTGTAACCTTCTCCTTACCTAGTAAGTTTAATGTATGTTTTGCAGTTAAGGAATAAATTTTATGATTTTGTTTATGATGAAAATTTTTGGTAAACATATTAATGTGAAGGTTATGTTGCATTCATCCTCGATACTAGTAAAAAATGTCCAAGTATTCAGGACATACTAGTGGTATGTGAGTTCCCGGATGTATTTTCTGGTGAACTACCGGGATTACATCAGGAGAAAGAACTAGAGTTCACTATGGATTTGGCTCCAGATGTGCAGCCTATCTCGAAGTCTCCCTATCGAATGGACTTTGTAGATCTCGAGGAACAAAGAAAAAGGAGTTGCAAGAACTGTTAGATAAAGGAAGTTCAAAAACTCATAGGAGATAATGAGAAAGATAAAGAGAATAACAGAAAAGAGATCTACAAAGGAAATAATGACAATGCAAGAGCACCGTCACTATGCTGGAAGAATGAATCAGGGAACTAATGGTATAAATAAGACTCTAAAGATCACACTGCTTACATGATTGATAAAGATAGGGCGTGTTCGGAGTATAGAAACATCCCTGTAAACAAGGAAAGTTTTCTAACACATGATCAAATGATTTATCAAAGTTACCCCTAACCTAAAAGGAGAAGTTCTAGAATTGATTTAGCAGGTGGTATCGAATTAATTACTCGAACCACTGTACTGAGTGACTTTGCTTGGATTAGAAACGCTGAGAGAGCAATTATAAGAACTATATGAAGGGGAGATTTTTGGACCCAGTGATCCACCTTGGAGTGTACTGGTGTTAAATTTTAAGGAGACTCGGAGTCTCTTGGGTCACAATGTATTAAGAATGGGTGTAAGTATGATTTCCCAAACAGATGTTACATGTTAATGGAAAGGATTCAAACTATTATGAAAATTCAGAGTTTGAGATATAAGGAAACTTTGGAATATGGATTGCGTATTGAATCTAAGGATTGTAACTTCTATATTTTTATGTTTTGAATGTGAGACTTAATTGGAATAAGGAAGGAATTTTGCTATAGTTGATGTAAGAAATGAGACAAGCTTTGAAGTGAGATAAATCTTGAATATACGAGTCATATTGGAATAAGAGATGTATGTAAGGTACGAATATCTCTGGTATGTGAAGTGATTGGGATCAAGGGATATAAATTAAGAATAAGTTCTCATTAAGGATAAATGGGAAATTGTGATAAGTTTGGTGTCTCAAACGATGATGCCCTACGACAAGGGATCTTAAAGAAGTCCCATTGTTCTCGGTACACCATGCACTCGGGAAGCACTAAGATGTACCATGATTTACGGAAGGTGTATTGGTGGGTCGGTATGAAAGAGATGTAGCTGAGTTTGTGGCCAAGTATTTGATTTGCCGATAGATTAAGATCGAACACCAAAGACCAACGGGGTTACTTAAGTTTCTTCCAATGCCTACTTGGAAATATGAGCACATTACTATGGATTTCATTATAGGGTTACCAAGCACCCGAAAAGGGGCATGATACAATCTGGGTGATCGTAGACAGATTGACTAGGAGTACCCATATCTAGTCTGATGGACCCGAATGAATTTGGATGACCAAATCCTTTTGAGGTGGGGAGAATGTAAACACCACGAATTTTCTACACTTAGATTGGATTATATAAAAACAAAAATAATATGTTTTAATGGAAATGTGAATATTCGTTGTAGGGCTCGAGGACTATAGGAACTGAGAAGCCCGTGAATGACAGGGAACTCGAAAATACAGGGAGTGACAAAGCAATGCAAGTACGGAGGGATTGAAAAATTTTAATTTATTAGTTGAAAATTATTGATGTAAAGACTTGTATCTGGAATTTATGAGGAATGATGAAATCCCGATAATATTTCATTTTCGAAATAATGAAAATTCCATGGAAGGCATGAATATTGCCATTAAGTGATTTTATAAAAAAAAAAGAAAGAAAGAAAATGTATATATATATATATATCTATGTGTGTGTGTGTATACATAGGTATAATATATATATATATATATATATATATATATATATATATATATATATATATATATATATACAAGATAAATTTAAAGGATAGATAATAATATATATGTATAGGATAAATATATATACATAGATATTGTAATTTATTGTATGTAATATATAGGTATTAATAATTAGCAAAACAAATAAATAAAAAAACAATAAAAAAATATAATAATAATACAATCAATAAATAAATTATATATATATATTAATATAATATATAAATAAATATTAATATAATATATATAAATATGGCATTGTACGGAATTGACTTTGAAAAGCCAATTCCATCTGCCACATTTGGAATTGGAAAAAAAGAAACAGAGGAGTTGGGCGAGAAACGAAGAAGAGAAGAAGAGAAGAGAAGGAAGGAATGAGAGGGTCGGTCGGCTGGAGAAGAAGGAGAAGGAAAAGAAAGGAAGGGAAAGAAGAAAAGAAGAGAAGGAAGGCTGTCGGTCAGGAGAGAAAAGAGAAAGGAAAGGAAGAGGAAAAGAGGAAGAAGAAGAGGAGAGGAGGAAGGTTGCTCGGCTGGAGAAGAAGGAAAGGAAAAGAGGAAGAAGAAGGCTGAAGGAGTTGCTACAGGACCGAACTAGGAGGATTGGAGCTGAAAAATCGAGAACCGAAGAGGAGAGGGCTGGGAATCAGTAAGAAACTGAGAAGCAGAGCAACTGAAGAAGAATGATGGGGACCGAATGAAGATGAGAATGATGGGAGACTGAGACCAAAAAAAAGGGAAGTTGAAGAAGAAAACAGAGGCTGAAGAGATAACAGAACCGATGGAGAAGGAGAACAAATTGGAGCTGGAATCGAGACAAAGAAAAAGAAATTGAAGAGGAAGACCGAGGCTGGAAAACAGAGGCAGAGGAGAAGAAACGAAAGCAGGAACGGTGAAAGCAGAAGAGAGAGAGATCGTGGAGGAGCTAAGAGTTGAAAGCTGTTATGGCCTTAGTTAGGGACTGTATGACTGCTAGAGCAGTAGCAGTAGGGAGATTCCGCTTAGCTAAAACAAAGGTTGTTCCCTCGGGCCATGAAAGTGTCATCGAAGAGGTAAAGAGCATTGAGGCAATAAGAGTGAGGTAAGTGATATTGCTATAGGGTGTTGAAAACTGGTGCGTAGCTACTGTTAGACATGCGCTGCAGCTGGTGTGCGCGTGTGGACTATGCTAGCAGGTGTTGGGCTACTCATTGAGGTTAGCAGGAGACATAAAATAGTGAAGTAAAAATCGAAGCAGTGTTGTAGTGAACTGAAACAGAGAGATCTCGGTTATACAAGGTTGGGCAGTCGTGACTATTGGGGCTATCATTAAAGTTCAAAATCGAACTTAGTTGAAGCAAGAATGAGCACACGGGAAAGGAAGAAATGTGCTGAACAGACCGAGAAACCTTGAGAAGTGTTAGCAAAGAGTTAAGCTACAAAGAGTTCAAAGGTAAATTTATATATATGCATAGTTGATATATATGTATATATATATATATATATATATATATATATATATATATATATATATATATATATATATGTGTGTGTGTGTGTGTGTGTTAGAATTACAAGTATGATAAGGTAGATTTAATTGGACAAATAAAAATGGGAGAGATGTGAAATAGACAAAATATATATATGTATGTATATATATATATATATATATATATATATATATATATATATATATATATATATATATATATATATATATTTATGTGATGATGAATAAGGAAATTAAACGATAAAATGAATGTGTGTATATATATTTGGGTATATACATATAGGTGTATATAATGAAAGGGTATGTTAGTATATGTTCATACAAAAAATATATAGACATGTGAGAAGGGAAAATGAAGACAAATAATATATATATATATATATATATATATATATATATATTCATGAGTATATACATGTAGATGTATATAATAAGGTGTATGTCAATATTTGTACGTACAAAATAATATGTGGTAAGAGAAAATATATAAACGTGCGTGTTGGTCTAGGTATATACAATAATACGTACACACGCAGTAGTAACGATAGGTTACGATTTTAATGCAATTCAGACAATTTGCCTGAATAGGGTGCTAAGTATACAATTTCGGTGTAGGTGTGATAATTCTATATTTTTAGAATTATTTGTGCTTAATTTCCTAAATAATTATTTAAATCCTCAATTTATTTTGTTAATTATCCCCTTTATTTAATTAAAATTATCATTTTTGCAGATAAATCAAATCCGGATGAGTTTTGAATATTTCGGTAGAAAATGGACCGGAATTGGGCTAAAATCGAGATTGAGCCACGCGGATAACACGAGTCATGCCACCTAACACATCCAATTGGACAAGAAGACTGATGACATGGAAATATCTTTTCAAGGAGCCAATGGTGTGAAGACAAGTGGCCAAAAAAAATGCCAACTCATCAAGGATGTGAAAATTACCATTTTGCCCCTAGTGTGATTATAAATAGGAAGATGACAATTGAAAGGAATAAAATTTTTAGGAGTAGAGGTTAATGTAATTTTTAGGAGTAGGAGTAGTGTAAGGTAGTTAGGAGTAGTGTTAGATTAGTTTAATTTTTATTTTCCTTAGAAGCTTCTCCCGAAGAATCTATTTCCATTTAACTGTTACTGTTCATCTTCATGTATTTTCATTTATGCAAAGCTTTTCATGTTGCTTTGCAGCCTCATTTACTCATCCTTGTTCTCGGTTTGGTTATAATCCAGTATTTATTTTTCAAGTTTTAATGCACAGCATCATTTCCATAAGCTCTTCTCGATTTTTCCTTCATTTTTTCAAGTTTGTTTTTGTTAAGTTTATAATTCTCGGTTGCTTCCATTGGTAAGTTTATTTTCCTTTTCGTTTGCTGTCCTTGTTACTCGAGAATGTGGGGAGCTAGGCTGATTTCATAAACCACCCGAGATCCTGGCAGCAGACCATGAACCGAGAGTGAAGCTGGACAGACCGAGAACTTCCTCTGTTCTCCCCTGTTATTTGTTTCCTGCTAGCTGGGCAGAGGTTGCGCACACCAGCAGTAGCACAAATCGGGAGTAGAAGCCGGACATACCTTCAATACTAGCAGCTGGAGCAGACTCGACATGGAGTGCAGGACAGAACCGAGGAAGTGCAACCTATACGCAGCAGCCTGGCAGGAGCAGAAGCACTGAACCAAGTAGCCTGGAGCAGTTGGCAACCTGCAACTGAGACAGGACCTGGACGAGCAGGTCTGGGCAGGTTGGCGTGTTGGTGTTTGCTTGTTGATTAATGATAATGTGAAGCACACGGAACCGAGCAGAGTTGGTGAGCCTGGCAGAACCGAGAGCAGCACCCCGTGTTGCAGGAACTAGAATTAAAACCGAGTATGGTAGATTGCCAAAACTGTGAAAGCCTGGTGTAGCTGGGAACCAGAACCCGAGGCAACAGCAACCCGTGAAGCATGCACCAGCAGCGGACCAGAGGACAACGGAAGCAGCGGACCAGCGGGCAACAACAGCTACCACACCGAGCCTTACCTGGAATGAAATGCAAATGATGCATGAACAGTAAAGGGAGGGAAATGTTTAAAATTGTTAAGGCTTGTTTGGCATCTCACTTTAGTGGATTAATTCATTTTTTTATGCATTTTGGTTAGATTAATTTCAATGTTTTTAGTTAGCTTAGTTAGATTAATTTCAATGCATTAGTTTAACTTAGATTTAATTTGGGTACTAAGTAATTTTCAATCTAGTATTAGGAGTAGTGCTTAAAATTAATTTAGATAAACTCATGCATTTTGATTAAGTAGTTTAATTGCACTTTTAGATTAGTTTAATTTTAGTTTAATTAATCTTGCTTTGTTATTTCCATATTTGCTTTTAATTTTAATTGCGTTAATTAGTTTAACTGTTTTAATTTCTTTTGTAGGTTTTTTATTTTAATTGCTTGGAGTATTGTAAGTACTTCTTGCTCGGTTTTATTTCCTTTAGTTTTTATTATTTTATTGCTTTCGGTATTTTCAATTCTAGCTATGTAGATCACCCCCTTAATTTCATAATTTGCTAGAATATACTTAGGGTAAGAATAACCGGTATTTAATTAGGCTAGTCAACTTCTCTGTGGGACGATAACTCGGGACTCAAAATCTCATTATTACTTGTACGACCCATGCACTTGCGGATAATTACCTTTAGGGCGTGTCAAGGTGATTGTAGAAGAAGTTAAAGGAGGTACTAGGAGGCGTCATCGTTCGAATTTGGGATATCCGATAAATCGAGGTAAGGGGATATAATTTAAAATGGTAATAGTTACTTTCTGAACCATGATTAAGGAAAGCTTACAAAGACATGAAGTATGATTTTCATGCATGTTTCTAAATTATATTTCTGATCAAGACTATGCTTTCTGTATTTGTGCTTTTGAAATAAGAACATGTCTGCTGAAATGATCTTTCGAACAAGATGATTTTTAATTCGATGTTTTCGCATATGAGAAATATAGTATGTTTTGAGACTAAGGGCCATTTATGTTGTATGCTATGGCACGTCAACTTCGCCTGTGTGGCGTCTGAACTTCGCCCTTGTGGTTTTAAAATGCTGTATGACCTTGATCCCATCTACAGCCTTGTCGTGGCCATAGGTTCTGAATTTCACCTTTGGGTTCTGTCTTACCGTGGCCATAGGTTCTGAATTTCACCTTTGGGTTCTGTCTTGCCGTGGCCATAGGTTCTGAATTTCACCTTCGAGTTCTATCTTGATGTGGCCATAGGTTCTGAATTTTGCCTTCAGGTTCTGTCTTACCGTGGCCATAGGTTCTGAATTTCACCTTCGGGTTCTGTCTTGCCATGGTAATAGGTTCTAAATTTTTACCGTGGCCATAGGTTCTGAATTTTGCCTTCGGGTTCTGTCTTGTCGTGGCCATAGGCTTTGAATTTCTCCTTCGGGTTCTATCTTGCCGTGGCCATAGGTTTTGAATTTCACCTTCGGGTTCTGCCTTGCCTGCCCATAGGTTCTGAATTCCCTCTACGGAGGATGATTTGGTTATTTCCACATGATAATTATATGGGCCGATACAGTCTCTATCTGAATTAAACTCTGTTTTCAGAATATGATTTTATATTATGTGACTTGACATATATTCTTGTTTTGGAATTCTGATTATATGAAAAGTTTACGTAATATCTGTTAAGTTCATGTATTTAAAGAATTACATTTTGAATCATGATGTTTTCGATTTTCCTTAACTTTGAATATCCTTTATATTAGTTTCAGAAAGTAATCATTATACATACTATTATGTTTTCTACATATTTGAATTGCTAGGACCGTTTTAAATACATCTTCTTATTGGGCTTTTTCCCGAAAGCTCACCCCTCTACCTCACAGACTATTTGCAGTGAATATATAGACGCTACCGTACACGACGTAGGCTGTGGGAAAGAGCAACCCTAGGCTACTTTTTGTACACGTAGAAAGGTATACATTTATATTCCTGTACCAGATATATCTGTACGCATAGACTCATATATAGGGAATATTGTTGTTGGGATGTAATTTGTAAGGAAACGATGTAAAGAATATGATTCTTGGGACTAGGTTGTAAGATGATTGGTATTAATCGATGTGGATGTATTGAGTTGTAAATGTTGATTTGGAAAGTATGCTTGGTAGTTGTGGATATCTAGGATTGTTAAAACAACTGAATTGCAGGTGGGTAGGCTTATATATAAGTCGTTATGCTGCCGAAATTTCTATCGGCTTTATAGGTCAAAGTATGGAAATTGATTATAATTACGGAAAAAGAATTAGGAAAAGTGTTTTGACACTGCACAGGATACAACCTAAGTGAATAAGGGAATAAGTGGGTAAATTAAATTAAAAAAAAAATTTCCCCCGAATTTCAAGGGTTAAGGGTCGTTACACCTCAATATTTCCACTCAATTTTCATTCCCTATGTCGGTTATGCCTTATACTAATTTCCTATGTCTCAGAATAATTTTTATGAATTTATGAAATTTATTCCAAATTTATTTCACTTACTAGGCCCAATTTCTCGATTTAGTGTTAACTCGAGTTCTTACTAACTTTTTCACTTGCAATACCTTAATTTCACCTTCTAACCACAAAAGCATACTTATACATGCAATCTTTAAGAAATACTTGAATTTGAAACCTTACCTCGATTTTTGTGCCCCTTGAGCTTCGTGCCACTAACCCGAGTGCTTTCGTCATTTTGGGCCTATATAATATTATTCAAAGTATCTTAATTACTTTCTAGTTTCAAAATAAATAATAAAACAAAAATTTTGGGTTTCACATTTCTCCCCACCTTTTAAGAATTTGGTCCTCCAAATTCTGGGTGGCCCATCGAATAGTTGAGAATACTTATCTCTCATGTGGCTCTCTAGCTCTCACGTAGCTTCTTCTGTCGAGTGGTGTTGCCAAAGAACCTTTAGTAACAGAAGTGTTTTGGACCAGAGGACCTTCTATCTTTTATCGAGAATCTAGACCGGTTGCTTAACATAACTCATATCTTTTTGTATGTCCAACGATCCATACTCAATAACATGAGAAGGGTCCGGTTGATACTTCCTCAACATAAAAACATGGAAGACATCATGTACCCCAGACAACTGTGGAGCTAAGGAAAGTTTGTAGGCAACATCTCCCACTTTCTCTAATATTTCAAATGAACTACTAAAGCGAGGACTGAGCTTCCCTTTCTTCTCGAATCTCATGACACCCTTCATCGGTGATACCTTTATAAATACTGAGTCCCCAATCTGAAATTCTAGTCGTCGCCTACGCATATCGATGTAGCTTTTCTATCTACTCTAGACGACTCTTAATCTATCACATATAGTACGTATGCCCTGAGCTGTCTACTCTACAAGATCAGGAGCGAAGATTTTTCGGTCACCCACTTCTTCCCAAGCAACTGGGGACCTACATCTCCTGTCTTACAGAGCCTCATAAGGTGTCATACTGATGCTAGCATGGTAACTGTTATTGCAGGCAAACTTTGTAAGAGGCAAATGAACATCCCATGATCCCTTAAAATCTAATGCACATGCCCTTAATGTATCCTCTAAGGTCTGAATAGTCTGCTCAGACTGACCATCAGTCTGAGGATGATAGGCAGTGCTCAAATTAAACTAAGATTCCATGACTTTCAGAAAAACTTGTCCAAAACCTGGAAGTGAACCAAGAATCTCTATCAGAAGTAATGCTTACGGGAGCCCTATGCAACCATGCTACCTCTCTAACATACAAGTTTGTCAACTTATCCAGTGAATCAATGCTCTTGATGGCAAGAAAATAGGCATTCTTCGTCAATCTGTCTACTATAACCCAGATTGCATCATGACCCTTGTGAGTCATGGATAAGCCCATAATAAAATCCATCATACTATGCTCTCATTTCCATATAGGCACAGGTAGTGACTTAAGAAGTCCAGCTGGCTTTTGATGCTCAATCTTAACCTGTTGATAGATCAAACATCTGGCCATAAATTTTGCTACATCCTGTTTCATACTAGTCCACTAATACACCTTACGCAGATCATGGTACATCTTGGTACTGCCTGGGTGCATGGTGTAATGAGAATAATGGGACTCTCTCAAAATCTGTTGCTTCAGGGCATCCTCATTCGCTGCATAGATGCAGCCTCTGAACCTCAATAACCCATCATCACTGACCGAAAAGTCTGACTACAAAGTCTGCTCTGCCTGGCTAACCATATCCAATAATCTCTGATCATTTCTCTGGCTGGCTTTGATCTGATCCAAAATACTAGGTTCAATCCGTAGGCTAGCCATAAATCCAACATTTGCTTCCTCCACACTGATCCTGAGTTCGATGAATTGTTCCGTTAACTCCCATTCCCTGACCATCATATATGACACCATACCCTTCTTGTTGAGGGCATCCACAATCACGTTCGCTTTACCCGCATGATACAAGATCTCACAATCATAATCTTTAAGGAGCTCTATCCATTGTCTCTGTCTCATATTAAGCTCTTTCTGATCAAATATATACTTTAAACTCTTGTGGTCAGTGAAGATCTGAAATTTCTCACCATATAGATAGTGCCGCCAAATCTTCAAAGCAAAAACCACTACAACTAACTCCAAATCATGGGTAGGATAATTTCGCTCATGGCCCTTAAGTTGTTGGGAGCCATAATCTATCACTCGGCCATTCTACATAAGTACACATCCCAGACCCTGATGGGAGGCATCACAATATACCACAAATCCCCTCGATCCACTCGGAATAGTCAGGACAGGTACTGAAGTCAATCTCTGCTTGAGCTCTTGAAAACTCTGCTCACATACTTTTGAACATACAAACAGAACTCCTTTACGTGTAAGCTTAGTCATCGGAGCTACTATTTTGGAGAAACCTTTCTATAAATCTCCGATAGCACCCTGCCAATCCTAAGAAACTTTGAATCTCTGTCATAGTCCTCGACCTCTCCTACTTGAGTACAGCCTTAAGCTTGGACGAATCAACTGACACCCCGTCCTTGGATATAATATGACCGAGGAAGGCTATTTGCTCCAGCCAAAATTCACACTTACTCAATGTCACATACAATTATTTCTCTCGAAGAGTTTGGAGCTCGATCTTCAAATGCTGCTCATGTTCCTTCCGAAACTTAGAATAAATTAGGGTGTCATCAATAAAAATAATCACAAACTGATCCAGATAATCCCAGAATACTTCGTTCATCAGACTCATAAAAGCACCAGGGGCATTGGTCAGGCCAAAAGGCAGCACCAAGAATTCATAATGGCCGTATCTAGTCCTGAAGGTTGTCTTAGGCACATCTTCCCTTATAATTCTCAACTGGTGATAGCCAGACCTCAAGTCTATTTTAGAAAACATTGAAACCCCTCTCAGCTAGTCAAATAAGTCATCTATTCTGGGCAGGGAATACTTGTTCTTTACTGTGGCCTTATTCAATAATATGTAGTCTATACATAATCCGAGGCTACCGTCCTTCTTTCTGACAAACAAAATCGGAGCTCCCGAAGGTGACACACTGGGCCTAATAAAACCATTGTCAAGTAACTCTTGCAACTGTTACTTCAGTTCTTCTAATTCAACTGGTGCCATTCTATAGGGAGGTTTAAAGATAGGCTGGGTATTTGGCACTAAATCGATAGCAAACTCCAGCTCTTTTTTCGGTGGTAACCCCGGTAATTCATCAGGAAACAGATTCGGGAACTCACAAACAACCTGTATGTCTTGAATACTTGGATGCTCTCGGCTTGTATCATAAATAAAAGCTATATAACCTTCACAAAAATAAAACATCAGAAAATTTATGCAAGTTCACACTTCAAAACATCATATACTTCATTCTTAACTCCAAAACATACTTCAAATTTATCAGGTAAGGAGAAGGTTATAGTCTTAGTATAGCAGTTTAAACTTATCTGATTGGTGGCTAACCAATCCATACCCTAAAGTACATCAAAGACGTACATGTTTAATAAGATTAAATATGTTATTATTACCCTATCTCCTACCTTAATTTCATAGTTTTTATACACTCTAACAGTTATTTATGTTTAATGCATGGAAGTACTAATATGAAATACATGATCTAGGGGCTCAGATTCTAAGACACTTTGCAAACTGGGGTGAAATGAATGAGTGTGTGGACCTGGGGTCAAATAAAACATGAGCTTTATGATTTCAGACAAGAAAATTACCTCTGATGACATCCAAAGAGGCATCAGCGGTTTCCTGGTCTATGGCTGTGAGACCCGATTTTATTGTAAGAGCAAAAGGGAATTAATAGAAATTTACGAGTGCATTTAAAAATGCAAAAGAACTGATATGAAATTTCCAAACACGTTGAAGGGTAAAATGGTCAAAAGATCAAAAATCGGTATAAATTCGATAAGAAAAATTTATTAAAAATAATGGATTGAGAAATCTTGGTCAATAAAGGTGAAATAAATTTATTCTGGGTTAAATTGATCAAGATATCAATTTATCAGAATTAATCGAGATTTTTACTTCGAAAAATAATCTAAAAAATAATCGAAAAATATATCGAAAAGGGTTAAAATAAATTAAATAAATTAAATAAATTAAATAAAATTAAATAAATGAATTTAGAATAAAATAAGAAATTTGTAGATATTTGTAGAATATTTGTGAATATTTTAATGATTAAAATATAATAAAAATAAATAAATAAATAAAAATAAATAATCAATAAATAATCAATTAATTAGTTTAAAAAAAAAGAATCAGAAATGGAAATCGGGGAGAGAGACGAAAAACGAAGTCAAAAAATCGTGGAAGACCGACGAGCTTCCACCGGCGACCCCCGTCCAAAGCCACCTATTGGAAAAGGAAGCCGCTCACCCCGCGATCCTTCAGCTACCGGTGACACGCGTCGGAGAAGCCCGAATCCGACGAAACGTCAGAACAAAAAAATTGAGAAGGAAAATCGAGTCGGTCCCGGCGATCCACGGCGGCTGGGCGTGAACGGAGGCCACCGACGTGACCATGAGGAGGAGGCGGTCCTTTTGAGACCGGTTGTTGCCGACGAAACGGTCGAAATCGCCGGTGATGACCAAGACCAAAAATGGGTTCCGACGGCCGAGAGAGAACATGCCGGACCGACGACTTTCCGGTGGCCTTGGACGAAACCGAGGGCAGATTCGTGCTGCGGACAGCCCAGCGGAGCCACTGGCGACGGAAGCCGGTGGAGAACCGACTGGCAAGGCCCTGAATCGAATGAACCGGAGTGAACCGGGGTGAACCGGCGGGTCTGAATCGGGTCTGAACCGGACGAACTGGTTCAGCCAATGAGGAAAGGAAAAAAGGAGAAAAAGGGAAAAAGAAAAAGAGAAAAAATTGAGAAAAAATCCCGACGATGTAATCGAGCTACGGGTAAGTCAGTAGCGGTCGAAATTGACCGATTTAAATTTTGGAATATTTTATTTAATTAATTTTCGACTGGAAATTTACCCGAAAATTTATGAAATTGTGTAGCTCGACAATCGATGTCAAACGAGAGCTCGAGACAGCCTTGATTTACGTACTAACATGGAATCTCGGGTAAGTAACCCTTATTTATGACAATTTACATCGTTATGCGTGCTTCAGATTTAATTATCGCATAAAATAAATTAAATTATGAAAATTTAGATAAATTGTCGTAAATAATAAATTTAGCTATTCGAGAATTAGAACGAGGCCCAAGAAATTGTTGGTGGGCCCAATGAGCCCAATAGGCCTCGATAATGTGAAAATTAAGTGAAAAACGGGCTTAAGGTCGATTAAGACCCATTAAGGTGCAATCGAGCCCAATAGGGGTAAATGGGCCCAATGATTTAAATTAAACCCAGAAAATAGGAAATACAATTAAATTGTATGATATCTGACCTGAGGAATAATTATACGCAGTTTCGGACATTGGATTGGGAGCAGATCGGACTGCGTGACGAGATAGTAGTGGAAAAGGAAAGGTCAGACTCTACAGAAAAATAAGGTAAGGGAATTCTACGGACTGCTAGAGGTAACTTTATGAAACTTCAAAGTCATATGCAGTCTTTTAAATTATCTGAAGGGTCTAGAAGTAAGTTAATAATTTTAATGCCCCGAATGGGCAAATTACCAAAATACCCTTGTTAAGGGTAAAATTTACAATTTTAGGAAAAAAATTGGGAGGAGCAAGAACAAGAGGTTCTTGCTCGTTCTGGAGGTGTTTGATGCATGCATGAGTAGGCTGGCTAAGCTTGAAAGAAAAATGCACAGCATTTCATAGTTTCAACGATGAAATTGTTTTGAAAACTGTTTTGAGGAAACAGAGCCGCCTACGTGTTTTTATTGACATGTGATATGCTAGAGCTCAGCTCGCACGATATTTTGAGTTGTGTGATGCATACATTAGTGCTGGAGCGAGAGCTCGCACTAGAGTTTTACATGCATTGGTGCTGGAGTCCAACTCGCACTAGATTTTATATATATATATATATGATTTTCGTGACATGGTGATAGAGTCTAACTCGCACCAGATTTTACATGATTTTCGTGACAGGGTGCTAGAGTGTAACTCGCACCAGATTTTTCACATGATTTGATGAGAGTGCTAGAGCTTAGCGTGCACTAGTTTTACTTGATTTGATGAGAGTGCTGAGCATCGCTCGCACTGATTTTATGAGAACATGCGATGAGCCATGCTTGGAGCATCAGGTAGACTGTGTGTCATCGACTAAATAGGCTCGCACGTGCGTTCTGAGACAAGGTATGATATATGGGTCCACGGAGTACGATGTACCGTGTGGTATCTTCGGATACGGGGTATCTTCGGATACGGCATCTTCGGATGTGTGGGATTGGATAAGACTTACGGGTTAGATTGACCCACCTCCCGGGTGGTTCCTAATCAGGGTGAGACCCCACACACTAGGATCCGTGTAGCAGAGGGGCTCACGAGGACACACGACCATAGTCCTGGTTATTATCGATATACAGATGTTGCCTAGTCTCTCATGTTGATGATCTTGACGAGATTGAAACTGGGTTTTAAACTATATTTGCATGATGTTATTTCAATGCTTTTTAAACCCATGTGTGATGTAAACTGATTTTCATGGTTTTGTATGAGTCAGGACCACCCGAAGGAGGGGTTAAGTCCTGACTTTATTTTGAAATTTTTAAATGAGAAAGAAATGATTTAAATGAGTTGCATGTTGAATTTTCCATGCGAACGTGTTTTACATGACATCATGAATCATAGCATCAGTTTTGAAATATGTGGAGAAATGGTGGTTTATACTTGGCACCACGTTCATGTAGGTAGTATGGTTACCTACTTGTTCGTAGGATTGCCTTACTGAGCTTGATGTGCTCACCCCTTTCATTTTCTCACACAGATAATCTCCAGTAGATGTTAAGGCGACTGAGTACTGCATTTCGGATATCCGCTGCTGCCCATCATTTAAGGTATATACACTTGTACATATTGTATCTAAATAAGCATAGCACAGTAACATGTTTGTAAGTAACTTTAGGGGATGTATAAATATTGTAAACACTTATAAATGACTGAGAAAGAATTAAGTTATATGGTAAATGAATGGTGGGACTGACATTGACACAGCCCAATTTGTTAGTGGAGTGTGGTCACGATCAGAGGACAGGTAAGCATGAAAGAAAATAATAAAACGTGAAAAATTTACTCTGATTTTTGGGTAGTTTTGGGTCGTGACATATAAAAGTGGTATCAGAGCAGAAATTGGTCTGATGTGTGTCAGTGTCAGTATTTAGGAAATTACATCCCCGTGTTACTGTGCTTGGTTAGATACAATAGTGTATATCGAGATGGGTTTTAACTAAGAAATGGTTGAGGATGCAGGAATGCCTAATATTAGTCGCGATAGAGAAGGTAGAGCCCGAGGCAGAGGTGTAGAGGTAGACTTGAGCCTGCTAATCGTGTTGAGTTGACCTATGAGAATCAGGATGAGATTGAAATAGAGGCTAATATTGAGCATGCCTCACAGAGTCCGACAGAGAGATCAGACAGTATTGAGACACGCTTCGCGAGGTTAGAGCGGAGTGTGGAGAATATTTTGGGAGCTAATTGCTCAGAGTATGCATGGGATTTGAGGGCGAGACGGAGCATTGATGGAAGTCTGCTCGACCTAACTTAAGAGTTAGACATCCAGAGCTGACATGCGAAATATTTCTGGATGTATTCCGGTGATAGAATATCCCGGACAATGTTTAAATGGAATGATAGATAAAATTTCTTACTTTGACCCAGAGGAATTGATTTATTGACAAGTATGGAACTCAGTTTATATCCCTGGGTAGGTATTACTTCGACATTATGGGCAGTAAGCGTCGGAAAGCCAAAAAGTTCATGGAAGGGCTCAAATTGTCAATTAGAGTCCAATTGGCCCTGTTAGGTATCACTACCTATAGCGAGGCAATGCGCAGAATACAGTTGTGTGAATAAGATCGAGTGTTGCATGCCTCTGAGATTGGGAAAGGTAGTAAGGGCCAAAATAGAGACAGAAAGAGAATCGAGAATGATAGAGATGGTAGAACGAGAAAAAGGGGTAGTTTGGTAAAAGAATTGATTTGATGAGTTATGGGCTAAGATGATTGGTAAGGCCACAATTATCCGATTGTAGCACTTTTGAGGGGTATTGTGATTGGAGAACCCCGATCTGTTACGGATCACTGTAGAATATGTGGTAAATACCACGGAAGTAGGACCTACACCTACATATTATTGATAAAAATGGTCGTTAAGTGTGGTAAGACGGACCATTTATTATGATTGCTCAGAGTTGGGCGAGATTGCCCTACAGAAAGGTAAAGAGATAGAGAAAACCCTGTTGAGATAGCTGTATCGAAAAGGGAGGCCGCAGCCGAAGAGAAGAGGAAAGTAGGCTGTTGGACGAAGGCGAGTGTATGTCTTAGACCAGGACACTACTGATGTTTCACAGGATGTGGTGAAAGATACCACACTGCTTATGAATAAAGAAGTAATTGTGTTAATTGATCCTGGTATCACGTATTTCTTCATATCGCCTTCATTCGCATGTGAGTAAAAGACATGAATGCCTACACTCTTGGGCACAATGCTGATAAATTGAGTACCCCAATAGAGGAAGGTTAACTAACGGAATAATTATGAAGAGATTTTAAGTTGAAAATGGGGGAAAAAGTATAAGTCAGCCGATTTTATTCAATGGATTATGAATAATTTAAAGTAATATTTGAGAATAAAGTAGTCGGCTGCATATTATGATATTCGAATTTCTATCCTAAGATAGTGCTGTTTTATCCCTGAAAAGTATACTGTAAGTTTTGACAAGTAATAAAAAGGGGTGCAACGGTTGAAATTAAAGGAGCAAATGATGGTACTCACGAAATGAATAATGACAGAGTTTCGTTATAATTGATATATGAAGGAGATACTCTTTAAGATATGTTTGATCCTAAATACAACATGTACTGGAGTAAGAGGCGTATGCTAGGTAAGAATACCCTTAAAATATGAAGTAAATTGGATTAAAGCGATAAGTAGTAAATATGAATTATAACCAAGGCTAAGGGTGGATATAACCATAACTAGTTCCTGTGATTAAGTCTAAGGGTTAATAAAGGTATTTCAAAATACCTCCCCGCCTGAAGACTTGACAACGACTAGAAATATATATATATATATAATCTATAACTTGAAATCGACCGTAGTAAGATATAAATTTAAAATTTGGATACTTTTACTAGTACGATAAAGAATTATAAAATTCGATTAATTATGAAGGTTAAAATATTAAAATTTAATAAAAGCCGTTAATATAAGAAAAAGGAAATGACGCGGGTTAGTACCTTGAACGGGAGCAATTTTGAAGTGATACTACATGTTTATGCATACATAGGTCAAGGATATGGGCGATTGAAATATGTAGTAGAGCTTAACTACAATGAGTTATTTAAACTTTACCTGGACCGATTTGTCATCATCCTTATTGATGATATGTTAGGTGTAGTTAAAGTCCAGGGAAAATTATAAGCAACAATTTGAAATTTGCTTTTACAGATGGTTGCTGCGAGTTCTAAAAAGGGTATATTTTGTTGGCACGTTTAACGATGAAATCGTGGTATTTGAATGAGATGATAAGTGAGATGATAGACGTGACATGAATTTCGGTGTAGTGAAGTATGAACTGACCACCGTGATTATTTTCACCATACCCAACAGCTCAAGAGATTTCTCAGTGTGTATGGATACCTCAAAATCATGAATGAGCTAGGTATTGATGCAAAAGGGGAAGATAGTCAATTGTGGATCCAGACAACTCTAGGATCATGAAATAAACTATCTGACCCATGATTTAAAGTTGGCAGCAGTAGTACTTGTATTGAGGACATGGTACTATTATGTACATGGTGAGAAAATTTGGGTATGCACTGATCATAAAGCCCCAAGTATCTATTTTCACAGAAAGAGGCGAATATGAGAATACATAGTGGGTTAGAGCTTCTGAGAGATTTTGATTGTGAAAAATTGTACCACCCAGGAAAGGCTAAAGTGATGGCTGATGCCTTGAGCAGAAAGAGCCTCGGGATGGTATTACATATGATGGTCAGGGAGCATGAGCTGCTAGAGCAGTTGTGAGCCTCAGTAGTGATGTGATCCCTTCTGATGATGACAGTGATTGTGTGACAGCTAGCCTGAGGCTAGAACCGGATGAGAGTGCCCAGATTTGACAGGCTTAGCGAGATGATTGGCATGGTGTCGATAGTGTGGGTCAGATTCAGAAGGGTACAGTGATAGAGTTCACAGAGTATAATAATGGTTACTGAGGTTCAGAGACAGTATAAGTACTCCCCAGGACCACCGTTGAAGAGATATTAATATTGTCAGAAGCTTACTCTTCGGGATATACAGTGCATACGGAAAGTAACGAATATATAGATATGAAATCTCTGAAAAAGTTATTGGTGGTCAGATGTGAAAAGAGATATGGTTGAGATTGTGGAAAAGTGCCTAGTATGTCAGCAGAATAAGGTAGAGAATTAAAAGTCTGCAGAGTTATTGCAGCCTAAACCTATATCGACACGGCACGAAAATGGGAGCAAGTCTCCATGAATTTCGTGATGGGTTATAGAGGACTCAAATGAATCACGAGGCAGTATATGGCTGCAGGGGTTGTTCCCCGACTCAGACAAGAAAAAGTGGGTGACAGATAGAAATTTCTTCCGAATTAGTATAATAAGTCTCTGAGGATGTTCAGTTGAGTGAGAGATTAAGGACACCTCAGAGTAGACAGAAAGCATTAGAATTCACCGAGGGTGGATCTGTATCGTTGAAGTTATTTGTCCTAAGGGAATAAGGACATAACGAGACTCGGGAAGAAGGCAAATTAAGTTTTGCTGAATGGAATTTTTGAAAGATTGGAAAAGTGGGAGATAAGACTCTTTTGATACTTCGGCAATACTATCCAGATCCAGCATAGGTGATCAGATATGAACTCCAACAGTTCAGCTCAGTACAAATATAAGTATATTGAAAAAGTTGATTCGGGTATTAAACAGGAAAGAGAAAGTATTGAGGTTTAAGACGATCTCCCTAGTTAAAGTTCTTGAGAAGTAATACACTTCGAAAAGGTCACAGAAGAATTAAAGAGTATGATATGAGAAAATGTACCCCGAGTTATATATGGACCTATATGATTTGGTTCTAATTTGGAGGACCAAATTTCTTAAGTGGGGGAGATTGTGAGACCCGATTTTATTGTAAGAGCAAAAGGGGATGAATAGAAATTTACGAGTGCATTTAAAAATGCAAAAGGACTGAAATGAAATTTTGAACACGTTGAAGGGCAAAATGGTCAAAAGACCGAAAATCGGTATAAATTCGATAAGAAAAATTTATTAAAAAAATCTTAGTCAATAAAGGTGAAATAAATTTATTCTGGGTTAAATTGATTAAGATATCAATTTATCGGAATTAATCGGGATTTTTACCTCAAAAAATAATCCCGAAAATAATCGAAAAATATATCGAAAAGGGTTAAAGTAAATTAAATAAATTAAATAAAATTAAATAAATGAATTTAGAATAAAATAAGAAATTTTTAGATATTTGTAGAATATTTGTGAATATTTTAATGATTAAAATATAATAAAAATAAATAAATAAATAAAAATAAATAATCAATAAATAATCAATTAATTAGTTAAAAAAAATCAGAAATGGAAATCGGGGAGAGAGACAGAAAACGAAGCCGAAAAATCGAGGAAGACCGATGAGCCTCCACCGGCGACCCCCGTCCAAAGCCACCTACCGAAAAAGGAAGCCGCTCACCCCGCGATCCTTCAGCTACCGGTGATGCGCGTCGGAGAAGCCCGAATCAGATGAAACGACGGACAAAAAAATCGAGAAGGAAAATCGAGTCGGTCTCGACGATCCACGGCGACTGGGCGTGAACTGAGGCCATCGGCGTGACCATGAGGAGGAGGCGGTCCGTTTGAGACCGATTGCTGCCGACGAAAAGGCCAAAATCTTCGGCGACGACCAAGACCAAAAATGGGTTCTGACGACCGAGAGAGAACAGGTCGGACCGGCGACTTTTCGGCGGCATTGGATGAAAGCGAGGGCAGATTCGTGCTGCGGACGGCCCAGCGGAGCAACTAGCTACGGAAGCCGGTGGAGAACCGACCGGCAAGGCCCTGAACTGGTCGAATCGGAGTGAACCGGGGTGAACCGACGGGTCCGAACCGAGTATGAACCGACCAAACCGGTTCAGCCAATGAGGAAAGGAAAAAAAGAGAAAAAGGGAAAAAGAAAAAGAGAAAAAATTGAGGAAAAATCCCGGCGATGTAATCGAGCTACGTGTAAGTCAGTAGCGGTCGAAATTGACCGATTTAAATTTTGAAATATTTTATTTAATTAATTTTCGACTGGAAATTTACCCGAAAATTTATGAAATTGTGTAGCTCGATAATCGACTTCAAACGAGAGCTCGAGACAGCCTCGATTTATGTACTAGCATGGAATCTCGGATAAGTAACCCTTATTTACGATAATTTACATCGTTATGCATGCTTCGGATTTAATTATCGCATAAAATAAATTAAATTATGGAAATTTAGATAAATTGTCGTAAATAATAAATTTAGCTATTCGAGAATTAGAACGAGGCCCAAGAAATTGTTAGTGGGCCCAATGAGCCCAATAGTCCTCGATAAGGTGAAAATTAAGTGAAAAACGAGCTTAAGGTCGATTCAGACCCATTAAGGTGCAATCGGGCCCAATAGGGGTAAATGGGCCCAATGATTTAAATTAAGCCCAGAAAATAGGAAAAACAATTAAATTGTATGATATCTGACCTGAGGAATAATTATACGCAGTTTCGGACATTGGATTGGGAGCAGATCGGACTGCGTGACGAGACAGCAGTGGAAAAGGAAAGGTCAGACTCTACAGAAAAATAAGGTAAGGGAATTCTACGGACTGCTAGAGGTAACTTTACGAAACTTCAAAGTCATATGCAGTCTTTTAAATTATCTAAAGGATCTAGAAGTAAGTTAATAATTTTAGTGCCTCAAATGGGCAAATTACCAAAATACCCTTGTTAAGGGTAAAATTTACAATTTTAGGAAAAAAATTGGGAGGACCAAGAACAAGAGGTTCCTGCTCGTTCTGGAGGTGTTTTGATGCATGCATGAGTAGGCTGGCTAAGCTTGAAAGAAAAATGCACAACATTTCATAGTTTCAACGATGAAATTGTTTTGAAAACTGTTTTGAGGAAACAGAGCCGCCTACGTGTTTTTATTGACATGTGACGTGCTAGAGCTCAGTTCGCACGATATTTTGAGTTGTGTGATGCATGCATTAGTGCTGGAGCGAGAGCTCGTACTAGAGTTTTACATGCATTGGTGCTGGAGTCCAACTCGCACCAGATTTTATATATATATATATGATTTTCGTGACACGGTGCTAGAGTCTAACTCGCACCAGATTTTACATGATTTTCATGACATGGTGCTAGAGTGTAACTCGCACCAGATTTTTCACATGATTTGATGAGAGTGCTAGAGCTTAGCTCGCACTAGTTTTACTTGATTTGATGAGAGTACTGAGCATCGCTCGCACTGATTTTATGAGAACATGCGATAAGCCGTGCTTGGAGTATCGAGTAGACTGTGTGTCACCGACTAAATAGGCTCGCATGTGCGTTCTGAGACAGGGTATGATATATGGGTCCACGGAGTACAATGTATCGTGCAAGTAGCATGGAGTACGATGTACTGTATGGTATCTTCGGATACGGGGTATCTTCGGATACGGCATCTTCGGATGCGTAGGATCGGATAAGATTGATGGGTTGGATTGACCCACCTCTCGGGCGGTTCCCGATCAGGGTGAGACCCCGCACACTAGGATCTGTGTAGCAGAGGGGCTCACGAGGACACACGGCCATAGTCCTGGTTATTACCGATATACAGATGTTGCCTAGTCTCGCATGTTGATGATCTTGACGAGATTAAAACTGGGTTTTAAACTATATTTGTATGATGTTATTTCCATGCTTTTTAAACCCATGTGTGATGTAAACTGATTTTCATGGTTTTGTGTGAGTCAGGACCACCCGAAGGAGGGGTTAAGTCCTGACTTTATTGTGAAATTTTTAAATGAGAAAGAAATAATTTAAAATGAGTTGCATGTTGAATTTTCCATGCGAACGTGTTTTACATGACATCAGGAATCATAGCATCAGTTTTGAAATGTGTGGAGAAAGGGTGGTTTATACATGGCACCGCGTTCATGTAGTTAGTATGGTTACCTACTTGTTCGTAGGATTGCCTTACTGAGCTTGATGTGCTCACCCCTTTCATTTTCTTACACAGATAATCTCCAGTAGATGTTGAGGCGACTGAGTACTGCATTCCGAATATCCGCTGCTGCCCATCATTTAAGGTATATACACTTATACATATTGTATCTAAATAAGCATAGCACAGTAACTTGTTTGTAAGTAACTTTAGGGGATGTATAAATATTGTAAACACTTATAAATGACTGAGAAAGAATTAAGTTATATGGTAAATGAATAGTAGGACTGGCATTGACGCACAACCCAATTTGTTAGTGGAGTGTGGTCACGATCAGAGGACAGGTAAGCATGAAAGAAAATAATAAAACGCGAAAAATTTACTCTGATTTTTGGGTAGTTTTGGGTCGTGACAATGGCAAAGACGTGCCCTCAAGTGACAGGTTTTTACCTTTTTCCACTACTGTAGCCCGTCTCTGGGGCGTCTGCCTCTGAAAAGTCTATGTCTATCTTCCAGATTGTGGCTGTGGTTGATCCCGGGGTTGTGGAGTCTGAAGCTGTAGACAATCTTTAATCAAATGTCCTATATCTCCACATCTAAAATGGACACCTGTTCGCTAATGACAAGACCCATTGTGCAACTTGCGACGGTCTTTACAACTCCTTCTAGTCATGGGCCTATCAATCGTCATTGGAGACTCAGCATGTAAGACCCGATTTTATTTAAAACACAAAATGAGAAAAGATCAAATGAAGGATTGAAATGGTAGTCCCAAACACGTGCAAGGGTAAAACGGTCAAAAGACCAAAATTCGATATTAATCGGGATAAGAAAATTTAATTAAAAATAATGGATTTGAGAATCTTGATCAATAACGAAGAAATAATTAAATTTCGGGTTAAATTGATCAAGATATAAATTTATTGGAATTAATTGAAATTTTTACCTCGGGAAAATATCTCGAAAGTATTCGAAAAATATACCGAAAATATGAAATAGGACCAATAAATTCATTTAGTGATTAAATAAATAAAATATAATTTTTTAAGATATTTTAGATTTTAATTGAATAAAATAATGAATAAAATAATAATAAATTGAATTATAAATAAATAAATAAAGTAAAAAAAATGAAAATTCTGAAGAAATAGCGACACAGAAGAAAACAGAAATGAAGCCTGAAACCAAAGGTCGAACCCGAGGATATCCCTCCATCCTAAGACCACCGGCGAGGCTGAGGGGCCGGCGAAGGCAGTCCAACATCAGGTGACCCACCAGCGATGGCGACGCGCTGTGGAGAAGCCGGAATCGGGAGATCGACGGAGGGGAGGCCGAAAAGGGAGAGACGAGATTGGCGACCCTCGACGCTGATTCGAGCCACCCCGAGGCCCGATGATAGACGCCCAGACGATGACGCGTCGAACGACACGAAAAAGGCCTGAGAACCTGCCGGATGGTGCCGAAATGGGAAAATGAGGCCTGAACCGGTACAGCCAGTTCAGCGTAGTGATGGTATGCTGAACCGGACCAGACCGGTTCTGCCAAAAAGAAAAAGAAGAAAAAAAGAAAAAGAAAAAGAGGAAAAATTGGGGAAAAATCCCAGAGATGCAATCGAGCTATGGGAAAGTCGGTAAGCGGTCGAAATTGACCGATTTAAATTTCAGAATATTTAATTTGATTAATATGCGACTGGAAATTTACCCGAAAAAATATTTAAATGTGTAGCTCGACAATTAACGTCAAACGAGAGCTTGAGATAGCCTCGATTTACGCATTATCATGGAATCTCGAGTAAGTAACCCTTATTTACCACAATTTGCATCGTTATACGTGTTAAAAATTATCGCATCAATTACGGATTTAATTTTCGCATTAAATGAATTATATTCTGAAAATTGGGATAAATTGTCGTAAATATTTAATTTAGCTATCTGAGAGTTTAGAACGAGGCTCAATAAATATTGATGGGCCCAATGAGTTCAATAGGCCTCGATGATGTGAATAATAAGTGGAAAATGGGCTTAAGGTCGATTAAGGCCCATTATGGTGAAATTGGGCCCAATATGGGTAAAAGAGCCTAATGGTTTAAATTAAGCCCAAAAAATATGAAATACAATTAATTGTATTGAATTTGACCTGATGTATATTTATATGCAGTTCCGGAGATTTGATTGAGAGCAAATCGAATTGCATGATGAGACATCAGTGAAAGGTCAGACTGTACAGAAAAATGAGGTAAGGGAATTGTGTGAGTAGCTAGAGGTAGCTACGTGTATTTTAATACCTTTTGTATACACTAAATATGTATGTATACAATGATTATGTATAAAGGTCATAGAAAATGGTTTAAAGATTTGAATGACTCGAAATAGAAAAAGACTATTTTACCCCTATTGAGGGAAGTTCACCTAAGGATGGTGAAAGCATGACATGCATGAAATGCATGATTTAAGGAATTTTCTTGGTTTTTAAGGAAAGCAAATCGATAGATTGGCCAATAATTATATAAGTTTCACAAAATAACACTACGTAAGTGTTATTTATATTTAAATGAAAATTATTCGAAAAATGGGCCAACTATCAAGTTTATATGGAAATAGATAGTGCTGACACATAACTCGCACTATATCTGCGTTTGTGAGTGTGCATAAATGTGCTTGAGAGGTTGCTCGCACCAACTTGTGTGACATCATATGCATGAAATGTGCTAAAGCGGTTGCTCGCACTAACTTTTATTATTGAGAAATGCATGAGAGGTGTTGGAGCCTAGCTCGCACCCTGTTTTGACGGTTTTGATGGTTTTAACTATTTTGACTGAAATGCATAAAAAGGTGCTGGAGCGATTGCTTGCACTAGTTTTAATGATTTGACATCATGAAAGGTACTGGAGCTTAGCTCGCATCCTGTTTTGATATGATAATTTCATTTTGAAACCGTATTGGAGCCTTGCTTGTACGTGATTTAATCGATTTAAATTGCATAAAAGCCGTCTGGAGTGTAACTCGCACGAGATTTAATTTATTTATGCATAAAGCCGAGCTGGAGTGCAACTCACACGAGATTTGATTTATTGATGCATAACATCGTGTTGGAGCTTGCTCGTACGAAGTTTTATATGGATTTATAACTTATTTTAAAGACGTACTGGAGTACTACTCCTCTGGAGCTGTAATGAATCACAAATCTTTTATCGTTATTTCTTATAAACAAGTACGCAGTGTAATTTCACTTCCAATAAAATTTTGGACCCAATTATTTTTATTGGGCCTTATAGTCTCTTATTGGGCCTACCTCTATCCTAAGCCCATTTCAACTCCCTTATTCAATCCTTAAAATCCTTTTAACTATTTAGGCTCAATTACAATTTATGGGTCGTCCATTAGGTCATTAACGAGTTTAGGCCGATTGTTACAAAGGTTAGGCCCATTACAGACGTTTAGTTGACTACATGGCCTACTATCACCAACACGTCATTTTAAACCTCTCTAATTTCTTTGGATAGTTCATAATATCGTTTGCGATAGTCATTTTCCCCATTTCAATTATAACGCAATTTATACGAAATTAATCCAAAAATTATGCGATTAATTTCTAAATCGTATATTTATACAAGTGGTAGCAAGTGAGATTCACTTACCCAAGATTTCATATTACTCGCAAGTCGAGGCTGATTTGAACTCCCATTTGTCGCCAATTATCGAGCTACACATTTATTTATTTTTCGGGTCAAATTTGATCAAATACATATTTTTATAATTATTCTGACAATCAAATTGGTCCATTCGACCACTTACTGGCTTACCTGTAACTCGACTGCATCATCAGATTTTTTTTTCCTCATTTTTTTGGCCGAATCGGTCCGGTTCGGTTCAACCCGGTTCACCCTGATTCAGTCCGGTTCAACTTTCTCCCTCGCCGATCGAAGCTTCGCCGATCGATTCTTCACCGGCTTCCGTTTCCAGCTTGTCAGCGAGGTAGTCCGATGCATGGATCTAGGGTCGGTTTTGTCAAGGCTCGTCGAAAAGTGGCCGATCCGACCTCTTCTCTCCTCCGACATCGGTACCCATTTCCTTCTCTCTCGATCAGCGTCGCTGTCGCCCCTTCTGGCCGGTAGTAAGGTGTTCCCCCCTTACTTGGTCGTCGATCGTCTCCCTTTCCTCCCCTTTTCTTTTTTTTTCCCTCTCTTCCTCTCGATTTCGTCTTTCTTTCTTTGTTTTACCAGTGTTTCTCGCCTAGTTCGGCGTGACAACCCTTCACCCCTATCTGCCGCTCACCTCAGTCTCCTTTTCTGGTGGTCTCCTCACCGGGGGCGGGGGGTAGATTTTGGGGAGGATCGGGAAAACCCGATCCCCCTTGATCTTTCTCTGTCGCGCGACAGAGTTTTTTTTTATATTTTATTTATTTTATTTATTATATATATTATATATTATATATATATTTATTTATTTTATTTTTTATTATATTTATTTATTATATTATTTTATATATATATATATATTTAAGTTTACATTTATCTATTTGTTTTATTTTATATCAGACTTACAATTTTTTTCCACTTGTACGTTTTTACAAATAAATTTACAGGGAAATTTCGGGGATTTACATTCTCCCCACCTTTAAAGAATTTGGTCCTCCAAATTCATCTTGGTCTTTCAGAATAGATCAGGGTACTTCTCTTTCATGAGGCTCTCTAGCTCCCATGTAGCTTCTTCAACTGAGTGGTGTTGCCAAAGAACCTTTACTAGAGGAATAGTTTTCAATCGAACTACCTTTTTCCTTTCTGTCTAAAATTCGGGTAGGTTGCTTAATGTAGCTCATGTCGTCTTGAATGCTCAAGGGCTCGTACTCAATAATATATGAGGGATCCGGATTATACTTCCTTAACATCGAGACGTTGAAGACATTATATACCCCAAAAAGCTACGGGAGTAAGGCAAGTCTGTAGGTTACGTCTCCCACTCTCTCTAGAATCTCAAATGGACCAAATGAAGCGGGGACTCAATTTCCCTTTTGTTCCATAGCTCATGATACCCTTGCTCGGGTATACTTTTAGAAACACAGAATCTTCAATCAGAAACTCAAGTGGCCACCTATGCTTATCCGTATAACTCTTCTGCCTACTTTGTGCAGCCCTAAGTCTATCACAGATTATCCGAACACCTTTTGCTGCCTGTTTGACCAAAACAGGAGCCAAAATCTTTTTGTCACCCACTTTTTCCCATGCCCTTGGAAACCTACATCTTCTATCATACAAGGTCTCATATGGTGCCATCCCGATGCTAGCATAATAGCTGTTGTTATAAGCAAACTCTGTAAAATCCTGTTTCATTTCAGGCCATCATGTGAAACCCGAATTTTTCCCACTATGTTTATTATTTGGGACCATAATTTAACTTAAAGGGATTTAAATCGTTGGACGAAAGATACGGAATTTAAATGAGAAAAGATAGTGAGTCCGAGAAGGAAAATCTGTCTAAATTTATCCCGAACGTGTAGAAGGGTAAAATGGTCAAAAGATCCAAATTTCGGTGTAAATTCGATAAGAAAATTTCATTAAAAATATGGATTTAGGAAATCTTGATCAATAAAGGAGAAATTATGGAATTTCGAGTCCAATTGGTCAAGATACGAAGATATTACGAATTTTCGTAATTTTCGCCCGGGACATTATCCAGAAAATATGCGAAAAATACACCGAAATAATTAAAATAAATTAAATTAATTAAATAAATTAATTAATAAAATATAATATGAGATGTTTTGTACAATTTATTATATTTTATTTGATTAAAATAAAATATAATATAATAAAATATAATAAAATAATAATAAAGTAAAAAAAAAAAAAGAAACAGAATCGCGAGTTGCGATTCTGTTTAAGGGAAACAGAAACAAACGAAGCCGAAGACCCGAGGAAGGCCAGCCTCCCCCTTCTGCCGTGCTGATCGGAGCCACCACCGGGGAGAAGCCGAGGAGAGGAAGCTGCAGAAGCCATCGTCGACGCCGATGGAGAGAGGAAACGTCGGCAACCGAGAGGGAGAAAGAGACCGAGAGAGAAAGAGAGAAAAGAGAGGAGAGAGAGAGATCGACGGCCGATGAGGGGAGGAGCGAACCACCACCGGCCAGAGGGGACCTCTGCGACATCGATCCAAGCGCAGATCGGCCTGAAACACCGCCAATCGGAAGAAGAAAAATTCGGTGCTGTCGCCGGAGGAGGTAAGAGGCTGGACCGACCACTTTCCGACGAGCTTTGACGAAGCCGACCACAGATCCATGCATCGGACAACCCCGCGAACAAGCTGGAGGTGAAAGCCGATGGAGAACCGACCGAAAAAGCCCTGAACAACGAGGGAGAAGTTGGACCGAAATTGAACCGGACTGAACCGGACCGGTCTGAACCGGTCTGAACTGGACCGAACCGGTTCAGCAGAAAAAGAGAGGGAAAAAAGAGAAAAAAGGGAAGGAAAAGAGAAAAAGGAAAAAGGAAAAATTTTTGGGGATACACCGGACTTCGGGTAAGTCGGTAAGAGGTCAAAAGTGACCGATTTAATTTTTGAGAAATTTATTTAAATTATATTTGATCGAAAATTCACCCGAAATTAAATATATAAATTGTGCAGTTCGAGATAAATCACATACGTGAGCCCGATCGAACTTCGATTTGTGCACTATCGTAAAATCTCGGGTAAGTAAAGCTCATTTACGATAATCTATGTAATTATCGCGCATTAAAAGTTTAATTTACGAGTTACGGATTAAATTGCGTATTTAGTGGATTAAATCAAGATTTTTAATTAAATTGTCGTATATGATATACGGCTATTCAAAGAGTCTAGAAAAAGGCCCAATAAGTACTAATGGGCCCAGTGAGCCCAATAGGCCTCGATGAAAGAATTAATAAGTGAAAACGGGCTTAAAACGAATTAAGGCCCATTAAGATGCAATCGGGCCCAATAAGAGAGAAATTGGCCCAATTAACTAAATCGACCATAATAAATATGAGGAAAGTATTTATTGAGTTAAATACGATTTAAAACGAGATTTATACCGATAAAACCGAGCAAAAAGAGTAAAATCGATAAAAGTCAACTTTTGGTCAAAGCTTCGATATAATCACATATTTGGATATGTTGAAATGAATTTAAGCCATATGTGATAAGTTGAACTTGTTTTGCAGCAGCTCGATCTATCGACACGTTTTACGAGGTAAATTTGAGCATCGAGGAAAGTGCTCTACATCAGTCGCTAAGAGGTAAGGGATATAATCTAGAGTAGCGTTAGTACTCCTACGTCCTTACCAACTGTTTATGTATGAGAATTGAATGAGATTTTACGAAATGGATTTCCAACGGTATTCAAACCGAAGCCAAAACCATTTCCCGAGTTTTCAGCATGTTTTATATATTTGAGATACATTTTACAGCATATATGTTTATAAAAGTGATTTTTCACTTTTGAAACAAAAGCATAGTATTTTTATGTGAGATTACAAGTTAAAGTCCCGATATGTTTTATGAAACCATGTTTTCATGATACGGGTTAAAGTCCCGAGACAGCTTTTAAGCTATATTTTCACGGTACGGGTATGAGTCCCAAGAATTAACTTTGATAACTATGCTTTCCATATTTACACGGGCTAGAGTCCCGTAATGATTTATGAAAACTATGTTTTCTATGAGAAACGGGCTAGAGTCCCGTAATGATTTATGAAAAATGGGTTAGAGTCCCGTAACGATTTTAATACACGGGTATGAGGCCCGAAATGATTTTGATAAATTGGGTAAGAGGCCCAAAATGATTTTTATGGGGTAAAAAGGCATGATATGAAGAAAGTCAGAGGATCTGGGGTCGATCTCGTATGGAGACGATCGAGGATCTACCTAGCCGACGGCCAGGGAACGGGTAGGCTCTGACTTGATATGAGAAACGTGCGTATAGACCACACTTGGTGATGCACGTGAGTTCGTGCGTATAGTCCCCATTTAGTGGTGCACGAGAGATAGGGTAGCGTACGACTCTGATCCAGTCCTACGGCTTCCCTGTACTATGGCCATGAGTACCCATGATTTTGTCCTACGGGACCAGATGTATGATGTCCTTCGGGACTAGTATATGAGACAATTGCCTGACCCTACACGATGAATTGACGGAATGATATATATATATATATATATATGTTTTCGCACATTTCATGCTACCTGTTTTATGATTTTATGAGCACATATTTTCTATGATGAGATTTTAAAGGTAGCCATAAGTATGTTTTACGAAATGTGTATATGACAATACAATTTCATTTTAAAGTGATAAGCATGTTATGATATGCATGATTAAGTTTTGAGATGCTTTTTACTTGTTTACACGACGTGATATGCATATTATATATGAGTTTTACTAAAAAGATGCATGGTGTGTAAACTTATGATTTAAGCATGTTTTTACTTCTTTTATGAAATGTAAGCATCGCTACTCCAGTACATGTTTATGCTGATTTGTAAAACCATGAGTTTTACCATGTTTTGAGTATTTAAAGCTATTTTAAATGTATCTCTTACTGAGTCTAAAAAACTCACCCCCTCCTCTCCACCTCCCAAATTATCTGTAGCGAGTCTACTGCACATACGAGACTGTGGTCATTGACAAGTTAGTCCGACCTTTCATCGAATATTTTCGTAACCTTGAGGTACAGTCTTACTTATATTCCAGACATGTGATACATAATAGACACTATTGCATATGATAGTCGGGATGTAATAGTTGTAAATGATTTTATATATACAGAATGTATGTGATGTAATGAGATCCTGGAAAATGAAAAGATTTTAATTTTAGACATGGACAGGAAAACAACATAGTTAATGGATAAAAAGTTTTAATTAGCCCCATTTTTCCGCGCTTCCAGGGCGTGACAGTTCTCTTGGTATCAGAGCAAATGTTGTGTAGTACTGTAGTGTCTAGTAATTAGAGTGTATTACATCCCAATGTGTCTATGCATGTCTGGTAATAGAGTAAGCTTACTTGTCAAAGTATGACTTAATTTATGGATTATGTGTAAATAGTAGATCGCTAATCATGAGTGGTAGATTGGACCGTTCACAGAGACGAGTTGAACCCACTCCACCATCTCCCCCTCAACCTGAGAGCCCTACTGATAGAATAAGGAGGCTCGAGGAGATAGTATAGGGTATGAGGGAAAGACTTATAACCTTTACTACTATGTTTACCGAGCAGTTTGGGGTACGTACACCGAGTACAGAGACAGCTACTCTTACGCCTAATCTTTCTCCCCCACCAATTTTTCCAGTAGCCCCAGCCCTCAGCCACCAGTTTCCCAGCATAGGGATGACAGAGAGACTCAGAGGGTGCGAGATTTTCTTGAGTATGCATCCTTTGGAGTTCACAGGGCTTAAGGACCTGGTTAAGGCTGAGGAGTGAATCGTTGATATTGAGGCGATATTTCAGTTTTGGGGTGTACTGATAGGGGGAGAGTGACTATGACGGGTTAAATGATAAAGGGACAGGCTAAGTTCTAGAAGAGATCCACACAGACGACATTAGCCGAGGATCCCTTAAAGATCACATGGAATGCTTCTTTAGTCGCATTTCGAGAGCAATATGTACCGCTTGCAGCTCGGAGGAAGATGCAAGCAGAGTTGTTAGATTTGTAACAGGGAAGTTCTACAGTAGACAAGTATGAGAACAAATCTACAATCTTGATAAGGTACGATCTAGAGACAGTTAGAGATCCCGAGCGCCAAACAGAGAGATTTCTGGCAGGATTGAGATCTGGGATCGGAGATAAGCTGTTGGGTCAGAATATCGTAGATTTTAGAGATGCTTTGAGGGGCTTGGATATTACTCAAGCAGAGCATGGTCTCAAGAGATCAGTCAGAGTTAATGAAAAGAGAGCAGTTGCTTCTCGACATGATTTGAGAAGGGGTTAGCCCAAGAGACAGAGGGGGAAGGACCTTAGATAGGGGTTGGTAAGCCCAAGACTCTGGTTGGTGTCATAGGTATGATCAGAGGCCCTGAGATAAGAGTGTCACGGTGCAGGACATGTGGCAATATTTACACCAAACTTACCGCGCAGGTACATTTACTTGCTACAGATGCGATGAAACAGAACACCTGATGAGAGAGTGTCTACTTATGAGATCTCAGGAACCTCGTGAGGCACCTAGACAGACAGAGAGATCGACTCAGGCTCTACAGAAGAGAGCCATAACCGCGAACAAGGGCAAGAAGCATGTCTCCCAGGGCCGAGTTTACGCCCATGACCAGGAGACAATAGATACATCCTTCGATGTTATTCGAGGTACTCTCCTTGTCTGTAATCATGAAGCACATGTACTGGTGACCCAAGTTCCACACACTCGTTTGTGTTACCACAATTTACATGTAAGCTTTTTGAAGTATTCCTAGAGGACTTAATGAGATTACCATAGAGAGAGAAGTTGAGTTTGCCATTGAATTAATATCAGATACTCAACCCATCTCCAAGCCACCTTACCAAATGGCATTGGTAGAGTTGAAAGAATTAAAGAAGCAGTTGTAAGGATTACTCGATAAGGGGTTTATAAGGCCTAGTGTGTCACCATGCGGTGCACCAATACTATTTTCCAGAAAGAAGGATGGTAGTTTTTGTCTATGTATAGACTACAGGCTTTTGAATAAAGCAACAGTTGAGAATAAGTACCCCCTGTAAAGGATTGACGAATTATTTGATCAGTTGAGAGGGGGATTCAGTGTTTCAAGGTTAGATTTGAGATCGGGTTATCATCAGCTAAGGATTAAGGAGGTTGATGTATCGAAGACAGCATTTCGGACCCGATATGGGCACTACGAGTTCCTAGTTATGCCCTTTTGGCTTGACTAATGCCCCAGCTGTATTCATGCGTCTTATGAACAATGTCTGTAGAGAATACTTAGATAGATTGATGATAGTATTCATCGATGACATCTTGATTTATTCTGGATCCCGGGAAGAGCATGAATAACATTTGAGGACTGTGCTCCAGACTCTCCGTGAGAAGAAGATATATGGTAAATTTAATAATTGTGCTTTTTGGTTAGAACATATTGTATTCCTTGGACATGTAGTATCTAGGGACGAGGTGCCAGTAGATCTGTCCAAGGTAGATGCAGTATTGAGATGGGAAAAGATTGAGGACAGTTATGGAGGTCAGAAGCTTATTGGGATTAGCATGGTATTACTGACGGATTGTCGAAGGATTTTCACAGATAACAGTTCCATTAACCAGACTGACTCATAAAGAGGTTCAGTTTATATAGTCTGAGTAGTGTGAGTAGAGCTTTTAAGAGCTCAAACGTCGGTTGACTATGACATCAGTCTTGGCCATTTCGAGTGGTCTGGGGATTTGTGGTATACAATGATGCTTCCCATTAAGGTCTCGGCTATGTGCTTATGCAGCATGGTAGAATGGTAGCTTATGGATCCCATCAGCTAAAGGATCACGAGCGTAATCATTCCACTCATGATTTGGAGTTAGCTGCAGTAGTGATTGCACTCAAGATATGACAGCATTAATTGTAGGGAGAAAGATTTCAGATCTTTGCTGACCACAAGAGTCTTAAGTACTTGTTTAATCAAAAGGAGCTGAATATGAGACAGCAGGGATGGATAGAGCTCCTCAAGATTTATGACTGCAAGATTTTATACCATCTTGGTAAGGCGAACGTGGCAGCTGATGCCCTGAGCAAAACGGGTATGATGTCCTACATGATGATTAGAGAGTGGGACTTTTTGGGACAATTCACCGAACTCAGGATTAGTATGGATGAGATTGAGTATGGATACATGGCTAGCCTACGGATTGAACCAAGTATACTAGACCAGATTAGAGCTGGATAGTGAAACAATCAAAGATTACTAGATATGGTAGATCGCAGTCTGAGTTTACGGTCAATGATGATATATTACTGAGGTGCCAAGGCCGTATCTATGTGCCACATGATGACACCTTGAGACATAGCATTGTGAAGGAGTCTCATTATCCTAGATTCACCTTGCTTTCGATTTAATGGAATAGGCAACTAAGGATGTTCAGCTCATATGTGACAGATTGAGGACCGCACAGAAAAGTTATGCCAATGTGCGCAGACATCCTCTTGAATTTCAGTTAGGGACTCTATAATTGTTAAGGTGTCACCGATGAAGGGTATAGTACACTTAAAAAAAAAAGAAGTGTTACGATTTAAAAGATTATTCTACTAGTAAAGGTTCTCTGGCAACACCACAAGACAGAAGAAACCACTTGGGAACTAGAGAGCTAAATGAAGGAGAAGTACTCTCACGTGGTTAATGGACCAGCTTGAATTCAGAGGACTGAATTCTTAAAAGGTGGGGAGAAATGTGAAACCCGGATTTTTCCCACTATGTTCATTATTTGGGACCATAATTTAAATTAAAGGGATTTAAACCGTTGGACGAAAGATACGGAATTTAAATGAGAAAAGATAGTGAGTCCGAGAAGGAAAATCGGTCTAAATTAATCCCGAATGTGTAGAAGGGTAAAATGGTAAAAAGATCCAAATTTCGGTGTAAATTCGATAAGAAAATTTCATTAAAAATATGGATTTAGGAAATCTTGATCAATAAAGGAGAAATTATGGAATTTCGAGTCCAATTGGTCAAGATACGAAGATATTACGAATTTTCGTAATTTTCGCCCCGGACATTATCCCGAAAATATGCAAAAAATACACCGAAATAATTAAAATAAATTAAATTAATTAAATAAATTAATTAATAAAATATAATATGAGATATTTTGTACAATTTATTATATTTTATTTGATTAAAATAAAATATAATAAAATATAATAAAATAATAATAAAGTAAAAAAAAAGAAAAAAAAGAAACAAAATCGCGAGTTGCGATTCTGTTTAAGGGAAACAGAAACAAACGAAGCCGAAGACCCGAGGAAGGCTAGCCTCCCCCTTCTGCCGTGCTGATCGGAGCCACCACCGGGGAGAAGCCGAGGAGAGGAAGCTGCAGAAGCCATCGTCGGCGCCGGTGGAGAGAGGAAACGCCGGCAACTGAGAGGGAGAAAGAGACCGAGAGAGAAAGAGAGAAAAGAGAGGAGAGAGAGAGATCAGCGACCGATGAGGGGAGGAGCGAACCACCACCGGCCAGAGGGGACCTCTGCGACGTCGATCCAGGCGCAGATCGGCCTGAAACACCGCCGATCGGAAGAAGAAAAATTCGGTGCTGCCGTCGGAGGAGAGAAGAGGCCGGACCGGCCACTTTTCGACGAGCTTTGACGAAGCCGACCACAGATCCATGCATCGGACAACCGCGCGAACAAGCTGGAGGTGGAAACCGACGGAGAACCGACCGAAAAAGCCCCGAACGACGAGGGAGAAGTTGGACCGGAACTGAACCGGACTGAACCGGACCGGTCTAAACCGATCTGAACCGGACCGAACTGGTTCAGCCGAAAAAGAGAGGGAAAAAGGAGAAAAAAAGGGAAGGAAAAGAGAAAAAGGAAAAAGGAAAAATTTTCGGGGATACATCGGACTTCGGGTAAGTCGGTAAGAGGTCAAAAGTGATCGATTTAATTTTTGAGAAATTTATTTAAATTATATTTGATCAAAAATTCACCCGAAATTAAATATATAAATTGTGCAGTTCGAGATAAATCACGTACGTGAGCCCGATCGAACTTCGATTTGCGCACTATCGCAAAATCTCAGGTAAGTAAAGCTCATTTACGATAATCTATGTAATTATCGCGCATTAAAAGTTTAATTTACGAGTTACGGATTAAATTGCGTATTTAGTGGATTAAATCAGGATTTTTAATTAAATTGTCGTAAATGATATACGGCTATTCAAAGAGTCTAGAAAAAGGCCCAATAAGTACTAATGGGCCCAGTGAGCCCAATAGGCCTCGATGAAAGAATTAATAAGTGAAAACGGGCTTAAAACGAATTAAGGCCCATTAAGGTGCAATCGGGCCCAATAAGAGAGAAATTGGCCCAATTAGCTAAATCGACCGTAATAAATATAAGGAAAGTATTTATTGAGTTAAATACGATTTAAAACGAGATTTATACCTATAAAATCGAGCAAAAAGAGTAAAATCGATAAAAGTCAACTTTTAGTCAAAGCTTCGATATAATCACATATTTGGATATGTTGAAATGAATTTAAGCCATATGTGATAAGTTGAACTTGTTTTGCAGCAGCTCGGTCTATCGACACGTTTTACGAGGTAAATTCGAGCATCGAGGAAAGTGCTCTACATCAGTCGCTAAGAGGTAAGGGATATAATTTAGAGTAGCGTTAGTATTCCTACGTCCTTACCAACTGTTTATGTATGAGAATTGAATGAGATTTTACGAAATGGATTTCCAACGGTATTCAAACCGAAGCCAAAACCATTTCTCGAGTTTTCAGCATGTTTTATATATTTGAGATACATTTTACAGCATATATGTTTATAAAAGTGATTTTTCACTTTTGAAACGAAAGCATAGTATTTTTATGTGAGATTACAAGTTAAAGTCCCGATATGTTTTATGAAACCATGTTTTCATGATACGGGTTAAAGTCCCGAGACAGCTTTTAAGCTATATTTTCACGGTACGGGTATGAGTCCCAAGAATTAACTTTGATAACTATGCTTTCCATATTTACACGGGCTAGAGTCCCGTAATGATTTATGAAAACTATGTTTTCTATGAGAAACGGGCTAGAGTCCCGTAATGATTTATGAAAAACGGGTTAGAGTCCCGTAACGATTTTAATACATGGGTATGAGGCCCGAAATGATTTTGATAAATTGGGTAAGAGGCCCAAAATGATTTTTATGGGGTAAAAAGGCATGATATGAAGAAAGTCAGAGGATCTGGGGTCGATCTCGTATGGAGACGATCGAGGATCTACCTAGCCGACGGCCAGGGAACGGGTAGGCTCTGACTTGATATGAGAAACGTGCGTATAGACCACACTTGGTGATGCACGTGAGTTCGTGCGTATAGTCCCCATTTAGTGGTGCACGAGAGATAGGGTAGCGTACGACTCTGATCCAGTCCTACGGCTTCCCTGTACTATGGCCATGAGTACCCATGATTTTGTCCTACGGGACCAGATGTATGATGTCCTTCGGGACTAGTATATGAGACAATTGCCTGACCCTACACGATGAATTGACGGAATGATATATATATATATATGTTTTCGCACATTTCATGCTACCTGTTTTATGATTTTATGAGCACATATTTTCTATGATGAGATTTTAAAGGTAGCCATAAGTATGTTTTACGAAATGTGTATATGACAATACGATTTCATTTTAAAGTGATAAGCATGTTATGATATGCATGATTAAGTTTTGAGATGCTTTTTACTTGTTTACATGACGTGATATGCATATTATATATGAGTTTTACTAAAAAGATGCATGGTGTGTAAACTTATGATTTAAGCATGTTTTTACTGCTTTTATGAAATGTAAGCATCTCTACTCCAGTACATGTTTATGTTGATTTGTAAAACCATGAGTTTTACCATGTTTTGAGTATTTAAAGCTATTTTAAATGTATCTCTTACTGAGTCTGAAAAACTCACCCCCTCCTCTCCACCTCCCAGATTATCTATAGCGAGTCTACTGCACATACGAGACTGTGGTCATTGACAAGTTAGTCCGACCTTTCATCGGATATTTTCGTAACCTTGAGGTACAGTCTTACTTATATTCCAGACATGTGATACATAATAGACACTATTGTATATGATAGTCGGGATGTAATAGTTGTAAATGATTTTATATATACAGAATGTATGTGATGTAATGAGATCCTGGAAAATGAAAAGATTTTAATTTTAGACATGGACAGGAAAACAACATAGTTAATGGATAAAAAGTTTTAATTAGCCCCATTTTTCCTCGCTTCTGGAGCGTGACACATCAAAACACCCTTCGTCGATTTTTGGTACATTTTGGTACTACCAGGGTGTAGAATGTACTTACTATTATGGGTTTCAGTCAAGATTAACCTCCATATTAATGATCAATCACTTGTTAAATTAACCATAATCCGAGAGTTGTAACTTAAATCCAATCACACTTCAATTGCTCCCTCTAATATGTCATTCGAATATAGTCATGAAAACCTCAAAGTTATTGTTCATAACATTGTCCGGGATCAACATAATTCCTTATTCACCAAATTTCTTAGAATAAAATTTCCAAATCATGTTAAGTAATTATAACCACATAAAACTTTAAATCTGAATAATCATCTTAACAAAATTTTCAGTCACTTATAAACTATTGGATATTGATTTTCTTTTCGTTTTCACTGTATCAGAATATTTATCATCAGTTGACCATCATACACTACGATAAAGATGAAATCAATATAACAGGAATTTGTAATAGACATAAGTTTTTCACACCCAACAATTCAAACATAAATCTATGAGTATCCAACCCATCTCTAATCTCAATTATCTATGGCTTTCAAGTCCCATAGATCAATTATAGATAACGATGAAACTCTTCGCAAAGCTTATAATATCATAATCCAAAATTTTTTATTAGCCAAATACACTATTAACTTGAACTAAAAGTTAGAGCTTAGGAGCAATAGAAAGAAAACCAGTCTATAATTTCAATCATTATAACTCAAAATAATAAAATTCATATCAAGATCATAACTCCAAACACCAATCACATATATCACATAATCTCATTGATTCCTCAATCTTTGGAACCGTTATCACAATTTAATCACTTTTATCATTAACAAATTAATAGCACTGCATGTAGAAGTTTAGAGATTGTCCTGCAACAACTTGAATAATTTATCGATTCATATCCTCAAGTTGAGATACTTTTCTCTTTCTTTTACTAACCAAAATCACTTCAAATTAAGCAATTATCATTTTTAAATACAAGGTTGATTCCAGCCAATTGAAAATCTTACATTACACAATAATAATTTTCTGCTGATGATCTTCAATTACTGCCTAAAATCTACGTTCCCACATAGCATTCCTTTGCACTTGATATTGAACAATTAATCCATATTCCATAGTTCATACGATTTCGTTAAAATGAAATTCATTTCTTCATCAAGTAATGGTATCCTGACTTCCAACACGAATATGACGACTATCAATTTCAATTTATAGGTTATGGATTAGGATACTTCTGAACGCTACCAAGTCTCTCAGGCGGGGAGGTATTTTGAAATACCTTTGTTAGCTATCAGACTTGACCACATAAACTGGTTATGGATTTAAAGATTCAAGGTTTAGTCCCAATAGAAAGTAGGATACCATAACAATTTCCCATTTATCCTTTAGTCAAAACTTATTCTCAATTCATACCACTTGGTTCCTAATCACTTCACATACAAAGATATTCTTACTTTGTATACACTTCTTATTCTAATGTAACTTCTATTCAAAATCTATCATATTTCAAACTTGTCTCATTTTGTACCTCAATTATATCAGAACTCTTTTCTTATTCCAATTAAGTCTTGCATTCGAAACATAAGCATTATCAATTTACAATCTTTAGACTCGATAGGTAATTCATATTCCAAAGTGTCCCTATATCTCAAACTCTGTATCATCTTTAAGAATTTTGGGTCTTCCCCACTGATCTATAATTTCTGCTTCGAAAGAATCCAATTAACTCTCGTTCTTAACATATCATGACCAAGAAAACTTCGGGTCTCCTTAACAATTAATGCTAGTACACATCAAAGTGAATCACCTGGTCTGATAATCTCCTTTTCATGTAATGCTTATAATTGTTTCCTCAGCATTTTAGTTCAATCCTGTGAGCATACTTTTAGTTATTTGATTCATCTTTTCAGTTACAGGGACTTTACTCTATCACTCTCACTGCTTCCTCAGTACATCACTTTCCGATCATTCTCTATACCTTGTCATTTTCTTAGTAATCTCGAGAGTATATATCTCATATTCTCATAGTTGTGCCTTACTCACTGCTCTCTCAAAATAACATCAAGTTGAGCTAACTTAGCTCGATTGAGGATCTCAGTACCTCTTATGAGTTTCCTAGATTTTCTCCGTTTCACATCTCTACTTATCCAGATCATTCTTTTTCCAAAACTATAAATTTAATTTCATAATCATCCATAGACTTGTTACTTCATGTTCGATTGCAATCATTTCATTCATAATTGCCATTTTATTTCATTCGGAACGTGCTACCGCCTAAGGGCCTTCGAAATATATCCCATGTAATTTTTTGATGTCGGCTCTCGGATTAAATCGGGGAACTTCCCTCCGAGTTTGACTTTCCATCTCGATATTGATGCTATAAGGGCTACTTTCTTTATAGTAGCACACTCTGAAAATTTTGTAGCTTCTCTAATCCTTTAACATAAAAGTTGTAAAAGTAACTTTCTCAGTAGACTTACTTCTAAAATCATCAAGCTTTTCTATCTCATTCATTCAACACTCCGAATCACTAAATTCTTAACCTTGTTGAAAAATGGAGGCTTAAACTCTTGAAACTACCCCCAGTCTCTTAAGCTCACAATCATACTCTAAGAATCCATCCAAGTTTTCCAATTTAATTTTCCCGTTTTCTATTACCATTGGATTCTTGATTTCAGTATGTAATAGCATACTATCCTCCGAAATTAGCTCGGTCTCTATCCGTTAGTGAACATACAGACATTTCTTGACTTCACTGCCCATAACATTGGGTCATACATTTTCAGGGATATAATTCATAATTCACACCCATAGACAAATCAATTTCCTTGTGCTAGACCTATAAATTCCATTCGTAGTTTCCTTAATCTCATTCATTCAGTTCTCTATAAATACCGGGTCCTTTATCCCATTTAATAATAGCGGTCTGCAGTTCTGAAACTGTCTTATCTAGTGTAGCTCCTACTCCTAACTCAAGTCATCATCATTCTGCTGTGGAGCTATAGGAGCAGGCATATTGTAGTTCTGAAACAATCTCTATAGGCTGTACGGGCGTATCAAGAGTAATCTGTCTGTCTATTCTTTCATCTACCCCATCGCCTAACCTAACCTGTGTGCTAATTTTCCATAATATGTTCAATACTCCACTCAACCTTAGCAGAGTGTATCTCAATACCATCTGTCCTTTCCACAGGACCTGATGGAGCACACCGAACATCAGTTTCAATTTCGATATCATTCATGAGTCTCATATGATGACTCTGCATGATTCTCAGGCCTATCTCTGTGGCCTCTAGCCCGTGTTCTAATTCCTCATGCAAACCAAACATTAAGTCTTAACTTCATTAGGTATACTTAGTCTACAACTAGAGAAGCACAGACATTTGAGATGTAATCTTATCCTTATTATTGACACTGACAGTACTAGACAACCTTCGCTCTAATACCACTTTAAATTGTAACGACCCGTGACCTATAAAAATTCGTGAAATTTTTTTTGAAACTTCAGTTTGCAACTTAATCCCTTTATTCACTTAGGTTGTATTCCTATTTAGTGTCAATTCATTTTCTTACTTCTGTATCCGTAATTATAATTAAGTTACACCTTTGAATTTACATGGCCGATAAAATTTTGGCAGCATAATAGCTTATATATAAACCTACCCACCTCCAATTATCTCACAATATCCACCTTAGCTATCCATAATTATCAGACATGCTTCCCAAGTCATATCATCAAATCATTCTACATACTCTGAACACGTCTAGTTACTCCCAATAATCAATTTTTAAAAATATTCCTTTTATCCTTATACAGATTACATCCCGACACATTACTCTCAATAAATGTCCGTGAATACAAATAGTCTGGTAAAGAGATAGGAACGTATACCTCACGCATGTAAGAAGGGTAGTCTGGGGAACTGTATCCGCCAGTCTACGTCGTCTATGCAGTAATTACCATATGTAGTTTACTGCAAATACAATCTGAGAGGTTGATGGGTGAGCTTTTGGGGAAAATCCCAGTAAGAAAATACATTTAAGATAATCCTGATATGTAAAAGCATGCTAGAAATTATTCATGAAATAAACTTTGCTTTAGAAAAACTGATCATGAGTTTCTTTTAGAAACTAATATTTAGAAGATATGTAAACTTTCATTTCGTGCATAGCCATCATAAGAAATTATGAAGCATGAGTTTCTTTAAATTAAATACATGCTTAAATACTTCATAAAATTTTCATCATTCATAGATGATTTTATAAAATCATCATTATTCATAAACATTTCATAAAACATAATTGTTCGTAAACAATTGTCATAAATATCATAAAAGAAACATAATCATTCATCAGTGTCATCATCACAATCGTTATTCATAATTAAATCGAGGAGACAAGGCTATAACTAAGTCATGCGATACGTGTCATTCTCCGTAGAGAGTCATCATACCTATGGCTATGGTAAGGGGGCTGTAGACTGGATCAGGGTCGTACAGCCCTTTCATAAAATATGGGTAGTATTTATCTTACTTACTTTCACTAGCACCTAGCTAGGACACGGGCACCAAAGGCACTCTCCGTGTGGGAAACATAAATGTGTGATGCGCGGGCACGAGATACTCCTGAAACATCATCATAAACCACCAGTAGCAAGACATCTTCCACACAGGTTGAGTCAAGTGCTACAGGGGCCCTACGTACTAGCACCCAAGTGGTGAAGCTGGAACATCACAAGAAGTAACCATGCATGAAGCCTATAGTCTCAAAATTTTTTTTCCCCTTTCCTTTTTTTTATACTTTTGAAATTGCCAAAAGTTTCTTTAAAAATATGAATATAGAATCATAAAACAATGTAAAGCTTCCATGCATTTTCATACTTTTGGGAAAATTCATTTCATAAACATGAATGTACTCGGGGAATATTTCTTAAAATGAAATCATTTTTCGTAAATCGTTCCATAAGTATGAAAGCAATTATAAATCATTTCAAAACATAATGCTACTTCATAAAATCTTTTCATCAATGAAATAAGGATTCATTATCAGAACTAAGTTAAATTGTACCCCTTACCTCGATTTCTCTGTACCATATAACATTTTCAAATGCTGAGATTTTGCTCAGTCCGATTTTCTCCCAATTCGATCCTCTGGAGCTGTAATGAATCACAAATTGTTTATCGTTATTTCTTATAAACACGTACGCAATGTAATTTCACTTCTAATAAAATTTTAGACCCATTTATTTTTATTGGGCCTTATAGTCTCTTATTGGGCCTACCTCTATCCTAAGCCCGTTTCAACTCCCTTATTCAATCCTTAAAATCCATTTAACTATTTAGGCTCAATTACAATTTATGGGTCATCCATTAGGTCATTAACGAGTTTAGGCCGATTGTTACAAAGGCTAGGCCCATTATAGATGTTTAGCTGACTACATGGCCTACTATCACCAACACATCATTTTAAACCTCTCTAATTTCTTTGGATAGTTCATAATATCATTTGCGATAGTCGTTTTTCCCCATTTCAATTATAATGCAATTTATACGAAATTAATCCAAAAATTATGCGATTAATTTCTAAATCGTATATTTATACAAGTGGTAGCAAGTGAGATTCGCTTACCTAAGATTTCATGATACCCGCAAGTTGAGGCTGATTTGAACTCCCATTTGTCGCCAATTATCGAGCTACACATTTATATATTTTTCGGGTCAAATTCGATGAAATACATATTTTATAATTATTCTGACAATCAAATTGGTCCATTCGACCACTTACCGGCTTACCCGTAACTCGACTACATCGTCGATTTTTTCTCATTTTTTTTCTGGCTGAACCGGTTCGGTCTGGTTCAACCCAGTTCAGAACGGTATGGGTCACCCCGGTTCAGTCTGATTCAACTTTCTCGCTCGTCGTTCAGAGCTTCACCGGTCGATTCTTCATCGACTTTCGTCTCCAGCTTGTCCGCGAGGTAGTCCGGTGCATGGATCTGGGGTCGATTTTGCTAAGGCTTGTCGAAAAGTGGTCAGTCCGGCCTCTTCTCTCCTCTGACGTCGGAACCCATTTCCTTCTCTCTCGATTGACGCTGTTTCTGGCCGATCTGCTCCTGGATCGATGCCGTTGTCGCCCTTTCTGGCCGATAGCCAGTGTTCCCCCTTCCTCGACATCCGATCGTGTCCCTTTCCTCCCTTTTTCTGATTTCCCTCTCTTCCTCTCGGTTTCATCTTTCTCTCTTTGATTTGTCGACATTTCTCGCCTAGTTCAGCGTGGTAACCCTTCACTCCTATTTACCTGTAAGACCCGAATTTAATTAAAATATGAAAATTAAATAAGAAAAGATGGGGGAAGTATGAAGGAAGTCGGGTTAAATTAATCCCGAACACGTGTAAGGGCAAAACGGTCAAAAGACCGAAGGTCGGTATAATTTCGATAAGGAAATTTAATTAAAAATATGGATTTAAGAAATCTTGGTCAATAAAAGTGAAATAAATTTATTTCGGATTAAATTGATCAAGATATTAATTTATTGGAATTAATCGGGATTAATTGGAATTTTTAGTTCGAAAAAATAATCCCGAAAATAATTGAAAAATATACCGAAAAGTCACCCGAGACAACATCTCGAAAATACGAAGAAATTATACCCGAAAAAGAGGTTAAAATATAATAAATAAATTAAATAAAATTAAATTAAATTAATTAAATTAGAATAAAATTATAATTTTTGAGAGATATTTTGGGTATTTATAGTATTTTAAGGAATAGTGTAATAATTAAAATAAATAATAATAATAAAAATAATTAATAAAAGAAATGAAAAAAAAAGCTGGAAAACGCGAAAATCGCGAAAAGCAGAGGAAACGGAAACGAAGCAAACGGAGGCTGAAGACCGGCGAGCCACCGGCGAGCCAGAGACCCAAGCGAGGGCCGACGAAGGAAGCCCGACGCCAGGCGGTCCTTCAGCCACCGGAGACGCGCCGTTTGGAGGCCGGAGGACGCCGAAAAACAGAGGAGAAGCCGCGGGAGAAAAAAGGGAGATCGACGGCGAACGGCGCCGATCTGGCCAATCCCACCCCTAGCCGAACGTTCCCAAGGCCAAGACGAGTAGATTGGCGGTGGTGGCAGCCACCGAAACCGGCGGACGGCGTCGAAAACAGAAAGAGAGGAAAGTGGGTACCGACGGAGGAGGAGAACGGCCGGACCGGCGACTTTCCGGCGGCCTTGGGCGAAGCCGAGCCCAGATCTGAGATGCGGACGACCTAGCGGAGCGATTGGCGGTGGAAGCCGGCGGAGAACCGGCCGGAAAGGGGGTGAACCGGCGGTGAACCGGCCGAACCGGAGTGAACCGGCGGTCTGAACCGGTCCGAACCGGACTGAACCGGTTCAGCCAAAAAGAGAGGAAAAAAGGAAGAAAAAGGGAAAAAGAAAAAGAGAAAAAAGTTGGGGAAAATTCCAGTGATGCAATCGAGTTTCGGGTAAGTTAGTGAGCGGTCGAATTGACCCGATTTAAGTTTCGGAGTATTTAATTTAATTAATTTTCGACTGGAAACTTACCCAGAAAAATTATGAAATTGTATAGCTCGACGATTGGCATCCACCGAAGGCTCGAGACAGCCTCGAATTTTGTACTAGCATGGAATCTCGGGTAAGTGACCCTTATTTACGACAATTACCTCGTTATGCGTGATATTGATTTAAATTTTGCATAAATTGAATTAAATTATGGAAATTTAGATAAATTGTCGTAAATATTAAATTTAGCTATTCGAGAATTAGAACGAGGCCCGATAAATTATTGGTGGGTCCAGTGAGCCCAATAGGCCTCGATAAAGTGAAAATTAAGTGAAAAACGGGCTTAAGGCCGATTAAGGCCCATTAAGGTGCAATCGGGCCCAATAGGGGTAAACGGGCCCCCAATGATTTAAATTAAGCCCAGAAAATATTAAATACAATTAAATTGTATAATATCTGACTTGAGGAATATTTATACGCAGTTCCGAAAGTTTGATTGAGAGCATATCGGACTGCGCGACGAGATAACAACGGAAAAGGAAAGGTCAGACTCGACAGAAAAATAAGGTAAGGGAATTCTGCGGACTGCTAGAGGTAAACTTTACGAAGTTTTAAATTCAGTGCAGTCATTTAAAAATTTATCTGAAGGGTCTAGAGGTCGAAGAATAATTTTAGTGCCCCGTATGGGCAAAATTACTAAAATACCCTTGTTAAGGGTAAAATTTACAAAGTTAGGAAAAATTGGGAGGAGCAAGAACAAAAGGTTTCTGCTCATTCTGGAGGTGTTTTGATGCATGCATGAGTAGGCTGGCTCACCTTGAAAGAAAATGCACAGCATTGCATACTTTCAACGTGATATTATTTTGAAAACTGTTTTGAGGAAACAGAGCCGCCTACGTGTTTTTATTGACATGTGACGTGCTAGAGCTCAGCTCGCACGATGTTGTCGATTTGTGTGATGCATGCATTAGTGCTAGAGCGAGAGCTCGCACTAGAGTTTTACATGCATAGGTGCTAGAGTACAACTCGCGCCAGATTTCATATGCTTTTTCGAGACAGGGTGCTAGAGTTTAACTCGCACCAGATTTTATAAGATTTTCATGTGATTTATATACAGAGTGCTGAGCTTAGCTCGCACTAGTTTTACCGGATTTGTGGAGTAGCGCTGTCTGCCCTTGGAGTCAGCCAAAAGGCCCAACAGGCTCAAGAGACCTCTTAGGTGGGGTGAGAGTGAGGGATGAGGTTGGCGGCCTTGTGGGGATGTAAAGCGGGCTCTGCCAGTTTTATTTGACTTGATGAGAGTGCTGAGCATCGCTCGCACTGATTTTATGAGAACATGCGATGAGCCGTGCTTGGAGCATCGGGTAGACTGTGTGTCACCGATTTAATAGGCTCGCACGTGCGTTTTGAGACATGGCATGAGCATTGAGAAACAAAACCTCTGTGGGAAGCAGGCCAATTGGGCTGGAGTACCTAGAGATATTATATGGGTTCACGGAGTACGATGTACCGTGCAAGTAGCATGGAGTACGATGTACCGTGTGGTATCTTCGGATACGGCATCTCTGGATGCAGCATCTTCGGATGCCTGGGATCGGATAAGACTGACGGGATGGATTGACCCACCTCCTGGGCGGTTCCCGATCATGGTGAGAACCCACACACTAGGATCCGTGTAGCTGAGGAACTCCCGAGGACAGATATGGCCATAGTCCTAGTTATTGCCGATATACAGATATTGCCTCGTCTCGCATGTCGACGATTTCGATGATTTAAACTGAGTTTTTAAACTAAATTGCATGATGATATTTCCATGCTTTTCAAACCCACGTGTGATGTAAACCATTTTCATGGTTTTGTTTGAGTCAGGATCACCCGAAGGAGGGGTCGAGTCCTGACTTTACTGTGAAATTTTAAACGAGAAAGATATGATTTTGAATATACTTGCATGTTGAATTTTTCGTGCAAATGTGTTTTACATAACATCATAACGCATATCATTGTTTTAAAATGTGTGGAGAAAGGGTGGTTTATGCATGGCACCACGTTCATGTAGGTAGTATGGTTACCTACTTGTTCGTAGGATTGCCTTACTGAGCTTGATATGCTCACCCCTTTCATTTTCTCCCACAGATAATCTCCAGTTGAAGTTGTGACGACTCAGTACTGCATTCCGGATATCCGCTGCTGCCCATCAACATAAGGTATATACACTTGTACATATTGTATCTACATAAGCATAGCACAGTAACATGTTTATAAGCAACTTTAGGGGATGTATAAATATTGTAAACAATTATAAATGACTGGAGAAGAAATAAGTTAGATGGTAATTGAATGGTGGGACTGGCATTGACGCACAGCCCAATTATTAGTGGAGTGTTGGTCACGATTCGAGGACAGGTAAGAATTTAAGTAAATAATAAAACGCGAAAAATTAACTCTGATTTTTGGGTAGTTTGGGTTGTGACATTACCGCTCGCCTAAGTCTCCTTTTCCAGTGGTCTCCTCGCCGGGGAGGGAAGACTTTTGGGAGGATCGGGAAAACCCGATCCCCCTTGGTCTTTCTCTGTCACGCGACAGAGTTTGTTTTATTTTTTTATATATTTTATTTTTTATTATATATTATATATTATTTATTTATTTATACTTTTTTATTTTTTATTATATTTATTTATTATATTATTATATATATATATTTTAAGTTTACATTTATCTATTTGTTTTATTTTATATCAGACTTACAATTTTATTTCCACTTGTACGTTTTTACAAACAAATTTCAGGAAAATTTTGGGGATTTACATCGATAGACCAGGGTAGACCCGAGGAAGGGGTCAGGCCCCCGATTTTATGATTTTTCACTATGCTGATAGATGTTTTTAGAGGATTTTATGATACGTGACCTTGAAAGAAGGGTGATTTTATAACCGAAGTTTTTAATGAATTTTAATGAGTTTGATTTATGAGATGCTTAACCCCTTCAGGTTATTTTATATTGCAGTTTTAATGAAATGATTTAAATGCAGTAGCATGATGAGTTTTCCATGCGTTAATGATAAATTCATGAAAAGAATTGTTTCTCATGATTTGTTTTACATGGCATGATCTTGATTTACCTCATGCTAAGTATGATTTAATGATGTCACATAAAATTCATTTGATGCATGAATTACATGATTTCTATATGCACAAATAGTTTTGATAAACTATGGCATTGAAATATGCATGATTTTGTGTGTAAGCTTTTAATGAAAAGAAATGGATTTTAAGGGCATGGTATTATGAGCATGTAGATAGTGGAGCTATCTACTTACTTGCATAATTGCCTTACTGAGCGTGTGGTTTGCTTACCCCTGTTATTTTCCCATATTTTTAGAGTACTCGCAGTGGTCAGTGAGCGACTGATGACTTGCATTCTTGGTATCCGCTGCTTCCCATCGAGAGACAGGTATACACATTTGTATAGTTTTGTATCTAAATACTTAATGCACAGTACTACAAACGGATATGATGTCGAGGATGTAGGGTTATGTAAATACCATTGTGTATGTATTTAGTTAAAGTCAAAAGATAGTAAACTCTGATATGTGAATGTGATTATGAAAATGGAATTGTAATTAGGTGAGAGGTGACTAACACCAAATGATAGCCCAACTGTTTGTAGGATGGTCACGATGAGAGAAAGGTAAGAATTAAATAGTAAATGAAAAGCGAAAAATTTACTCTGATTTTTAGGAAATTTGGGTCGTGACAGTTTTTGGTATCAGAGCTAAGTTGGCCTGATATGAGTCGGTGTTAGTGGTTAAGGAAGTTTATATCCCTATGTACTGTGCATTGTTTAGATACAATTGTGTATATCGAGATGGAATTGCAGCTAAGAATTTGGTTTTGAATGTAAGAATATAGACTCACTAACTGATAGCCGCTATGGTAGAGGGGTGAGTACACGAGCTCGAGGCCATAGAGGTAGGCCTGAGAGTTGTACTGAGTCGCCACATGAGACTCGAGATGAGATAGAAGTGGAGGCTAGTATTGAGCATGCCCCACATGGTCCGACAGAGAGACCAGATAGTATTGATACACGCTTCACGAGGTTAGAGTGGAGTGTGGAGAATATTTGGTGAGCTATTTGCTTAGAGTATACTTGGTATATGAGGGAAAGTCGGAGCATTGGTGAAAGTCCGCTCGACCCACCTTAAGAGTTAGACATCCAGATTGGACATGCGAACATAATTGTAGATGTATTCCGGTGACAGAATATCCCGGACACTGCTTAAAAGAAATTACAGATAAAATTCTTTACTCTGACCCAGAGAAACTGGTTGATTAATGAGTATGAAACTCAGTTTATATACCTACCTAGATATGACCCCGACACTATGAACAGTGAGAGTCGGAATGTTTGAAAGTTCATGGAAGGGCTCAGATTGTCAATTAGAGTCTGATTAGGCCGTTAGATATTACTACCTATGCCAAGGCAGTACGCACACTACAGTTGTGTGAATAAGATCATGAGTTGCATGCCTCTAAAATTAGGAAATGCAGTAAGGGCCGAAATAGAGACAAAAGAGAATAGAGAATGACAGGGATGTCTGAATGAAAAAAAAAGGTAGTTTGGTAAAAGCTTAGAGCTGATGAGTCATGGGGTAAGATGATTGGTAAGGCCCCAATGTATCCAATTTCAGCACTTTTGAGGGGTATTGTGATTTGAGGACCCCGACCTGCTACGGAACAGTGTAGGATGTGTGGTAGATACCACGGAAATAAGATGTTGGACGAGGGCGAGTATATGCCTTGGACCAGGACACTACTGATGTTTCATCTGATGTGGTGGAAGATACCACACTGGTTGTGAATAATAAAGTAATTAGTTTAATTAATCTTGGTGCCACGCATTTATTCATACTGCCTTCAGTTGCTTATAAGCTAGTGAAAGATGTGAAGCCTGTACCCTTAGGCAAGGTGATGATTGATAGGCCCAAAGGTTTTGTTCCGCAAGTGCATGGGTCGTACAAGTAATAATGGGATTTGAGTCCCGAGTTATCGTCCCACAGAGAAGTTGATCAGCCTAATTAACTACCGGTTAATCTTACCCTAAGTATATTCTACCAAATTATAAAATTAAGGTGGGTGATCTACATAGCTAGAATTAAAAATACTAAAAGCAATAAAATAATAAAACTATAAAATAAAGGAAATAAAACCAAGCTAAAATTACTTACAAAGCTCCACGCAATTAAAAGCAAAAACCTACAAAAGAAAATTAAAACAGTTAAAACGAATTAACGCAATTAAAATGCGAATATAAAAATAAAGGAATAAAATTAATTAAACTAAAATTTAAACAAACTTAAAATAAAAATGCATGTAATTAAACTAACTAATAAAAATGTAAATTGATTAAGAAATCAACTACAAATCTAAAAGTCTAAAATATTAAATCTAAATTAATCCTAATTATCACTAATTACTAACTTAACAATAAAAATTAACTAATGCATGAAAAATAATTTTTGGATTTTTCACTAAAACTGAAAATGCATAAACTGAGTTTATCTAAATTAATTTTAAGCACAACCCCTAATACTAGAATAAAAATTAATTACTGATTTAACTAAATCTAAGTTAAACTAATGAAACAAAGAAAATATAACTATCATGCAATTGAGAAATCAACTAACTAAGCTAACTAATAAACTTGAAATTAATCTATCTAATAATGCATGTAAAATGAATTAACAACTAAAATGGGCTAGCCAAACGTGGCCTTATCAAATAATAAACAAGTGGTCCCGATTTTGTTTAGCAAGTGCACTGTTGCACTGTCTTCTCCGTTAGTTTGATCTGCCTCCAGGTGCTATGGACATGCGGCCAGTCTGCTTTGTCCTGTATTCTGCTCCTGCCGTGCGGCTGCTCCAAACTGCTGTCCTACCCAGCTAGCAGGCACGTCCGACATGCTGTTCTGCTTCACACGCCCTCTGCCCAGCTAATGTCTACTGCAACATGTTGCTTCTGATTTCTGCATCACTTTGCTCATGTACAACTGCTGGGTGCCAAGGGATTACTTCAACAACAGCAGCCGCATCTTGGTCTAACATCATCTTCAGCCTCCTCGGTGCCCAACTTTATGCTCAACAGCAATAACAACAAGCAACAAAACCAGTTAGCACAAAACTTATAGAAACAAAAAACAATAACCGAAACAGAGCATAACAGAGAGTAAAAATGCACGGGTATGAACTTATGCTCCTACGGATTACTTCTTGCGACTTTACATCGAAAAACTCATCCCAACCTTTTCACTAACCATTAACAAGCAGATAATGAGCAAATAACTATAATGTGGACTGAAATGTAGTAAATGAAATGATTAAAGAAACATAATGAACATGCAGTAAAAATGGAAGCTACACTCTAAATGCAACCAAGAACTGAAACATAAAATGCATGAAATCAAGAAAAGAAAGAATAAGAAAATACAGCAACCCAGAAGACTAAAATCGAGAGAAAATAAATAGATATAAACAAATTAAACAGCCATGGAAGTAACACTCTCAGACTCATAGCTCATTAACAGGACAACTCATCACCATCGGTTTCCTCTATTCTAGCTTTTTAATGGCATGGTTCCACATTGCTTTAATGTGAAATAATGCCTAGCATTTGCCCACATTCAAGCACCGAAACCAAATAGCATAGATAAAGGAAGAAGTAGGAACCGAATGTATACAGAACACAAATCCGAGAGCACTTAAAGATGATGGCTTCTTTGAAATAAAACTAAGGAAACATAAACAATGTTCAAGGAAAAACCGACAGCTATAATAAAGAGTAATCTTTGTGAATAAAAATTGGCAAATAAAAGAGCTAATGGTTCCAAACCGAGAGCATGAAATGAAAGTGAGTTTCTATTGAAATGAAATTTAACAAAGATTAATGAAGAACATGAAATGAATAGTAAAACAACTTGTAGAAAAAATTATGTGAAAATTTAAAGAAAACTTTTAAAATTAATCTAAAAGCTATTCTACCCTAACCTACATACATTTTCAATTGCCATTATGTTCTATTTATACACAAACATAGGGGTATAATGGTAATTTTTCATCCTAGATGAGTTGGCATTATTTGGCCACTTGTCTTCAATTGATTTGCTGTAGAATAGATATTTTCACATCACTTGTCGATTTATCCAGTTGGCTGTGCGATATGGCTCGGTGTGTGCTTTCTAGAATATTCGCTCGGTGTCTGTTGATCTTATCATTTCAGAGCAAATAAAATATGGACACCTGGTATCACACATGTCCAGACGACTGGTGACTCGGTCTGTAAAATTTGAAGTGGTCCAATCTCCTTTAGCTCGTTTTCAGCCCAATTTCATCTGAAACGACTGAGTTTCATCCGAATTTAATTTATCTACACATTAAAGAATTTTAATTAAATAAAGGGGATTATTAATAAAATAATATGAGGATTAAATAAATAATTAGGAATTTAAGCACAAATAATTCTATAAAAAATAGAATTATCAATGATAGTTAGCTGATTATCACTAACTGAATATGAGTATAGGGATTGTAAGTTGAAATGGGGGAAAAAGGATATGTCAGCCGATTTTATTCAATGGAATATGAATAATTTTGAAGTAATATTTAAGAATAGATTGATTCGGCTGCAAACTATGATGTTTAGATTGTTATCCTAAGATAGTGATGTTTTCACCCCTGAAAAGTGTATTGTAAGTTTTAACAAGTAATGAAAGAGTTGTTATAAGTGATATATGAAAGGAGATATATTGGAATAAGAGGCGTATGCAAGGTAAGAATATCTTTGACATGTAAAGTAATTTGGATTGAGGGATATGTAGTGAATATGAATTGTGACCAAGGATAATGGAGGATATATCTACACCCAATCCATGTGGTCAAGTCTGAGGGATTATAAAGGTATTTCAAAATACCTCCCCACCTGAAGACTTGACAGCGTCTAGAAGTGCACACATAACCTATAAATTGAAATCGACAGTCGTAATATATACATTTAAAATTTGGGTACCTTTGTTGGTACGATAAAGAAATATAGAGTTCGATTAATCATGAAGGTTTAAGAATTAAAATTTTATAAAAGCCGTTAATATAAAAAAGGAAATGACGTGGGTTAGTATCTTGAATGGAAGCAATTTCGAAATGACATTGTACGTTTATGCGTACATAGGTTAAGGATATGGGTGATTGGAATATTTAGTGGAACTCAACTACGATAAGGTATTTAAACCTTACCTGGACCGATTGGTTGTCATCTTTAGCAATGATATTTCGATGTATTCGAAGTCCAGGGAAGAGCATGAGTAGCAATAGGAAACTGTCTTGTAGAAGAGTTGTTGAGAGTTTCTCGAAATGGGCTGCTTAGTTGACACGTCTTGTTTGGAAAAAGATTGCATGCCAGTGGGATGATAAGTATGAAAATGGCTTCCATGAGTTTTGGTATATTGAAGTAATAAACTGACCACCGTAATTATTCTCACCATACCCAACAACTCAAGAGGTTCTTAGTGTGTATGGATACCTCAAAATAAGGATTGGGCGGTGAATTGATGTAAAATGGGAAGATAGTCATTTATGGATCCAGATAGTTCAAGGACCATGAGAGAAACTATCCGACCCATGATTTAGAGTTGGCAGCCATAGCGTTTACACTAAAAGTATGGCGCCACCACTTAAATGGTAAGAAATTTTGGATATGCACTGATCGTAAAAGCCCCGAGTATCTGTTTTCATAGAAAGAGTAGAATATGAGATAACCAAGAGGGTTAGAGCTTCTAAGGATTATGATTGTGAACATTATACCACCCAGGAAAGGCTAATGTAATTGCTGATGCCTTGAGCAGAAAGAGCCTCAGGATGGTATCACATATGATGGTCAGGGAGCGTGAGCTGCTGGAACAGTTGTCAGCCTTAGTAGTGATGTGATCCCTTCTGATGATGACTGTGATTTTGTGACAGCTAGCCTGAGGTTAGAACTAGATTTGAGTGATCGAATTTGCCAGGCTTAACGTAATGATCAACATGGTGTCGATAGTATGGGTCAGATTCAGAGGGGGACAGTGACAGAGTCTACAGAGAGTGATGATAACTTACAAAGGTCCAGAGATAACATAAGTGCTCCCTAGGACCATAGTTGCTGAGATAGTGTTATTGTCAGAAGCTCACTCTTTGGGATATATAGTGCATCCGGAAAATAATAAATATATCAGAATATCTAAAAAGGGTATTGGTGGTCAGATATGAAAAGAAACATTGTAGAGATTGTGGACAAGTGTCTCGTATGTCAGCAGATTAAGGTAAAGTACTAGAAGTCTGCAGGGTTATTGCAGCCTCTACTTTTATTGACATAGAAATGGGAATAAGTTACCATGAATTTCGTGATGGGTTATAGAGGACCCGAAGGAATCACGATGCTATCTAAGTGATAGTCGATAGATTGATTTAGTTTACCCACTTTCTGGCTATGAAAATCTCCAGATACTCTGAGTGTGTAGGCGAAGTTATGTGTACGGAAAAATTGTGGAATACTTTGTAGCGTTCCAGTGAGTATGATACCAGATAGGGATTCCCGCTTCACTTCCCACTTTTGAAAATATTTTTTTAAAGCTATGGGAACCCGATTGAGTGTTAGCACAATTTTCGTCCTCAGACAGATGCTCAGTCAGAGAGGACTGTACAGGTTTTAGAGGATATGATGAGAGCGTGTGCCATTGATTTTATAAGCTCCTGGGATGATCAATTGTTACTAATCAAATTCCCCAATAATGACAGTTGGCTCTTGAGTATCAGGATAACATTTTATATGAGGCATTGTATGGTCGTATGGAGTTGTTTCCTGACTTAGATAAGAAGAAGTGGCTGACAGATAGAGAATTGTTCTCGAATTGGTAAGATAAACCTCTGAGGATGTTCAGTTGATTTGTGAAAGATTAAGAACACCTCAGAGCAGACAGAAAAGCTATGCTGACAAGAGACAAAAAACCATTGGAATTCACCGAGGGTGAATCAGTATTGTTGGTAGTTACATGCCCTTAGGACATAGCATAAGGACATAACGAGATTCGAAAAGAAGGCAAATTGAGTTTTGTTAGATCGAATCCTTGAGATATTGGACAAAGTGGGAGATAAGGTCCATAGGTTGGCGTTACCACCTGAATTAGCAGGCATCCATAATGTGTCCTATCTTATGATTCTTCGAAAAATCCTATCCGGACCTAGCATATGTAATCGGATATGTGCTCCAACAGCTTAGCTCAATGAAAATATAACGTATGTTGAAAAATCGATTCGGGTATTAGACGGAAGGAGAAAGTGTTAAGGTTTAAGATGATCTCCCTAGTCAAGTCCGTTGGTAGTATTACACTCCGAAAAAAGTCACATGTGAATTAAAGAGTATGATGCAATAGAAGTACCCGGAGTTGTTTCTGGACCCATTTGACTTGGTTCTAATTTGGAGGACCAAATTTCTTAAGTGGGGGAGATTGTAAGACCCGATTTTATTTAAAACACGACATGAGAAAAGATCAAATGAAGGATTAAAATGGTAGTCCCGAACACGTGCAATGGTAAAAAGGTTAAAAGACCAAAATTTGGTATTAATCGGGATAAGAAAATTTAATTAAAAATAATGGCTTTGAGAATCTTGATCAATAACGAAGAAATAATTAAATTTCGGGTTAAATTGATCAAGATATGAGTTTATTGGAATTAATCAAAATTTTTACCTCGAGAAAATATCCCGAAAGTATTCAAACAATATACCGAAAATACGAAATAGGATCGATAAATTCATTTAGTGATTAAATGAATAAAATATAATTTTTAAGATATTTTGGATTTTAATTGAATAAAATAATAATAATAATTGAATAAATAAAGTAAAAAAAATGAAAATTCTGAAGAAATTACGACACAGAAGAAAACAGAAACAAAGCCTGAAACTGAAGGCCGAACCCGAGGATATCCCTCCATCCGACGAACACCGGCGAGGCTGAGGGGCTGACGAGGGCTGGTGAAGGCAGCCCGACATCAGGCGACCAACCAACAGCGACGACGCGCCGTGGAGAAGTCGAAATTAGGAGATCGACGGAGGGGAGGCAAAAAGGGAGAAAGGAGATTGGCGGCCATCGGCGTCGATTCGAGCCACCCCGAGGCCCGATGATGGATGCCCAAGCGTTGGCCCACCGAACGATATCGAAAACGGCCTGAGAACCGGCCGGATGGCACTAAAACAACAAAAATGAGGCCTAAACCGGTACGGTCGGTTCAGCGTTGTGATGGTATGCTGAAACAGACCGGACCAGTTCAGCTAAAAAGAAAAGGAAAAAGAAGAAAAAAGAGAAAAAAAGAGGAAAAATTAGAGAAAAATCCCAAAGATGCAATCGAGCTATGGGTAAGTCGGTAAGCGGTCGAAATTGACCGATTTAAATTTCAGAATATTTAATTTGATTAATATTAGAGTGAAAATTTACCCAAAAAATATTTAAATGTGTAGCTCGACAATTGACATCAAATGAGAGCTCGAGACAGCCTCGATTTACATATTATCAAGGAATCTCGGGTTAGTAACCCTTATTTACGACAATTTGCATCGTTATGCATGTTAAAAATTACCATATCAATTACGGATTTAATTTTCGCACTAAATGAATTATATTCTGAAAATTGGGATAAATTGTCATAAATATTTAATTTAGCTATCTGAGAGTTTAGAACAAGGCTCAATAAATACTGATGGGCCCAATGAGTCCAATAGGCTTCGATGATGTGAATAATAAGTGAAAAACGGGCTTAAGGTCGATTAAGGCCCATTATGGTGCAATCAGGCCCAACATGGGTAAACGGGCCCAATGATTTAAATGAAGCCCAGAAAATATGAAATACAATTAATTGTATTGAATTTGACCTCATGTATATTTATACGCAGTTTCGAAGATTTGATTGAGAGCAAATCGGACTGTATGATGAGACATCAGTGAAAGGTCAGACTGTACATAAAAATGAGGTAAGGGAATTGTGTGAGCAGCTAGAGGTAACTATGCGTATTTTAATAGCTTTTGTATACACTGAATATGTATGTAGACACTGATTATGTATAAAGGTCCTAGAAAATGGTTTAAAGATTTTAAGGACTTGAAATAGGAAAATACTATTTTACCCCTATTAAGGGAAGTTCACCTAAGGATGGTGAAAGCATGACATGCATGATTTAAGGAATTTTCCGAATTAAGGAATTTTCTTAGGTTTTAAGCAAAGCAAATCGGTAGATTGGCCAATAATTGCATAAGTTTCACAAAATAACACTACGTAAGTGTTATTTATATTTAAATGAAAATTCTTTGGAAAATGGGCCAACTATCCAGTTTATATGGAAACAGATAGTGCTGACACATAACTCGCACTATATTTGCATTTGTGAGTGTGCACAAATGTGCTTGACCGGTTGCTCGCACCAACTTGTGTGACATCATATGCATGAAATGTGCTTGAGCGGTTGCTCGCACTGATTTTTATTATTGAGAAATGCATGAGAAGTGTTGGAGCCTAGCTCGCACCCTATTTTGACGGTTTTGATGGTATTGACTGTTTTCACTGAAATGCATAAAAAGGTGCTGGAGCGATTGCTCGCACTAGTTTTAATGATTTGACATGCATAAAAGGTGCTGGAGCTTAGCTCGCATCCTGTTTTAATATGATAATTTCATTTTAAAGCCGTATTGGAGCCTTGCTCGTACATGATTTAATCGATTTAAATTGCATAAAAGCCGTGCTGGAGTGTAACTCGCACGAGATTTGATTTATTTATACATAAAGCCGTGCTGGAGTGTAACTCGCACGAGATTTGATTTATTGATGCATAACACCGTGTTGGAGCTTGCTCGCATGAAGTTTTATATGGATTTATAACTCATTTTAAAGACGTACTGGAGTACTACTCGTACACCAATTTTACTGATTTTATGAAACAGCGCTAGAGCTTCGCTCGCACGAGGTTTTCAGATGTCATGAATATGCATGGAGCTGCTAAAGCTTTGCTCGCACAGGGAATTATATGACATGCATATAGTCGTGTTGGAGCCTCTTGTAGACTGTGTGTCACAATGAGATGATATACCCACACGTACGTACTGAGACAGAGATGGTATGGGTGGATAAGACCTATTGCAGGCACCCCCTGACTGAGATTGGATTCACGGAGTATGTTGTACCGTGTATGTCACGCGGAGTACGCTGTATCGTGGGGATTATTGGAGTGGAGTGGCATTAGCCACGAGGCAGCAAGCCTTGCCCTTACAATCCTGATGTTATGTTGTTCTGACGGCAGGATTGACCCACCTCCGTTTCAGGTGTGATACCCCGCACACTAGGTACCGTGTTGCCAGGGATCACTAGGTTATGGCCATAGTCCTTGTTGTTACTGATAGTCACCTACTTGTCTCACATGATATAACTTGTGGTCTCGATAGACCAGGGTAGACCCGAGGGAGGGGGTCAGGCCCCCGATTTTATTATTTTCCACTATGCTGATAGATGTTTTTAGAGGATTTTATGATACGTGACCCTGAAAGAAGGGTGATTTTATAACCAAAGTTTTTAATGAATTTTAATGAGTTTGATTTATGAGATGCTTAACCCCTTCGGGTTATTTTATACTGCAGTTTAATGAAATGATTTAAATGCAGTAGCATGATGAGTTTTCCATGCGTTAATGATAAATTCATGATAAGAATTGTTTCTCATGATTTGTTTTACATGGCATGATCTTGATTTACCTCATGCTATGTATGATTTAATGATGTCACATAAAATACCTTTGATGCATGAATTACATGATTTCTATATGCACAAATAGTTTTGATAAACTATGGCATTGAAATATGCATGATTTTGTGTGTAAGCTTTTAATGAAAAGAAATGGATTTTAAGGGCATGGTATTATGAGCACGTAGATAGTGGAGCTATCTACTTACTTGCATAATTGCCTTACTGAGCGTGTGGTTTGCTCACCCCCTTTATTTTCCCATTTTTTCAGAGCACTCGCAGTGGTTAGTGAGCGGCTGATGACTTGCATTCTTGGTATCTGCTGCTTCCCATCGAGAGACAGGTATACACATTTGTATAGTTTTGTATCTAAATATGTAATGCATAGTACTGTAAATGGATATGATGTCGGGATGTAGGGTTATGTAAATACCATTGTGTATGTATTTAGTTAAAGTCAAAAGATAGTAAACTCTGATATGTGAATGTGATTATGGAAATGGAATGGTAATTAGGTGAGAGGTGACTAACATGAATCATAGCCCAACTGTTTGTAGGGTGGTCACGATGAGAGAAAGGTAAGAATTAAATAATAAATAAAAAGTAAAAATTTACTCTGATTTTTAGGAAATTTGGGTCGTGACACACCAGTCCTCAGTCTCTTTGGTTGACTCCTCCTCAGCTCTGCTCTTGAGGTCTCCACCCTTTTACCTTTACTCTTTGGCTTCCCTCGGAATCTATATTGGGCTTGTGTAATATCGATACCCCTATCTATTTCTTGTGTGCGCTCGAGAGCGTAACCAAACTCTGAAATGAGAAAATCGAGCAATCTATCCTGAATGACAGGTTTCAACTCGGATAGAAACCTCTGTGTATGACGCTACTCATCCCTGACGATCTTAGGGTCATACCTCATCAAGGTGGAAAACTTGTTCTCGTATTCGTCTACCTTATGTTGCACTGTACCAAATCAAAAAATTCAGCCTGCATTGTCTTTTGAGCAGCTAGCGGGATATATTGACTTTTGAAAGCAGATAAGAAGATTCCCCATCTAATCTCTGGATGATGGGAAATTAAATATGTTTTGGTGGCTTTCCACCACACACCAGCTTGCCCAATATGCATATATGTAGGCATAAGGACCCGCTCGAAATCAGTGCACCATAGATATTCAAAGATAATTTCTAAGTGGGTTAGCCACTCTTTAGCCTTTACTGGGTCCTTTACCCCCTTGAACTCTCGAGGGTGCATCTTAAGAAAATCCTTCTTTCTATTCGCATTTCTATCATCTATCTCAGTCTGTATCGAAGGTTGAGTGACAAGAGGCGCCAGAGGAACTTGTGGAGGAGGTGGAGGTGGAGTCAATATCGGTGTGGTACCCAATGCATTGACCCCAAAATGCTGGGCAAATGACGTTGCTATGAGACCCCGTATATGTAAAGTTGTAATGTGTAATGAATGTGAATGGACTTGTAATGTAAAGTATGATCGATGTAAGTCCATGGATTCAATGTATGTATGTGTAATATGATTTGTAACGTACATACAAGTTCCATTGAGTATGAATATGAAGAAATGAGTTCCTATAAGTGATGGATGTGATTGAAACTCAAAATGGGTAGTGTGGTAAATGGATGGAAGCTGCATGAATATAAATGCTTCCATTTGGTTATATATAGTATACCTTTGGACATACAATGAATGCACACAAGTTTCAATGTGCATAAGGTATGAATGGATGCCATTTTCAAGTTATAAATGTAGATAGATGAGAAAATGGCCATGGCAGCAGATTAAGGATGTGTTGGTGTGAGTTGCAGCAAGAAAACTGCAGAAAATCTGAAAAGTATGAAGGCCAGATCGATCTCATAAGATGAAAGATCGATCTGGAAGAGCCAGAATGCTCGTCTTGGGCAATGGAATAGAGCAGATCGATCTCCAATTGGGCCAGATCGATCTCCTAAGCATTCTGTAATGAAAAGATCGATCCTCAAGCACCCAGATCGATCTCCTTAGCTCTCTGTTTGGGACCAGATCGATCTCATGCTTCGACAGATCGATCTCATGCTTAAAATTTCATGAGAATGAGAGATTTAAGGGGACCAGATCGATCTCCTCTTGGACCAGATCGATCACCTCATTCTATTTCTATATAAGGAGGGCTGAAAATCTTAAAATTTCGAGAAAAACACCAATCTTCCATTTCTAACCCAAAAACCTAACTTTCTCTCTCTAAAATCTGCCATTTTCAATAATAATTGAGGGGAGACCATTAGACATTAAGTTGTTCATCTTGAGGAAGAGAATAACATAGTTAAAACCCAAAATCCCATTGTGGGTATTGAAGGAGATAAGGGCATTGACATTTAGAGCAAGAAGAAAAATCATATTTGGTAAGATTCTAACACTCCAACCCCAGTACATTGTCTATTTAATTGATTTTGGAGTTGTTCGGCATGAGTATGTATGGATGGAAATACCTAGATTGTGTTAGAAACTAATGTAACCTAGAAAATGGAATGCCTCTAGTGTGAGAAAGTATGATTTGGGGAGTTGGTGGTTTATAGGTTATGATAAGTTGTTAGATGAGTAATGTGGGTGATTTGGAATGGTTATGTGGAGTTATAATGTGGGTTTAAGTGAAATTATGAAAATGAGCATGTAAATGCTTGACAAATGCCATAGTGAGGAAATCAATGAAATATGAACACTATGAGCTTGATATCGATTTAATATCGATTTGGAATGAGTTAATAGGCCTAAAAGAATCCATAGATTCGAGTTTTGGATAAAGTAATGAAACGAGGCCTTATAAGCGTTAATAGAAAACTATAGGTCGAATTGACTATAGTGAATGCACGATGTCATATTATATGGATCGAATATAATGCGGGATATGATTTTGTGCAGTCCCGAAGAGTTCGTTGAAGACGAATCGAACCGTACGAGTAAGCAGCTTAAGAAAGTGGAATCACACATCGCGATTCCAGGTAAGGGAATTCTGTAAGTATATAGAGGTAGCTGCTCGTAATTTGCGGGATTATAGGGTGTTTATGAAATGCATGAACGTTTGAGAAATTGGTTGTTCGGTATGCCAAAATAGTTGTGAATATTGGATGATTTGGTTTACATGGATGTATAAAAAGGGATAGTAAGGCTAATAATTGCATAAATCAAGTGTTTTGAACGCTTTCACAAACCATGTGTTTGGTTTCAAACGAATTGATAAATAGGTTGGCTATTGTGGTTTGATATTTGTAGCACATGTGAAGTGCCAAATATGTTTTGAGATAGTTTTAAAAGCTTATGAGCCGCCTATCATGTTTATGTGAATTAAATCGTGCTAGAGCCTAGCTCGCACCGGGTATTGATGTTTTCATTTGTATGAAACGTGCTAGAGCTTAGCTCGCACCTTGATTTGGAAACTATGATGATGTTTATAAACCGTACTGGAGCTTCTGCTCATATGTGGCTTTTGAGTGGTTTGTCTTATGAGTATAACCGTACTAGAGCTATGCTCGTACGCGTCTCTTTATGAGAGGATGCATGAGTCGTGCTAGAGCTTTGCTCGCACAAGTTTGCACATTGTGATACGTATAAGGTTGTGAAAGTTGGTAAGATCCTTAAGCCCTACATCCTTAAGCCAACATCCTTAAGCCCGAGGAGGCGAGGAGGCTCTGTTAGGCGGGGAGGCTCTGTTCGGTGGGGAGGCTCTCTTACGGAAGGATCCTTAAGCCCTACATCCTTAAGCTAACATCCTTAAGCCTAAAGAGGCGGGGAGGCTCTGTTCGGTGGGGAGGCTCTCTTACGTTGGGATCCTAAAGCCAACATCCTTAAGCCCTGGAGGGGCGGGGAGGCTCTGTTAGGCAGGAAGGCTCTCCTACATGGGTACGGTAAGATCCTTAAGCCCTACATCCTTAAGCCAACATCCTTAAGCCCGAGGAGGCGGGGAGGCTCTGTTCGATGGAGAGGCTCTCTTACGGAAGGATCCTTAAGCCCTACATCCTTAAGCTAACATCCTTAAGCCCGATGAGGCAGGGAGGCTCTGTTAGGCAGGGAGGCTCTGTTCGGTAGGGAGGCTCTCCTTCACGGATATGGAAAACTCTTAGTATTGGGTAGGTAAGACCTAGGAATGGCACCCCCAATCACGATATGAGTCTGCGGAGTACGCTGTACTGTGTATATCATATGGAGTACGATGTACCGCGTGATGGTTAAGTGATGAGAAAGTCTGGCGAGGGATAATCCATCTTCGTGCCAGTATGATACCCCACACACCTGGACGCGTGTGGTCTGGGATGATTTATGATGTAGTTGGTCCACATAGGCACTTTTGATATAGTGACCTAGTTTTTATATACATGTGTGAATTGTGAAATGAAAATGTGGTTGTGATTGTGAATTGATTTGGTGGTATTTATGTGTTGAGAAAGAGGTTTATGATGTTGGTTTAAAAAGGAGGTTTCTTAATGAATTGCCCTTTTTATGAATTTAAATGAGATTGAGCATGAGATGATTTATACATGATGTTCTTTTTACCATGTTTGATATGCCAATGTACATGATTTTGACACATGATATATATGTATACTCATATGGCATAGTTTTATTCCTCATGCTCCTACCATAAATGATTTATGCATAACACTATCAGCATGTAGATAGAGTAGTTATCTACCATGCTTGCATTATTGCCTTACTGAGCGTGTGGTTGCTCATCCCTCTCTATTTTCCCCCTACAGAGCATGCATGTAGCCCAGTGAGGACTGAGGCGTGGTATTTTGGACTCTGCTGCATCTCCATCGCTTAGAGGTACATACACTGTGATTCTTTTTGTATCTAAACAATGTAAAAGCATAGTATTCTTTGAGTTGTTATTATGGGGGATGTAGATGTCAGTAAAACATGCTTTTGTATAAGTACAAGATTAAATGCAAATGTATGACATCGTTTTATTTAACTGAGAATGAATGAGATGTGGTGTTTATTATTGACTCACAGCCCAACAGTGTGTGGTGAGTTAGTTCACGACCGGGTAAGGTAACAGTAAAACACGAAAATTTTTTAGTGATTTTCGGTTAAAGAGAATGGAATTGGGTCGTGACAGCTGCTATGTTCTCAAATCCCTTATTTATGTTCTGCTCAATGCGATTTATTCGAGAGTTAGGACTCACTGGTTGTAGGGGAGGTGGTGGTGGTGGTGGCTGATTTTGCCCCTTGGGGCGGCCCCGTCTACACTCATGGTAAATGATATATTACTTGCGCCAATACTAAGAGAATTCAATTGCAACTATAACAGGTCCACACGATTTATAACTAGACAAGTACAGAGACTTGGGATGTAATCAAACTTTAAGTATCTGACATTGACAATACTAGACAACCTTTGCTCTGATACCACGAAAACTGCAACGCCTCAGAAGTACGGTAATTGGGGCTAATTTTTTTTAACTTAATTTCTAACTTAGGTTGTATTCTTATATAGTGTTGGTTACTTAGTTTCATCCTTTGGTTAATCTTTTAATCGTTTAAGGTTTATTAAAAATTTCAGCAGCATAACCTCTTGTAACTTAACCTAACCTCCTACAATAACACCAATTTATAATCACAAATAGTTGTTTTTATCTTCTTAAACTTATCATTTATCGATTCAACATACTCCATAATTAAATTAGTAATGTCTGTACTTAACAAAATCAATACATTTCATTTGTTTCCAAAACCACTTCTTTACAACTCCATAAAATTAGATTATATCCCCAAAAGTATTTACACATTAGTATCTATACAATATAAAAGTTTGGAAATAAACATCAAATGATATACATGAGCGTGTACTAAAGATAGTCTAGGAGGCTCAAAACCCACCAAATTACTCAAGTACATCGCAAATAGCTGAGCAGTCTCACTGCAGGTAATCTGAAATGAAGAAAAGAGGAATGAGCTTCTGAAAAAGCTTAGTAAGGAAGACATTTAAAATAGTCCTGATAACCCTAACAATATAACGAAAATCATGGTTAACATGTTTATTACATACTTTCGTACTTACTTTAATCAAATTACATAAACTTACATACTTATTATAGCAAAACAATATTTACTTACTTACTTTGAAATAAAATATACATACATACATACTTACAAAATCAAATTTACATATGTACTTACTAAATAAAGCGTACTTGTTTTCATAGTTTGAAGCTTTCATACACTAAAACATGAAGACTAGGCTAAATCTGTATAGCTATCATGCAGACAAAAATATGATCCTCTGTAGAGGGAATCAAATACCAATGGTCATGGTAGGGGCTGTAGACTGGATTAGGGTCGTACAACAAAGCATGAATAGTATTTGAATAATTAGCACACAGCTAGAGCATGGGCACTAGTGGCACTCGCCGTGTGGGTATGAGATACTACGAAACAGGCACCACGTGTAGTGAGAACAAGCACCACAAAGGCAAAAAGCGAACACAACACGGGCAAAACAAAACAGGCACTACAAGTGGCGGAGCTGGGCACCACAAGTAGCGGGCATGACATGCACACTGCATATACTTTTGGGGTAGCTTCTAGTCTCGGAAAATCTTACTTTCTTACTTGTTTTCATACTTACTTAAAATCATATAATTTCCATTATAAAATATTAATGATTCAAAGCTTATACAACATAGATAAAAATGTTTGGTTTCAAGATTAAACCGGGAATTCATTCCTTTCAAGGACTAAACTGGTAAGTTCAAGTTTTCCAACATAAATTTCGTATGCACTCATCCAATCATTTCATGAAATATAAATAGGTACATGAAGTCATTACTATTTTAAATTGCATCCTTTACCTAAACGGGGTTAGGGCAGCACTAAATTACCGGGTATCAGGTTTACCTTGTTTTACGTATCAATAAATTGAGCTGACCAAAATAGTTTCAAAACCATCAAATGATGATCAAATCCATCTTAACATACTTAAACATGCCTCAACTTACATAAATCCCACTAGACTCGATCATTTTGTCAACTTTCTTTTCTCGATTTTAGTGATAAAAGTGTCGGTTTAAGTGATTTTTGATAATTTCTTTTCTCCTGACTTCAAACTTATAAACTCAATAACCTAAGCACTTATTCAAGTCTCTAGTTATCATATGACAACTTATCAAATTTACTAATTCTCACACTTTTCAATTTTTCTCTAAATTGAGCTATAAATCGGACTTTTCGGTATTAATCTAACATTCTACAACATTCAACACAACCAAATTTTATCTCTACCATAACAAACAAGGGCTGGCCAAAACTACACATGCCTCTAGAATTTTTTTCTTCATTTTCTACTTAAGCAAAAATCATTTAAATTTATCAAACAACAACATATCTAACTATCATCATCTTCCATCAACTTCTCACCTACTTTCAGCAACTTTGACCACTCCTTCTTGCTCTAGCAAAGATTCGCAGTTGTATATAAACATGTATACAACTTAGAATCATAAAAAAAGCTCAAAAATTAGCCACGAACTCATAAATTTAGTTTTCTCTTACACTAGAAATAGGGCAGATTCTGCCCCTATTCTTCTCTCTGGCGTTTCACCTTGAAAATAAGCTTATTTAAGGCTGGATTTTTTATATGTTGTAGAAGACTTAGGAAGGAAGATTTTATCATTCTTGACCAAATTCTAAAAGTGGCCAAAAGGTGGTCGACAAATTTGGACAAGTCTAGCTTAGAAAAGACGCCTACGGCAGAAAGGGGAAGGGATAAGTCTCGGGTTTGAAGTTGGTTGGGGATGTATTTTAGCTTTCCAGAAAGAGCATGAAATGTTATTTAATTCAAGAAAAGATCCAAGTTAAAGGCCTTCTAGAAGGTCTTCAAATTTGGCTTTTTTGTTGGGCTAACAGATTTCTAGGCTAGGGCAGCTTGTAACCCTGTTTTCATAAATTCCAAAAAAAATATTTCTAGCTTAATTTCTTCCAAATTTCCACTTCTCATGTGTTATAATAAGTCCCTAGTATGTTCCATAAAAATTTGGGGCCTACTTGTTTGAGAAAAGTTTCCCGTTTGAGCCCATTTTGTCTAATTTGGTCATTACCGATTGAAATTTCTTAATATTTTCAATTTATTTTAAAATTTAATCTGAGTACCGAGACCTTAATATTTCCACTCAATTTTCATTCCCTAAGTCGATTATGCCTTATACTAATTTCTTATGGCCTCAGAATAATTTTTATGAATTTTTGGAATTTATTCCAAATTTATTTCACTTACTAGGCCCAATTTCTCGGTTTAGTGTTAACTCGAGTTTTTACTAACTTTTTCACTTCCAATACCTTAGTTTCACCTTCTAACCACCAAAGCATACTTATACATGCAATCTTTAAGAAATAATTGAATTTGAAACCTTACCTCAAGCTTCGTGCCATTAACCCGAGTGCTTTAGTCATTCTGGGCCTGCATAATATTATTTCGAGTATCTTTATTACTTTCTAGTTTACAAATAAATAATAAATAAAAAATTTTGGGTTTCACAAGACGTGACCTAGATATTTCTAATAGCCATGGCCCCACTCTCGACATGCTCAAGGCATGTATAACACTTACTCATTGGACGATTGTAAGACCCAAAAGTTCGGTGTCATTTCTTAAGAAGTTGTCATTATAAATATGGATTCATGTAATCTTGATCAATAAAGAAGAAATAATTGAATTCCAAGTCCAATTGATCAAGATATGAATTTATGGCGATAACCCGAAATTTTTCACATCGGGAAATTATCTCGAAAATATGAAAAAAAAATTTTGAAAAATAATAATAATAAATAAAAATATTTTCGGAGAAAAAAAAGTAAAATATGATGTACATATATATTTGTCGAAATAAATTAAATAATTTTATATGTACATGTGTGTGGATATTAAGGTATAAAATACTTTATTTTAGTATTAATATTATTATAATAATATTTTAAAATATAAGATATTTTCTTATATATATGTGTGTATTTTATTATAAGATATTTCTAAATAAATATTATATTATATTAGAATATAATATATATATATAATAAAATAAAATGGAAAAAAAGAAAAAAAGGAAATTGATAAAAAAATGAAAACATGAACCAGAAAACGCGAAACAGAGAGGGCAACTGATCCTCTTTTGATTTTCTTCATCGGCGACCCAGAGGCAGACGAGGAGAGAGGTGTTGGGCGAAGGGACGACGGACAAAGAGGGAACGTCTGACAGCCACCACACGCCCTGTATCGTCAACAAACGGGATATCGGAGAGGGAGAGGTCGCAGGAGAGAAGATGGAATCAAGCGAAATCTGGCACCGATATACCCCAGCCCAAGCCAACCGAATGGTGCTCTCCATCGCGCGACCTCCCTGGACAAAAAAGGGGTCGAGAACCAGTCGACAAAGCTTCTGACCAGTGAAATTGGCACTGAACCAGGTCGAGTCGGTTCAGTGGAAAAAGGGACTGAATCGATCAGAACGGATTCAGCAAAGAGAGAGAAAAAAAGAAAAAAAAGGAAAAAAGGGAGAAAAATTCGATGATGCCCCAAGATTAAGGATAAGCCAGTAAGCAGTCAAAATTGATCGATTTAATTTTTGAAAAATTTATTTTGAATTATATTTGACCGAAATTGACCGGTTTAAATATATAAATGTGTAGCACGACAATAGGCGATGAATGAGAGTTTAATGGAGCCTCAATTTTTAAAACATCACGGAATCTCGGGTAAGTAAATCTCATTTACGACAACTTGTATAATTATAAGAGTTAGAAATTCATCACATAAGTTGCGAAATAATTTCGCATAAAATGCCTTATGATTAGAATTGAAAATTGACTGTCGTAAATGATTATATGAGTTATCCAAAGAGGCTTGAAAATTATTAAGATGACATGATGGTGATGTTAGGCCAAGTATTCTGCCAAAAGTTCGTAATGGGCCAAGCTTGTGTAGCAATTGACCCAATTTAGATTATGGGCCCACGTGCGACCCAATATGTGTTAATGAGCCCAATAAGTCAAACTGACTGTTGTAAATGCAAGAATTATATTTATTAGGTTAAATTGATGGATAAATAATTATCTACAACTCCGAAGAATATACTGGGAGCAAAACCAGACTGCGGGATCGAGCAGCATTGGGAAAGCGATTTTGCTCGACGTGATTCCAAGTAAGGGAATTTTGTGAGTAGTTAGAGATACCTGCACGTATTTATAAGGGTATTTACAGGGACTTAAAAATTCTGAGGGTTCTAAAAAAGGAATAAAATTTATAGAGACTCGATATGAGTAAATTACCATTTTACCCCTATTAAGGGTAAAATTTGAAAAATTAGAAAAGGGTAAATAAAGCATGGAAAACCTATTTTTGAGTGTTTTTACTGTTGTTTAGTAGAAGAATAGATAGATTTGGCCAATGTTTTCATGATTGATGAGAAATAGCACAATTATGATCCTGATTTTACTGATTTGAAATCATCCCTTTTAAAAGAGTCATCTATCGAGTTATGTGAAAACAAATTGTGCTGGAGCATAGATCACACTTGATTTCATATGTTTTCTACGTAAATTAGTACTGGAGTATGACTCGCACTAGATTTCCATGACAGAGTACTGGAGCGTTGCTCGTACTCACTTTTATGTGATTTATGCATAATAGAGTGCTGGAGTGATTGCTCGTACTCAGTTTTACATGGGTTGTACATGGCATATTACTGGAGCGTTGCTCGTACTTGATTGTAATGAGTTTTGTGCATATCATGGTACTGGAGCGATTGCTCGTACTTGTTTTGAGATGTGAATTATGCATGACCTGGTGCAGGAGTGTTACTTGCACTAGCGGTTGATTTTGTAATATGCATAAGACAGTGTTTGAGTAGGGTGTTGACTGTGTGTCTCACTCAAGACGTGCACTGTAGTTTTAATGTGATATACATGAAATGATTTAAAATCGTGCTGATTGCCTCGTATAGATTGAGTGTCATATGTATGAGATGTTCGCATGTGGATTTTGTGTCACGCCCCGGAAGCGCGGAAAAATGGAGCTAATTTAAACTTTTTATCCATTAACTATGTTGTTTTCCTGTTCATGTCTAGATTTAAAACCTCTTTTATTTTAAAAATTTCGGCAGCATAACGGTTGTGTTATGACTTAACCCAACCTGCAAAGTTTGAAACGCAGTTTATATTATTCAACCCACATCCTCAATACTTTTCATTCATATCTTAGAATCATATAACAACTAAATATATTCATTCATTTATACTGCGTAACTAAGACTCTGTATACAATCATTTACATCTATTACATCCCAAAAGTTATATACAATAGTGTCCATGCATTACATCATGTCTGGAATATAAGTAAGACTATACCTCAAGGTTACGAAAGTATCCGATGAAAGGTCGGACTACCTTGTCAATGACCACAGTCTCGTATGTGCAGTAGACTCGATATAGATAATCTGGGAGATGGAGAGGAGGGGGTGAGTTTTTCAAACTCAGTAAGAGATACATTTAAAATAGCTTTAAATACTCAAAACATGGTAAAACTCATGGTTTTATAAATTAGCATAAACATGTACTGGAGTAGAGATGCTTACATTTCATAAAAGCAGTAAAAACATGCTTAAATAATAAGTTTAAACATCATGCATCTTTGGTAAAACTCATATATAGTATGCATATCACGTCATGTAAACAAGTAAAAAGCATCTCAAAACTTAATCATGCATATCATAACATGCTTATCACTTTGAAAATGAAATCGCATTGTCATATGCACATTTCGTAAAACATACTCATGGCTACCTTTAAAATCTCATCATAAAAAAATATGTGCTCAATAGCAAATCATAAAATAGGTAGCATGAAATGTGCGAAAACGTATATATATCATTCCGTCAATTCATCGTGTAGGGTTAGGCAATCATCTCATATACTAGTCCCGAAGGACATCATACATCTGATCCCGTAGGACGTTCATCGTAGGTACATATGGCCATCGTACAGGGGAGACGTAGGACTGGATCAGGGTCGTACGCTGCCCTATCTCTCGTGCACCACTAAATGGGGACTATACGCACGAACTGACGTGCGTCACCAAGTGTGGACTATGCGCACGTTTCTCATATCAAGTCAGAGCCTGCCCGTTCTCTGGCTGTCGGCTAGGTAGATCCTCGATCATCTCCATACGCTACCCTATGTATGCGAGATCGACCCCAGATCCTCTGACTATCGTCATATCCTGCCTTTTTTACCCCACAAAAATCATTTTGGGCCTTTTATCCATTTTATCAAAATCATTTCGGGCTTCATACCCATGTATTAAAAATCATTATGGGACTTTAACCGGATTTTCAAAATCGTTATAGGATTCTAACCCGTTTTTCATAGAAAACATAGTTTTTATAAATCATTACGAGACTCTAGCCCGTTTCTCATAGAAAACATAGTTTTCAATCATTGTGGGACTCTAACCCGTGTAAATATGGAAAGCATAGTTACAATAGTTATTTCTTGGGACTCATACTCGTACCGTGAAAATATAGCTTAAAAGCTGTTTTGGGGCTTTAACCTGTATCATGAAAACATTGTTTCATAAAACATATCGGGACTTTAACCCGAAATCTCACATGAAAAGACTATGCTTTCATTTCATAAGTGAAAATCACTTTTATATACATAAACATAATTACTAAAATGTATCTCATGAAATAAAAGTCATTTTGAAAGGTTAGGATAAGTTTATTCCGGTTTTGAGTGAATAGCATTCTTTCCAATTTTCGAGAAAGCCCTTTTTCATGGAAAATAAACTAACTATCCACATAAACATTTGGTAAGGTTGAGGAGTACTAATGCTACTCTAAATTATATCCCTTACCACTTAACGTCGAAGGTAGTGCACGTTCCTCGATTTTCGAGCTCACCTCGAAATACATGTCGATAACCCGAGCTGTCACATACCAAGTTATCTCATCACATATAGCTCAAATTCATGTTAATATATTCAATATGTGATTACATCTAAAATGTTGACCAAAAGTTGACTTTTTGCTACTTTACTCGTTTTGCTCGGTTTTATCGATTTAAACCTCGATTTAAGCTTACTTAACATATTTGACACCTTTAAATTCATTTTCAATACCTCTATATGGTGTCTTACATTCCAGCAACTCATTCCACTTCATACAAGACCTTAAAGTATCGATTCTTGCATTATTTCAATAATTCACCTAGTTAAACACTAAACCGAACCTTTACAGTATAATTTTAACTGTAAATTCATTTTAATTACATCCATCTTCATCATTCCAGCAGCTAAATCATGCTGGCAGCAATTGAATTCAATCATATAATTCAATTCATCAACTTTCTTTCAACAAGAATTCATCAAAATTCACAAATTAACAACTTATCACATCATCATCACCATACCTCAACTTCTTCACTCCTTTGACCAAGTTTGTCTTCGGTTTTAGGTCTCCAAATTGTCACTAAGCTATAATACAACATGTATAGAGCTTATAAGTGTTCAGAATCATCCAAGAAGCTCATCAAATTCATCCAAAAAGTGAAGTTTTGCTTACCTCGAAACAGGGCAGTTTTCTGTCCTGTTCGTCTCTCTAACTTTTCAGGGGGTAAATGACTTCATTTAGGTCTAAATTTGTTATATGTAGTAGAGGGGAGGAAGATTAAGATTTCATATGAAGGGACCGTTGCCTGAAAATGGCCGAAAAATTCACGCCAGTCAGAAACAGGGGTAACGTCTGCGACAAAATGGGTGAGGGATAACTCTCGGGTTTTACAACAGTTCGGGATGGTTCTTACCTTTTTAGAAAGCTTATCTAGTTGAATTTCAATATGGAAAATATCAAAGTCAAAGAAAATCAGGAAGGTCATCAAATGGGATTGTTTTCATTGGCTAACAGTTTAGTAAGTGCAAGGGAAATGACTGTTCTGTTTTATAAAATTTAGCAAAATTAATCCTGATCAGATTTCTTCAAAATTCCACTTCTAAATTGTTATAATATGCCTATAGTATGTCCCATAAAAATTTTGGGGTCACTTGTTCAAGAAACATTTCACGAACGAGCTCATTTTGCGCGATTTGGCCAATACCGAGCAAAATTAAAATAAGGTTTTGGTTAGCTTTAAAAATTTATTTGAACCCCTAAATCTCCATATTTCTTCATGATTTTTATTTCCCATGTCAATTTCACCTTATAATAATTTTCTATGGCCTCAGAATAATTTTCACGAATTTCTAGAATTTTATACGCATTTATTTCCCTTATTAGGTCTGTTTTCTTGATTTAATTTAAAACCCGAGTTTAACTAACTTTTGCATTTCCAATCACTTAGTTTTCCCTTCGACACATCATTACATCCATGAACATGACATTTTTTTATAAATTCTCGGGTCTAGGATCTTACCTCAGTTTACGTGCCATTGAGTCCCACGCTACAACCGAGTGCTTTAATCGTCTACGAGCTTGTAAAACGTTACATTGAGCTATAATTTACTTCTCATAAGCATCATAATATGAAAAAATATCAGGTTTCACATTTTGAGACATGGATTGGTTACCGATGTGGTATAGGGTGGATAAGACCTATGGCAGGCACCTTCGGACCATAATGTGGGATAAGACCTATGGCAGGCACCCTAGACATACGATGGATAAGACCTATGGTAAGTACACCCATACCATGATATGGGATAAGACCTATGGCAGACACCCCAGACCATGTGGGTCCATAGAGTTGTGATGCCCTGCACACCGAGGCCTGTGTAGCCTGGGATCACAATATAGGATATGACCCTAGTCCAGGTTATTATTGCATTTAGCCATCGAGTCTCACATGATTATATCTGTGAGACCCCGTATATGTAAAGTTGTAATGTGAAATGAATGTGAATGGACTTGTAATGTAAAGTATGATCAATGTAAGTCCATGGATTCAATGTATGTATGTGTAATATGATTTGTAACGTACATACAAGTTCCATTGAGTATGAATATGAAGAAATGAGTTCTTATAAGTGATGGATATGATTGAAACTCAAAATGAGTAGTGTGGTAAATGGATGGAAGATGCATGAATATAAATGCTTCCATTTGGTTATATATAGTATACCTTTGGACATACAATGAATGCACACAAGTTTCAATGTCCATAAGGTATGAATGGATGCCATTTTCAAGTTATAAAGGTGGATAGATGAGAAAATAGCCATGGTAGCAGATTAAGGAGGTGTTGGTGTGAGTTGCAGCAAGAAAACTACAGAAAATCTGAAAAGTATGAAGGCCAGATCGATCTCATAAGATGAGAGATCGATCTGGAAGAGCCAGAATGCTCTTATTTGGGCAATGGAATAGAGCAGATCGATCTCCAATGGGGCCAGATCGATCTCCTAAGCATCCTGTGATGAAAAGATCGATCCTCAAGCACCCAGATCGATCTCCTTAGCTCTCTGTTTGGGAGCAGATCGATCTCATGCTTCGACAGATCGATCTCATGCTTAAAATACCGTGAAAATGAGAGATTTAAGGGGACCAGATCGATCTCCTCAAGCTATTTCTATAAAAGGAGGGCTGAAAATCTGAAAATTTCGAAAAAACACCAATCTTCATCTCTAACCTAAAAACCTAACTTTCTCTCTAAAAAATCAGCCATTTCCAGCAAGAATTGACGGGAGACCATTAGACATTGAGTTGTTCATCTTGAGGAAGAGAACAACATAGTTGGAACCCAAAATCCTATTGTGGGTATTGAAGGAGATAAGGGCATTGACATTTGGAGCAAGAAGAAAAAATCATATTTGGTAAGATTCTAACACTCCAATCCAAGTACATTGTCTATTTAATTGATTTTGGAGTTGTTTGGCATGAGTATGTATGGATGGAAACACCTAGGTTGTGTTAGAAACTAATGTGACCTAGAAAATGGAATGCCTCTAGTGTGAGAGTGTGGTCTGGGGAGTTGGTGGTTTATAGGTGTGCTAAAGTAGTTAAATGAGTAATGTGGATGATTTGGAATGGTTATGTGGAGTTATAATGTGAGTTTAAGTAGAATTATGAAAATGAGTATGTAAATGCTTGATAAATGCCATAGTGAGGAAATCAATGAAATATGAACACTATGAGATTGATATCGATTTAATATCGATTTGGAATGAGTTAATAGGCCTAAGAAGATCCATAGACTCGAGTTATGGGTAAAGTAATGAAACGAGGCCTTAAGAGCGTCACTAGAAACTATAGGTCGAATTGACTATAGTGAACGCACGATGTCATATTATACGGATCGAATATAATGCGGAATACGATTTTGTGCAGTCTCGAAGAGTCCGTTGGAAACGAATCGAGTGGTACGAGTAGCAGCTTTAAGGAAGTGGAATCACGCATCGCGATTCCAGGTAAGGAAATTCTGTAAGTATATAGAGGTAGCTGCTCGTATTTTGTGGGTGTATAGGGCTTTGGAAATGTGCATGGATTTATAGAAATGTGTTTTGAAGATGTACGGATGTGACTATGAATAATTGTATGAGATTTGGTGGTTGAAATGGTATTGTAAAGAAATGGGATAGTAAGGCTAATAATTGCATAAATCCAATGTTTTGATGTTTTTCAAAATGGAATTGCTTGGTTTTAAGCAAGCTTGTAGATGGGCCGTCTAGTGTTTTATTGATGTTGTGGAAAAGCATTTGTGAAGTGCTAAACCCGATTGCCGGGATTGTTTGATTGTGTAAGAGTCGCCTATCGTATTTGCATGACATAAATCGCGCTAGAGCCTCGCTCGCGCTGGATTTTTATGTTTTCACTTGTGTGATACGTGCTTGAGCTTAGCTCACACTTTGATTTGAATTGTGATGATGTTTTATAAACCGTACTGGAGCTTACGCTCGTACTTGGATTTGAGTGGTTTTTCTTATGCATATAACCGTACTGGAGCTATGCTCGTACGTGGTTTCTTCATATTTTATGCATAAATGCCATACTAGAGCGTTGCTCGTACGAAGTGATTGGTTTTGATGCATGAATTCGTGCTAGAGCATAGCTCGTGCCGGTTTTCACACTGTGGTATGTATGAGGCCGTGGTGAGAGATACGGATTAACTCAGGGAACCCAACAGGCTTGACAGACCTCTTGAGTGGGGTGAGGGTGAGGGGCTAGGACCTGACATAATCCATTCAGGGAACCCAACAGGCCTAACAGACCTCTTGAGAGGGGTGAGGGTGAGGGGCTAAGACCTGAATCAGGGAACCCAACAGGGGCGAGCAAGGCCATGAGGGGCTAGGACTTGGTATTAAGGTTACTCCCACGCGCTCTTGAGACTATAAAGGTTACACTTGGTATGGGGTAGATAAGACCTATGGCAGGCACCCCCAACCATGTTATGGGTCCGCGGAGTACGATGTACCGTGTATATCACATGGAGTACGATGTACCGGGTGATGGTTACTTGAATTGAGAAAGTCTGGCGGAGAACTAACCCACCTTCGTACCAGCATGATACCCCGCACACCGGGATCCGTGTGGTCTGGGATGATATGTGACGATTGGCCAACGTAGTCACTTGAGATATAGTAACCTGTCTCCTTGCTTGATTTACTTACTACCACATGATTTTAAATCTCTAAGTGTGATTTGTGATTGTTTAAGGTAGACCCGAAGGAGGGGTCGAGCCTCGTGCAATTGATTTGTGAAATGAAAATGAGGTTGTGATTGTGAATTGATGTGATGAGATTGTATGTGTTTGAGAAAGAGTTTTATGACGTGGGTTTAAAAAGGAGGTTTCTTAATGAATTGCCCCTTTTATGAATTTAAATGAGATTGAGCATGAGATGATTTATACATGATGTTTTTACCATGTTTTATATGCCAATATACATGATTTTAATACATGATATATATGTATACTCACATGGCATAGTTTTACTTCCTCATGCTCCTACTATGAAAGATTTATGCATAACACTATCAGCATGTAGATAGAGTGGTTATCTACCATGCTTGCATTATTGCCTTACTGAGTGTGTGGTTGCTCATCCCTCTCTATTTTCCCCCCCACAAAGCGTGCATAGTAGCCCAGTGAGGACTGAGGCGTGATATTTTGGACTCCGCTGCATCTCTATCGCTTAGAGGTATATATACAGTGATTCTTTTTGTATCTAAACAATGTAAAAGCACAGTATTCTTTTGAGTTGTAATTATGGGGGATGTAGATGTCAGTAAAACATGCTTTTGTATAAGTACAAGATTAAATGCAAATGTATGACATCGTTTTAGTTAACTGAGAATGAATGAGATGTGGAGTTTATTATTGACTCACAGCCCAACAGTGTGTGGTGAGTTAGTTCTCGACCGGGTAAGGTAACAGTAAAACGCGAAAATTTTTTAGTGATTTTCGATTAAAGAGAATGGAATTGGGTCGTGACAGAGATTGGTATCAGAGCTGTGTTGGCCTGATGTGAGTCATTTATAAAATGTAGGAAAGTACATCCCTATAGTACTGTACTTTTGTTTAGATATAACTGTGTATACCATGATGGATTAAGCTTAATAAATTATTACAATACAGGAAGTTAGGCGCTATGCCAGTTACACTCAAAGGTAGAGGGGCGAGAGCACGTGCTAGAGGCCGTAGAGGTAGGCCTGAGAGCCGTGCGGAGCCACAGACTGAGCAGGCTCCACAGAACCCTGCTAAGAGAGCAGAGGATACTTAGGCTCGTTTCGCTAGGTTAGAGCGGAGTATTGAGAATTTGGTGGAGATAGTCACGCAGGCCTTGGGCGCTGGTGACAGACGAGGTCCCGCGGCACAGCCTACTACTGAACAGGCAACTGTAGAGGCGGAGAGACCTCAGACTGCAAAGACTGCTACTGTTACACCACCTCCAGTTCAGGATATAGATTCTCCTATTGCTCCATAGTAGAGCGGTAGTGATGTGGGTTATGACTGCGACTTGAGTAGGTTGTGAGAATTTCAAGCGCTAAAACCCCCAGTGTTTAGAGGGGTGAAGGGCCCAGTGGTTATAGAGGATTGGGTGTATGAGATGGAGAAACTATATAGGTTTTTTCGATGCACTTCAGCTAAAAAGGTAGCCTTTACCGTGTTTATGTTGAAAGGCGAGGCCGAGCATTGGTGGAGGTCCACCAAGGTTATTTTGAAGGCCAGACACTCTGAGATCTCGTGGGAGATATTTCTAGAGGCCTTCAGGAGACAGTATATTCCAGCTACCGCACAGAGGAAATTACGGATGAAATTTATAAACCTGGTTCAAGGGAACCAAACTGTGGACGAGTATGAGTCCAAGTTTATGTCCTTGGGGAGATATGACCCAAACACGATGGGTAGTGAGACCCGAAAGATACAGAAGTTCAGGGATGGATTGAGATTGGCCATCCGGACTAAGCTAGCTCCCTTCGACATTATGACTTATGAGGAGGCTGTAAATAAGGCTCAGTTGTGTGAGCAAGACTTTGAGCGAAATGCCTCCGAGCTTGGGAGAATCAGTGTTAGAAAGGACAAAGACCAAAAGAGATCTGGGAAGGATAGAGTGGCCAGGAAAGTAGGCCCAAGGTATTTTGAGAAGAGACCTAAGATCGAGGAGGTACAGGAGAGAGCTGCTAGACCTCCCGTATACCCAGCCTTGACTGCACCGAGGGGTATAACTATTCGAGGACCACGACCTACCACGTATCAATGTAGGAGATGTGGGAGATACCATGGGACTAGGCTGTGTCAGGTGTCCCTTGTTTCGTGTTTTAGGTGTGGGAGGCCAGGACATATATCGAGGTTCTGCACTGAGATGATTGAGGTTGCCCCACAGAAGGGCAAGGAGCCTGAGGGAACTCCAGTTGAGACAGCAGCCCCGATGAGGAGGCTATAGCTGAGGAGAAAGGGAAACAGGCTGCGGGTGTGAGCAGAGGAAGGTGCACACACTGGACCAGGACACTGTAGACGCATCGACGGATGTGATTAAACGTACCATCCGAATCTTTGATTTAGAAGCATTGGTATTATTTGATCCTGGTGCCACGCATTCTTTCATATCACCTTCCTTTGCACATAAATTGTTGAAACATGTGAAACTAACATTGCTGGATAAAATGTTGATGATTTCCACACCCATGAATGATAGTCAATTGACTGAGCATGTATGTAGAGATTGTAAGTTAAAGATAGAAGGGAAGGAAATGATAACCAATTTGATTTTATTGAATATGAATGATTTTGATGTAATTTTGGGAATGGATTGGTTAGCTACCAATCATGTTGTGATGGATTGTCATGCCAAAACATTGATGTTTTCAGGATTAGACAATCTTATTGTAAATTTTGATGAAAAGAAATGATATGAAAATAGTATATTTGTTGTAAATAAAGGAGCATGATTTTAAATGAATATTGCTTGAGAGATAAATTATTGTTTATGATAAAGGTTGAATGTGGAGTGATGGTTTATGTTACTAACGATAGAGAGGATAATGTGAAGGGTTCATTGCATACGTGGTTGATATAGACGAGGTACACTCAGAATTGAGGGACATAGCCGTAATTACGGATTACCCTGATGTCTTTCCGGATGAATTACCAAGACTACCACCTGAAAGGGAAATGGAATTTTGCATTGAGCTAGTGCCTGGTACAGAGTCGATATCAAAACCACCTTATAGAATGGCTCCGATAGAATTGGAAGAGCTGAAGAAACAGCTGCAAGAGTTGCTGGAGAAGGGGTTTATTAGACCGAGTGTCTCACCTTGGGGAGCACCGGTTCTATTTGTAAGGAAGAAGGATGGAAGCCTCCGACTGTGTATAGATTACCGGTTGTTGAATAAGGCCACCATTAAGAACAAGTACCCCCTTCCAAGAATCGATGATTTGTTGGATCAGCTCTAGGGAGCCGAAGTATTTTCTAAGATAGATCTACGGTCAGGGTATCATCAGTTGAGGATCAGGAGTGGAGATGTACCCAAGACAGCATTTCGTACCCGTTATGGCCACTACGAGTTTTTGGTGATGCCATTCGGATTGACGAATGCTCCTGCAGCATTTATGGCATTGATGAATGATATATTCAAGCCATACCTGGACAAGTTTGTAATAGTGTTCATTGATGACATTTTGGTGTATTTCAAGTCCAGGGAAGATCATGAGGAGCACTTAAGGATAGTTCTGCAGACCCTCCAAGAGAGAGAATTGTATGCCAAACTCAGTAAGTGTAACTTTTGGTTGGAACAGATCTCATTTCTGGGGCATGTTGTGTCAAAGGATGGGGTATCGGTGGATCCATCCAAGATAGAGGCAGTTGTACAGTGGGAACAGCCCAAGATAGTAACTGACATCAGGAGTTTTTTGGGATTGACAGGATATTATCGAAGATTTGTAGAGGGTTTCTCCAGACTAGCTACTCCATTGTCACGCCTTACGCGAAAAGATGTTAAGTTTGTATGGGATGATGCATGTGGGAGGAGTTTTGAGGAGCTTAAGCGTCGGTTGACCACTGCTCTCATTCTCACCATTCCTACCAGCTCAAGAGGATTCTCGGTGTATACGGATGCATCACACCAGGGACTGAGCTGTGTGCTTATACAAGATAGGAAGGTAGTTGCCTATGGATCTAGACATCTGAAAGATCATGAGAGAAACTACCCGACACATGATTTGGAGTTGGCGGCTGTAGTATTTGCTTTGAAAATATGGCGCCACTATCTCTATGGTGAGAAATTTCAGGTGTTCACAGATCATAAGAGCCTTAAGTACCTGTTCTCACAGAAAGAGCTGAATATGAGACAGAGGAGATGGCTTGAACTCTTGAAGGACTATGATTGTGAAATCATGTACCACCCGGGTAAGACAAATGTAGTTGCCGATGCTTTGAGTAGAAAGAACCTTGGGTTGGTGTCTTATATGATGGTACGGGAACATGAATTGTTAGAACACTTTGCGAACCTCAGTTTGGATGTAACCCCACCTGGATCCGAGAGACTTGAGATCATGGCTAGTTTGAGACTAGAGCCAGAGTTGATTGGCCGTATTCGGCAAGCCCAACAGAGCGATCGACGATGCATCGATTGGCTGAGGCAGATACAGACGGGTGTGGGTATTGATTATGAGCAGAGTACTGATGGCTTATTGAGGTTCAGAGGCAGAGTATGCGTTCCCAAGGATCCTGAGATCAGGAGAACGATTTTATCAGAGGCTACTCATCGAAGTATACGATACATCCAGGAAGTACCAAGATGTATCAAAACCTTCGGAAGGTTTATTGGTGGTCTGGAATGAAGAGAGACATTGCTGAATATGTCGCTAAGTGTCTCGTTTGTCAGCAAGTGAAGGTAGAGTATTAGAAGCCTGCAGGATTATTGCAGCCTCTACCGATACCGACATGGAAGTGGGAGCATGTCACCATGGATTTTGTGATGAGGTTGCCGAGGACACGTAGAGGTCATAATGCCATATGGGTTATTGTGGACTGGTTGACTAAGTCTGCCCATTTCTTGGCTATGAGAGCTATCGATACACTGAGTCAGTTGGCGAACCTGTATATTCGAGAGATAGTACGACTTGGTGTACCAGTGAGCGTTGTTTCTGATAGGGATGCCCGCTTCACTTCCTATTTTTGGGAATATTTTCAGGAAACGCTAGGGACCCGACTGAATTTTAGCATCGATTTTCATCCTCAGACAGATGGGCAGTTAGAGAGGACTATACAGACTTTCGAGGATATGTTGAGAGCATGTGTGCTGGATTTTAGAGGCTCCTGGGATGACCACCTGCAGTTAGTCGAGTTCGCTTATAATAATAGCTATCATGCGAGTATCGGGATGGCACCCTATGAGGCATTGTATGGACGTAGATGCCGTTCCCCCATTGGATGGAAAGAGGTTGGTGACAGACAGATTTTTGCTCCGGACTTAGTGCAACAAGCATCTGAGGACGTCCAGTTGATATGTGAGAGATTACAGACAGCTCAGAGCCGACAAAAGAGTTATGCTAACAAGAGATGAAGACCACTGGAGTTTGATGAGGGTGAGTCGGTGTTTCTGAGGGTATCACCATCAAAGGGTATTATGAGATTTGGTAAGAAGGGCAAGTTGAGCCCTAGATATATCGGACCCTTCGAGATTTTGGAGAGAGTGGGAGATAAGGCGTATAGGTTGGCATTACCACCAGACTTAGCAAATGTCCACAACGTCTTCCACGTCTTGATGCTTCGAAAGTATCACCCGGACCCGGCACACGTGATAAGATATGAGCCGTTGGAGCTCCATGAGAGTATGACGTATGTTGAGAAGCCGGTTCGAATATTTGATAGAAAAGAGAAAGTGTTACGAAATAAGACAATTCCCTTGGTGAAAGTTCTTTGGCAACATCACACGGTGGAAGAGGCCACATGGGAATTGGAGAACTTGATACGGGAGAAGTACCCCCAACTTTTTGAAGAGTGACTTGGTTCTAATTTGGAGGACCAAATTCCTTGAAGGAGGGGAGAATGTGAGACCCCGTATATGTAAAGTTGTAATGTGAAATGAATGTGAATGGACTTGTAATGTAAAGTATGATCGATGTAAGTCCATGGATTTAATGTATGTATGTGTAATATGATTTGTAACGTACATACAAGTTCCATTGAGTATGAATATGAAGAAATGAGTTCTTATAAGTGATGGATATGATTGAAACTCAAAATGAGTAGTGTGGTAAATGGATGGAAGCTGCATGAATATAAATGCTTCCATTTGGTTATATATAGTATACCTTTGGACATACAATGAATGCACACAAGTTTCAATGTGCATAAGGTATGAATGGATGCCATTTTCAAGTTATAAAGGTGGATAGATGAGAAAATGGCCATGATAGCAGATTAAGGAGGTGTTGGTGTGAGTTGCAGCAAGAAAACTATAGAAAATCTGGAAAGTATGAAGGCCAGATCGATCTCATAAGATGAGAGATCGATCTGGAAGAGCCAGAATGCTCTTATTTGGGCAATGGAATAGAGCAGACTCCAATGGGGCCAGATCGATCTCCTAAGCATCCTGTGATGAAAAGATCGATCCTTAACCACCCAGATCGATCTCCTTAGCTCTCTGTTTGGGAGCAGATCAATCTCATGGTTCGACATATCGATCTCATGCTTAAAATGCCATGAAAATGAGAGTTTTAAGGGGACCAGATCGATCTCCTCTTGGACCAGATCGATCTCCTCAAGCTATTTCTATAAAAGGAGGGCTGAAAATCTGAAAATTTTGGGAAAAGCACCAATCTTCCATCTCTAACCCAAAAACCTAACTTTCTCTCTCAAAAATCAGCCATTTACAGCAAGAATTGAAGGGAGACCATTAGACATTGAGTTGTTCATCTTGAGGAAGAGAACAACATAGTTGGAACCCAAAATCCTATTGTGGGTATTGAAGGAGATAAGGGCATTGACATTTGGAGCAAGAAGAAAAAATCATATTTGGTAAGATTCTAACACTCCAATCCAAGTACATTGTCTATTTAATTGATTTTGGAGTTGTTTGGCATGAGTATGTATGGATGGAAACACCTAGGTTGTGTTAGAAACTAATGTGACCTAGAAAATGGAATGCCTCTAGTGTGAGAGTGTGGTCTGGGGAGTTGGTGGTTTATAGGCGTGCTAAAGTAGTTAAATGAGTAATGTGGATGATTTGGAATGGTTATGTGGAGTTATAATGTGAGTTTAAGTAGAATTATGAAAATGAGTATGTAAATGCTTGATAAATGCCATAGTGAGGAAATCAATTAAATATGAACACTATGAGATTGATATCAATTTAATATCGATTTGGAATGAGTTAATAGGCCTTAGAAGATCCATAGACTCGAGTTATGGGTAAAGTAATGAAACGAGGCCTTAAGAGCGTCACTAGAAACTATAGGTCGAATTGACTATAGTGAACGCACGATGTCATATTATACGGATCGAATATAATGCGGAATACGATTTTGTGCAGTCTCGAAGAGTCCGTTGGAAACGAATCGAGTGGTACGAGTAGCAGCTTTAAGGAAGTGGAATCACGCATCGCGATTCCAGGTAAGGGAATTCTGTAAGTATATAGAGGTAGCTGCTCGTATTTTGTGGGTGTATAGGGCTTTGGAAATGTGCACGGATTTATAGAAATGTGTTTTGAAGATGTATGGATGTGACTATGAATAATTGTATGAGATTTAGTGGTTGAAATGGTATTGTAAAGAAATGGGATAGTAAGGCTAATAATTACATAAATCTAATGTTTTGATGTTTTTCAAAGCGGAATTGCTTGGTTTTAAGCAAGCTTGTAGATGGGCTGGCTAGTGTTTTATTGATGTTGTGGAAAAGCATTTGTGAAGTGCTAAACCCGATTACCGGGATTGTTTGATTGTGTATGAGTCGCCTATCGTATTTGTATGACATAAATCGCGCTAGAGCCTCGCTCGCGCTGGATTTCTATGTTTTCACTTGTGTGATACGTGCTTGAGCTTAGCTCGCACTTTGATTTGAATTGAGATGATGTTTTATAAACCGTACTGGAGCTTACGCTCGTACTTGGATTTGAGTGGTTTTTCTTATGCATATAACCGTACTGGAGCTATGCTCGTACGTGGTTTCTTCATATTTTATGCATAAATGCCGTACTAGAGCGTTGCTCGTATGAAGTGATTGGTTTTGATGCATGAATTCGCGCTAGAGCATAGCTCGCGTCGGTTTTCACACAGTGGTATGTATGAGGCCGTGGTGAGAGATACGGATTAACTCAGGGAACCCAACAGGCCTAACAGACCTCTTGAGTGGGGTGAGGGTGAGGGGCTAGGACCTGACATAATCCATTCAGGTAACCCAACAGGCCTAGCAGACCTCTTGAGTGGGGTGAGGGTGAGGGGCTAGGACCTGAATCAGGGAACCCAATAGGGGCGACCAAGGCCATGAGGGGCTAGGACCTGGTATTGAGATTACTCCCACACGCTCTTGAGACTATAAAGGTTACACTTGGTATGGGGTAGATAAGACCTATGGCAGGCACCCCCAACCATGTTATGGGTCCACGGAGTACGATGTACCGTGTGTATCACATGGAGTACGATGTACCGCGTGGTGGTTACTTGAATTGAGGAAGTCTGGCGGGGAACTAACCCACCTTCGTACTAGCATAATACCCCGCACACTGGGATCCATGTGGTCTGGGATTGTCACGACCCGAATTACCTAAAAATCAGAGTAAATTTTTCGCTTTTTCATTTATTATTTAATTCTTACCTTTCTCTTGTCGTGACCATCCTACAACACAGTTGGGCTATGATTCGGTGTTAGTCACCTCACACTATTACCAATTCCATTTCCATAATCACATTTATATATCAGAGTTTACCATCTTTTGACTTTAATTAAATACATACCCATTGGTATTTATAACTCTACATCCCCGACATCAATGTCCGTTTACAGTACTGTGCATTACATATTTAGATACAAAATCATACCAATGTGTATACCTCTCTCTCGATGGGCAGCAGCGGATACCAAGCATCCAAGTCCTTAGCCGCTCAATAACTATTTCAAGTGCTCTGAAAAGATGGAAAAATAAAGGGGGTGAGCAAACCACACGCTCAGTAAGGCAATTATGCAAGTAAGTAGATAGCTCCACTATCTACATGCTCATAATGCCATGCCCTTAAATCCATTTCTTTTCATTAAAATCATCAAGCACAAAGTCATGCATATTCAATGCCATAGTTCATCAAAAACTATTTGTGCATATACAAATCATGTAATTCATGCATTCAAAGCATTTTATGTGACATCCTTAAATCATCATTAGCATGAAGTAAAACAATATCATGCATCCTTTTGTGTCATGTAAGATAAATCATAAATTCGAATTAAAAGCATGGAAAACAACATCATGCTACTGCATTTAAATCAATTCATTAAAATTGCAGTAAAAACTAACCCTTCTGGGTCAATCATCTCATAAAACAATTCAGTAAAGTTCATTATAAAACTCCAGTTATAAAACCACCCTTCTTTCAGGGTCACAAATCATGAAATCGGGGGCCTGACACCTCCTTCGGGTCTACCCTGGTCTAACAGACCACAAGTTATATCATGTGAGACAATCAGGTAACTATCAGTAACATCGAGGACTACGGCCATATCCTAGTGATCCCTGGCAACACGGTACCTAGTGTGCGGGGTATCACACCTGAAACGGGAGGTGGGTCGTCCTACCCGCCAGAACAGTATAACACCAAGATTGCGAGGGCAAGGCTTGCTGCCTCGTGGCTAATGCCACTCCACTCCAACAATCCCCATGGTACAGCGTACTCTGCATGACATACACGGTACAAAGTACTCCGTGAACCCAGCTCAATCAGGGGTGCCTGTAATAGGTCTTATCCACCCAAATCATCTCTGTCTCAGAATGCACGTGTGAGCATATCATCTTACTGTGACACACAATCTACAGGAGGCTCCAACATGGCTATATGCATGTAATACAATTCCCTGTGCGAGCGAAGCTCAAGCACGGCTCCATGCATACTCATGATATCAAAAAACCTCGTGCGAGCGAAGCTCTAGCACAGTTTCATAAAAAATCAGTAAAATCTGCGTACGAGCAGCGCTCCAGTATGACTTAAACTGATTATAATTTCAAGTAAAATCCACGTACGAGCAATGCTCTAGTACAGATATGTATTAAAACTCAGTGAAAACCTCGTACGAGAAAAACTCCAGTACGATATTCAAATGAATTATGAAAGCCATGTAAAACTTTGTGCTAGTGAGCTCCAGCACAAATAAATGCTTAAGTAAATCAAATCTCATGCGAGTTATACTCCAGCACGGCTTTATGCATAATTAAATCAAATCTCGTGCGAGTTACACTCCAGCACGGCTTCATGCATAATTAAATCAAAACAGGATGCGAGCTAAGCTCCAGCATCTCTCATGCATGTCAAATCATTAAAACTAGTGCGAGCAATTGCTCCAGCACCATTTTATGCATACCACGTCAAAACAAATCAAAACATGTCAAAACAGAGTGCGAGCTAGGCTCCAGCAGCTCTCATTTCACAATAATAAAAATCAGTGCGAGCACCATGCTCTAGCACATTTCATGCATATGATGTCACACAAGTCGGTGCGAGCAAGCGCCCAAGCACATTTATGCACAATCACAAACGTAAATATAGTGCGAACTACGTGTCGGCACTATCTGTTTTCATACAAACTTGATAGTTGGCCGTTTTCCAAAGAAATTTCCATTTAAATATTAATAACACCTACGTAGTGTTATTTTGGGAAACTTATGCAATTATTGGCCAATCTATCGATTTACTTTGATTAAAATCAAGAAAATTCCTTAATCATAAAAATCCTTAAATCATGCATTTCATGCATGTCATGCTTTCACCATCCTTAGGTGAACTTCCCTCAATAGGGGTAAAATAGACATTTCACCTATTTCGATCCTTAAAAATCATTTAAACTACTTTTAGGATCATTATACAATAATTGCGTATACATACATAATCAGTGTATACAAAATCTATTAAAATATGCGTAGCTACCTCTAGCTACTCACACAATTCCCTTACATCATTTTTCTGTATAGTCTGACCTTTTCCACTGATGTCTCGTCACGCAGTCCGATTTGCTTCCAATCCAAATCAAATCTCCGGCACAGCGGATAAATGTTCATCAGGTCAAATACAATACAATTATTGTATTTCATAATATTATGGGCTTATATAAAATCATTGGGCCCGTTTTTCCATATTGGGCCCGATTGCACCATAATGGGCCTTAATCGTCCTTAAGCCCGTTTACCACAATTTATCGAGGCCTATTGGGCTCATTGGGCCCATCAATATTTATTTACCCTCGTTCTAAATTCTCAGATATCTCAATTTAACATTTACGACAATTTATACAATTTTCCGGAATTTAATTCATTTATGCGGAAATTAAATTCATAATTTATGCGTTAAATATCAATCACGCATAACGATGCAAAATTGTCGTAAATAAGGGTTACTTACCTGTTATTCCATCATAGTACTCAAATAGAGGCTATCTCGAGCTCTCGATGGATGCCAATTGTCGAGCTACACAATTAAATATATTTTCGGGTAAACTTTCAGTCGATTATTTATCAAATTAAATATTTCGAAAATTAAATCGATCAATTTGACCATTACCGACTTACCCGAAACTCGATTGCATCACTGAAATTTTCCCCAATTTTTTCTCTTTTTCATTTTCCCTTTTTCTTCCTTTTTTCCCTCTCTTTTTGGCTGAACCGGTCCGGTCTGGTTCAACCCGGTTCGGACCGTCGGTTCAGCTCGGTCCGGTTCGATCGGTTCAGGCAACATTTGGTCATGCCGACACCGTCCGACCGGTTCCCGGTGCGATTCCACCGCTGTTCGGTGCGCCATCGCATGGGCTCCCTAAATCAGGCCTCGACTAGGGTCGAATCGCCGCCATCGCCGGCGAATCGACGTTTCTTCCCCTGCGGCTTTTCCTCCGTTTTCGATGTTTTTCGGTGAATCCACGGCGCGTCTTTGTCGGTGATGGTTCGCCCGAGGTAGGTCGACCTTCGCCGACCCTCACCGGCCCCTCAGCTTCGCCAGTGGTGGCTCGTTCGATGGTTCTCTCTTCGGTCTCGGCTTCCGCCTTTTGCTTTGGTTTCTTCTCTGTTTTCTGTTTCAGATTTCTCTTTTTTTTTTTCATTTCATTTTTTTATTTATAATTTATTTTTAATAATATTTTATTCATTAAAATATTATTAAAAATCCAAAATATCCCAAAAATATTCTTAAACAATTCTATTTAATTCATTAAATCAATTAATTAATTTTTCGGTATTATTTCGACTTTTCGGTATATTTTTCAATTATTTTCGGAATTATTTTTCGATACAAAAATTTCGGTTTATCCCCATAAATTCATATCTTGATCAATTAAATTCGAAATTTAATTATTTCTTCGTTATTGATCAAGATTTCTTAATCCCATATTTTTAATTAAATTTTCTTGTCCCGATTAATATCGAATTTTCGATCTTTTGATCGTTTTGCCCTTGCACATGTTCGAGAATATCATTTAAATCCTTTTGCATTTTAAATGCACTCGAAAATATCGGGTCTTACAATCTCCCCCACTTAAGAAATTTGGTCCTCCAAATTAGAACCAAGTCAAATAAGTCCATAAGTAACTCCGGGTACATCTATCGTATCATATACTGTCATCCTCAAGTGACTTTCTCCGGAGTGTAATATTTCCATCATACTTAACTAGGGAGATCATCTTAAACCTTAACACTTTCTCCTTCATGTTTAATAACCAACTCGATTTCATACATTACTCTTTCATTGAGCTAAACTGTTGGAGCTCATATCCGATCACATATGCTGGATCCGGATAGTATTTTCGAAGTATCATAAGATAGGACACATTGTGGATGCTTGTTTATTAAAGTGGTAATGCCAACCTACAGGTCTTATCTCCCACTTATCCACTATCTCTATATGAATCTCGTTACGTCCTTACGCTCTTAGGACAAGTAACTATCAACAATACTGATTCAGCCACGGTGAATTCCAATGGTTTCTGTCTCTTGTCAGCATAGCTTTTCTGTCTACTCTGAGGTGTTCTTAATCTCTCACAAATCAACTGAACATCCTCAGAGGGTTGTCTTACCAATTCGAGAACAATTATCTATCTGTCACCCACCTTTTATCCAAGTTAGGGAACAACTCCCTACGGCCATACAATGCCTCATATAATCTCATCCCGATACTCAAGTGACAACTGTCATTATTGACGAATTTGATTAGTAGCAACTGATCATCCCAGGAGCTCATAAAATCAATGGCACACGCTCTCATCACATCCTCCAGAACCTGTACAGTCCTCTCTGACTGACTATCTGTCTGAGGGTGGAAGCTGTGCTAACACTCAATCGGGTTCCCATAGCTTCCTGAAAAAAACATTCCCAGAAGTGGGAAGTGAAGCGGGAATCCCTATCTGATATCATGCTCACTGGAATGCTACAGAATGTTTCACAATCTTCCATACACATGAATCCGCCTACACACTCAGAGTATTTGGGGATTTTCATAAACAGAAGGTGGGTAAACTAAATCAATATATCGACTATCACCCAGATAGCCTCGTGATTTATTCAGGTCCTCTGTAACCTATCACAAAATTCATGGTAACTTGTTCCCATTTTTGTGTCACTATAGGTAGAGGCTGCAATAACCCTGCAACTTCTTTTACTCTACCTTACTCTGCTGACATACAAGACACTTGTCCATAACTCTATAATATCAGTTTTCATACCTGACCACCAATACCCTTTTCAGAGATTCTGATATATTTATTATTTCTCAGATGCACTGTATATCCCGAAGAGTGAGCTTCTGACAATAATACTATATTATCAACTGTGGTCTTGGGGAGCACTTATACTGTCTCTGAACCTCTGTAAGTTATCATCATACACTGTGAACTCTGTCACTATACCCTTCTGAATCTGACCCACACTATCGACACCATGCCGATCATCATGCTAAGCCTAGCAAATCTGGTCACACAAATCTGGTTCTAACCTCAGGCTAGCTGTCATAAAATCACTGTCATCATCAGAAGGGATCACATCACTACTGAGGTTTACAACTGCTCTAGCAGCTCACGCTCCCTGACCATCATATGTAATACCATCCCGATGCTCTTTCTATTCAAGGCATCAGCCATTACATTAGCCTTTCCTGGGTGGTACAATATTCACAATCATAATCCTTAAAAGTTCTAACCCTCTTGGTTATCTCATATTTTATTCTTTCTGTGAAAACAGATACTCGAGGCTTTTACGATAAGTGCATATCCAAAATGTCTCACCGTATAAGTGATGGCACCATACTTTCAGTGTAATCGCTACGGCTGCCAACTCTAAATCATGGGTCGGATAGTTTCTCTCATGATCCTTGAATTGTCTGGATCCATAAATGGCTATCTTTCCATTTTACATCAATACACAGCCCAATTCTTATTTTGAGGTATCCATACTCACTGAAACCTCTTGAGCTGTTAGTCATGGTGAGAATAGTTACGGTGGTCAGTTTATTGCTTCAATATACTACAACTCACAGAAGCCATTTACATACTTATCATAACACTCGTATGAAATCTTTTTCCAAATGAGACATATCAACTGAGTAGCCAATTTCGAGAAACTCTTCCACAACATCTGTAAGACAGTTTCCTGTTGCTACTTATGCTCTTCCCTGGACTTCGAATACATCATAATATCATCACTAAAGATGACAACCAATTGGTCCAGGTAAGGTTTAAATACCTTATCATAGTTGAGTTCCACTAAATACTTCATTCACGCATAAACATATAAAGTAATTTCGAAATCGCTTTCGTTCGGGATACTAACTCGTGTCATTTCATTTTTTTCTTATATTAACGGCTTTTATAAAATTTAAAATTTTTTTTTTTAAACCTTCAGACTTGACCACAATTACTGGGTGTAGATATATCTACCCCTTATCTTAGTCGCAATCCATATACACTACATATTGCTTAATCCTTACTTTGCATATCAATGATATCCTTACCTTGCATACGTCTCTTATTCCAATATATCTCGTATGCAGGATCTATCACATCTCCAAGCTTATCTCCTTTAATATATCACTTATAACCAACTCTTTCATTGCATGTTAAAACTTACATTACACCTTTCAGTGATGTTTTCACCCATATTTTCAACTTACAATCCCTATACCCATATTCAGTTAGTGAAAATCAGTTAACCATCATCCTCTTGCCTAAGGGTACAAGCTTCACATTTTTCACTAACTTATAAGCAACTGAAGGCGGTATGAATAAATGCGTGGCACCAGGATCAATTAAAATAATTATTTCATTATTCACAACAGTGTGGTATCTTTCACCACATCCGATGAAACATCAATAGTGTCCTAGTCTAAGGCATACATTCGCCCTCGTCCAACATCTTATTTCCGTGGTATCTACCACACATCTTACACTGTTTACATTGCTACACTGTTCCGTAGCATGTCGGGGTTCTTAAATCACAATACCCCTCGTAAGTATTGAAATTAGATATACTGGGGTTTATCAATCAACTTACCCCGTGATTTATCAGCTCTAAGCTTTTACCAATCTACCTTTTCTCATTCTGACATCTCTGTCATTCTTTATTCTCTTTTGTGTCTCTATTTCGATCCTTACTACCTTTCTTCCAATCTCAGAGGCGTGCAACTCATAATCTTATTCACACAACTGTAGTCTACGCACTGCCTCGGCATAGGTAGTGATATCTAACAGGCCAATCGGACTCTAATTGATAATCTGAGTCCTTCCATGAACTTTCAGACATCTCGACTCTCACTGTTCATCGTGTCCGAGTCACATCTACCCAGGAATATAAACTGAATTTCATACTCGTCAATTAACATGTCTCTATGGGTCAGAGTAAATAATTTTATCACTAATTTCCTTTAAGTAGTGTCCGGGATATTCTGTCACCGGAATACATATAGAATTATTTTTCATGTCCATTCTGGACGTCTAACTCTTAAGATGGGTCGAGCGAACTTCAATTAATGCTCCAACTCGCCCTCAAATCTCATACATACATATTCTGAGCAATTAGCTCGTAAAATATTCTCCACACTCCGCTCCAACTTCACGAAGCGTGTCTCAATGCTGTCTGATCTCTCTGTCAGACTCTGTCCGATCTCTCTGTCGGACTCTGTGAGGCATGCTCAACATCAGCCTCCACGTCAATCTCATCTCGAGTCTCATGTGGCGACTCAGTACAACTCTCGGGCCTATCTCTACGGCCTCGAGCTCGTGTACACGCCTCTCTATCATAGCGGCTATCAGTTAATAAGTATATTCTTGCATTTAAAACCGAATTCTTAGCTACACTTCCATCTCGATATACACAATTGTATCCAAATAATGCACAGTACATGGGGATGTAATTTCTTAACCACTAACACCGACTCATATCAGGTCAACTTAAGCTCTGATACCATTATTACCTGTCACGACCCGAATTACCTAAAAATCAGAGTAAATTTTTCGCTTTTTCATTTATTATTTAATTCTTACCTTTCTCTCGTCGTGACCATCCTACAACACAGTTGGGCTATGATTCGGTGTTAGTCACCTCACACTATTACCAATTCCATTTCCATAATCACATTTATATATCAGAGTTTACCATCTTTTGACTTTAATTAAATACATACCCATTGGTATTTATAACTCTACATCCCCGACATCAATGTCCGTTTACAGTACTGTGCATTACATATTTAGATACAAAATCATACCAATGTGTATACCTATCTCTCGATGGGCAGCAGCGGATACCAAGCATGCAAGTCCTTAGCCGCTCAATAACTATTTCAAGTGCTCTGAAAAGATGGAAAAATAAGGGGGTGAGCAAACCACACGCTCAGTAAGGCAATTATGCAAGTAAGTAGATAGCTCCACTATCTACATGCTCATAATGCCATGCCCTTAAATCCATTTCTTTTCATTAAAATCATCAAGCACAAAGTCATGCATATTCAATGCCATAGTTCATCCAAAACTATTTGTGCATATACAAATCATGTAATTCATGCATTCAAAGCATTTTATGTGACATCCTTAAATCATCATTAACATGAAGTAAAACAATATCATGCATCCTTTTGTGTCATGTAAGATAAATCATAAATTTGAATCAAAAGCATGGAAAACAACATCATGCTACTGCATTTAAACCAATTCATTAAAATTGCAGTAAAAACTAACCCTTCTGGGTCAATCATCTCATAAAACAATTCAGGAAAGTTCATTATAAAACTCCAGTTATAAAATCACCCTTCTTTCAGGGTCACAAATCATGAAATCGGGGGCCAGACCCCTCCTTCGGGTCTACCCTGGTCTAACAGACCACAAGTTATATCATGTGAGACAATCAGGTAACTATCAGTAACATCGAGGACTATGGCCATATCCTAGTGATCCCTGGCAACACGGTACCTAGTGTGCGGGGTCTCACACCTGAAATGGGAGGTGGGTCGTCCTACCCGCCAGAACAGCATAACACCAGGATTGCGAGGGCAAGGCTTGCTGCCTCGTGGCTAATGCCACTCCACTCCAACAATCCCCACGGTACAGCATACTTCGCATGACATACACGGTACAAAGTACTCCGTGAACCCAGCTCAATCAGGGGTGCCTGTAATAGGTCTTATCTACCCAAATCATCTCTATCTCAGAATGCACGTGTGAGCATATCATCTCACTGTGACACACAGTCTACAGGAGGCTCCAACATGGCTATATGCATGTAATACAATTCCCTGTGCGAGCGAAGCTCAAGCACGGCTCCATGCATACTCATGATATCAGAAAACCTCGTGCGAGCGAAGCTCTAGCACGGTTTCATAAAAAATCAGTAAAATTTACGTACGAGCAGCGCTCCAGTACGACTTAAACTGATTATAATTTCAAGTAAAATCCACGTACGGGCAATGCTCTAATACGGATATGTATTAAAACTCAGTGAAAACCTCGTACGAGAAAAACTCCAGTACGATATTCAAATGAATTATGAAAGCCATGTAAAACTTTGTGCGAGCGAGCTCCAGCACAAATAAATGCTTAAGTAAATCAAATCTCGTGCGAGTTATACTCCAGCACGGCTTTATGCATAATTAAATCAAATCTCGTGCGAGTTACACTCCAACACGGCTTCATACATAATTAAATCAAAACAGGATGCGAGCTAAGCTCCAGCATCTCTCATGCATGTCAAATCATTAAAACTAGTGCGAGCAATCACTCCAGCACCATTTTATGCATACCACGTCAAAACAAATCAAAACATGTCAAAACAGAGTGCGAGCTAGGCTCCAGCAGCTCTCATTTCACAATAATAAAAATCAGTGCGAGCACCATGCTCTAGCACATTTCATGCATATGATGTCACATAAGTCGGTGCGAGTAAGCGCCCAAGCACATTTATGCACAATCACAAATGTAGATATAGTGCGAACTATGTGTCGGCACTATCTGTTTTCATACAAACTTGATAGTTGACCGTTTTCCAAAGAAATTTCCATTTAAATATTAATAACACCGACGTAGTGTTATTTTGGGAAACTTATGCAATTATTGGCCAATCTATCAATTTACTTTGATTAAAATCAAGAAAATTCCTTAATCATAAAAATCCTTAAATCATGCATTTCATGCATGTCATGCTTTCACCATCCTTAGGTGAACTTCCCTCAATAGGGGTAAAATAGACATTTCACCTATTTCGATCCTTAAAAATCATTTAAACTACTTTTAGGATCAATATACAATAATTGCGTATACATATATAATCAGTGTATACAAAATCTATTAAATTATGCGTAGCTACCTCTAGCTACTCACACAATTCCCTTACCTCATTTTTCTGTACAGTCTGACCTTTTCCACTGATGTCTCGTCACGCAGTCCGATTTGCTTCCAATCCAAATCAAATCTCCGGCACTGCAGATAAATGTTCATCAGGTCAAATACAATACAATTATTGTATTTCATAATATTATGGGCTTATTTAAAATCATTGGGCCCGTTTTTTCATATTGGGCCCGATTGCACCATAATGGGCCTTAATCGACCTTAAGCCCGTTTACCACAATTTATCATGGCCTATTGGGCTCATTGGGCCCATCAATATTTATTTAGCCTCGTTCTAAATTCTCAGATATCTCAATTTAACATTTACGACAATTTATCCAATTTTTCAGAATTTAATTCATTTATGCGGAAATTAAATTCATAATTTATGCGTTAAATATCAATCACGCATAACGATGCAAAATTGTCGTAAATAAGGGTTACTTACCTGTTATTCCATGATATTACTCAAATCGAGGCTATCTCGAGCTCTCGGTGGATGCCAATTGTCGACCTACACAATTAAATATATTTTCGAGTAAACTTTCAGTCGATTATTTATCAAATTAAATATTCCAAAAATTAAATCGGTCAATTTGACCGCTTACCGACTTACCCAAAGCTCGATTGCATCACTGGAATTTTTTCCAATTTTTTCTCTTTTTCTTTTTCCCTTTTTCTTCCTTTTTTCCCTCTCTTTTTGGCTGAACCGGTCCGGTCCGGTTCAACCCGGTTCAGACCGTCGGTTCAGCTCAGTCCGGTTCGGTCGGTTCAGGCAACATTTGGTCATGCCGACGCCGTCCTGCCGGTTCTCGGCGCGATTCCACCGCCGTTCGGTGCGCCATCGCATGGGCTCCCTAAATCGGGCCTCGACTGGGGTCGAATCGCCGCCATCGCCGGCGAATCGACGCTTCTTGCCCCGCGGCTTCTCCTCCGTTTTTGATGTTTTTCGATGACTCCACGACGTGTCTTTGCCAGTGATGGTTCGCCCGAGGTCGACCGACCTTCGTCGACCCTCGCCGGCCCTTCAGCTTCGCCGGTGGTGGCTCGTCCGATGGTTCTCTCTTCGGTCTCGGCTTCCGCCTTTTGCTTTCATTTCTTCTCTGTTTTCTGTTTCAGATTTCTCTTTTTTTTTTTTCATTTCATTTTTTTATTTATAATTTATTTTTAATAATATTTTATTCATTAAAATATTATTAAAAATCCAAAATATCCCAAAAATATTCTTAAAAAATTCTATTTAATTCATTAAATCAATTAATTAATTTCTCGATATTATTTCAACTTTTCGGTATATTTTTCAATTATTTTCGGGATTATCTTTCGATACGAAAATTTTTGTTTATCCCCATAAATTCATATCTTGATCAATTAAATTCGAAATTTAATTTATTTCTTCGTTATTGATCAAGATTTCTCAATCCCATATTTTTAATTAAATTTTCTTGTCCCGATTAATATCGAATTTCGATCTTTTGATCGTTTTGCCCTTGCACATGTTCGGGAATATCATTTAAATCCTTTTGCATTTTAAATGCACTCGAAAATATCGAGTCTTACAGGGATGATATGTGACGATTGGACAACGTAGTCACTTGAGATATAGTAACCTGTCTCCTTGCTTGATTTACTTACTACCACATGATTTTAAATCTCTAAGTGTGATTTGTGATTGTTTAAGGTAGACCCGAAGGAGGGGTCGAGCCTCGTGGAATTGATTTGTGAAATGAAAATGAGGTTGTGATTGTGAATTGATGTGATGAGATTGTATGTGTTTGAGAAAGAGTTTTATGACGTGGGTTCAAAAAGGAGGTTTCTTAATGAATTGCCCCTTTTATGAATTTAAATGAGATTGAGCATGAGATGATTTATACATGATATTTTTACCATGTTTTATATGCCAATGTACATGATTTTAATACATGATATATATGTATACTCACATGGCATAGTTTTACTTCCTCATGCTCCTACTATGAACGATTTATGCATAACACTATCAGCATGTAGATAGAGTGGTTATCTACCATGCTTGCATTATTGCCTTACTGAGCGTGTGGTTGCTCATCCCTCTCTATTTTTCCCCCCACAGAGCGTGCATAGTAGTCCAGTGAGGACTGAGGCGTGATATTTTGGACTCCGCTGCATCTCCATCGCTTAGGGGTATATACACGGTGATTCTTTTTGTATCTAAACAATGTAAAAGCACAGTGTTCTTTTGAGTTGTAATTATGGGGGATGTAGATGTCAGTAAAACATGCTTTTGTATAAGTACAAGATTAAATGCAAATGTATGACATCGTTTTAGTTAACTGAGAATGAATGAGATGTGGAGTTTATTATTGACTCACAGCCCAACAGTGTGTGGTGAGTTAGTTCACGACCGGGTAAGGTAACAGTAAAATGCGAAAAATTTTTAGTGATTTTCGATTAAAGAGAATGGAATTGGGTCGTGACAATATCACATGTTTTTATGATATCGGGAAGACCTGAGGGATGGGTTGGAACCTGATTGACATGTTTTAATTGCTGAATGCGATATTTTACATGTCTGAATTTAAATGACATGATTTGCCTTAAAGGCATTATGAGTTTACAAAGATGCAGTGTTTTGCATGAAATGCCTGTATTTATGAACTCAGCATGATTTCAGTACACGTGATTAAATAATTACGTATATATCAATTTTCTAATTCATGCTTTTAATGTGAAATTAAGGAAATAGTATTTCAAGGCATGACATTATTTTTAGTATATAGTGTGGTTATCTACTTGCTTGCCTGATTTCCTTACTGAGCTAGTGAGCTCACCCCTTTCATTTTCCACCTCTCTATAAAGCATCCGTAGTAGATAGTATACGGTTGAGGACTTCCATTCCTTGTATCCGCGGTATTCCTATTAAGCAAAAGGTATACACATTACGTACGATTTTGTATCTGAACATATAAACAACATAGTGATGTAAACGAATGTAATATTAGGGATGTGTTTGTATATTAATATAGTGAGCTCACTTCTGATGTAAAAGAAATTACAGTCAATAGATAGTTTATATTAACATGTATCTATGATATATATATAATGGATGACACGGTAAGTAAGAAAGGTGGTACTAATACCGAATCACAACCTAACTATTGGTAAAGAGAAAGGTAAGTAAAAAGTGAAAAATTTGTAGTGGTTTTTGGTAAAAGTCGGTCATGACAACAATGTGCATGCAAAGACGTGAATTTCTTGTAGATAGGAAAACTTTCACTATAAAAGGGAACCTCATGTTAAATTGAAGGTATGGGTACTCTTTTATGCTCTTACTCTGTCAATTTGTTAAGCTTAAATAGATTTAATATCTTTATTAACTTGAATGTAACAGCAAGTCTTACTTAGGAAACCCCTTGATCCTTTTGTTTTGCAAGTTAATCAAAGGAGGCATAGCCCCAAAATAATTCAAAACCTTATCACCTGTTTTGAGCATTTACAACCTTAAAGAAGAAAAATATATATAACTTTCGACTTATTACAAAGTTTCTCTTTTCTTTTTGTTGAGGAGAATATTTAGTTTTTAACACTGTGGGACACAAACAAATATTAACATATAATTGTTAATTTTTAATTTATCATCATCATCATCAAAGTCTTTATCCCAATAGATTGAGGTAGGGTATGTGAACCTATATCTGAATACATGGTAAGTATTCAACATGAATTCTCTTCCTCTACTCATTCTTATCCAATGCAATGTGTTCTTCTAACTCTAAGGCTGCCATATCTTTCTAAATGACTTCCTTTTATGTAAACACCGCCAATTTTCTGTATTTAATTAAACAATAAAATTAAATGAAAAAATGTTATAAGAAAATATGTGGTATATATATATATATATATATATATATATTTGTTAAATTGAAAATGAATGATAAAAATAATTACAATAAATATAAATACATGTATTTGTACAAAATTGAAAATGTAAAATAAAAGAAAAAAATAAATAAAAATAAAAAATATATATATATGTATATATAAAAATATATATATATATATAAATATAAATATATATATAAATAATATATATAATAAAAATAAATAAAACAAAAAAATAAATAAAGCATAAGAAAAAAATGAAAATGAAATGGAAAGAATAAAACAAATAGTATAGATAAATATTATATAATAATAATAATATATATATATTATTTATTTGTGGTGTACGGAATTGGCTTAAAAAAGAAGCCAATTCTCGCACCTGGAATGCTTCAAAAAAAGGGGAGAGGAGAATTGAAACAGAGGTCCCCTGTTGCTGTAGCGGGAAAGAAAGGAAAGAAAAAATAAAGGGAGAAGAAAAGGAGGCTAGGTCGGCCGAGAGAGGAAGAAAGAAAAGAAAGAAGGAAAGAAAAGGAGGAAGGGAGAAGGAAGAAGAAAGGGAAGGGACCGACGGGTAGAGAGGAAGCCGAAACTGAAGCAGGAGAAATCTGGAGCAAAACTGAGGCTGAAGGGAAGAAGTAGAACCGAGGGTAAAGGGAAATAGGGAAGTTGAGAGAGAACTGAAGCATGAAATCTACGAGTCATATTGGAATAAGAGATGTATGCAAGGTACGAATACCTTTGGTATGTGAAGTGATTCAGATCAAGTGATATGAATTAAGAATAAGTTCTCACGAAGGATAAATGTGAAATTGTGATAAGTTTGGTATCCTATTGTCTTATTGAAATTGAACCTTGAATACTTATATCCATAATCGGTTTACCTGGTCAAGTCTGATGGCCAATAAAGGATTTCAAAATACCTCACCGCCCGAGAGACTTGACAGCGTCTAGAAGTACCCTTAACGGTTCTAAAGGACCAAGATGAATTTGGAGGACCAAATTCTTTAAAGGTAGGGAGAATGTAAACACCGCCAATTTTTTGTATTTAATTAAACAATAAAATTAAATGAAAACATGTTATAAGAAAATATGTGTGTATATATATATATTTGTTAAATTGAAAATGAATGATAAAAATAATTACAATAAATATAAATACATGTATTTGTACAAAATTGAAAATGTAAAATAAAATAAAAAATAAATAAAAATATATATATATATATGTAAATATAATATATATATATAAATAAATTTAAATAGAAATATATATATATATATAATATATAATTTTAATAAATAAATAAATAAAAAGAAAGAGAATGAAAAAAAAGAAATCAGATCGCGCGACAGAGGGGTCTGTTACGCGACCCACAGAGAGCCCCTCCCCCCCCCCCCCCAATATTCTTCTTTCCTTAAAGCACTCGCCGGACAGAAGCCCCCTCTCCCTTTCTTTCGTCGACGACCGAACCCATAAGGATCGGTAGCTCGAGCCCCAAGCCAGTGACGATCCAGCGGCCTCCTTTCCTTCTCTCCTTTCCTTCTGTTCATCGAAACCCGAGCCCTCTTCCTCTCTCTTTTTTGCTCGCCAGCTGATCGAATCAAGGTCCCAAGATCGGCGACCACTCCTCGCCAGAATGCCAACCCGTTCCTTTCCTTCTCCCTCTCCCCTCGCTTGAAAACGAAAACGAAACAAAGGAGTTTTTCCTCTGTTTCGCGGACTGTAATAAATCGGAGGAGACCCGACGCCGGCCCTCCACCACAACCAGAGCCCAACAACCTGCCTTGCCTGTCCTTCCCTGTTCGGCCACCACTTTTTCTGACGCTACAACGTTAAAAAAAAATACAGATAAATTACCTAATTTCTTCTTCCCCATTTCTGTACCAGTGGATCCTTAGGTAAAAAAAAAACCCAAGGTTTCTTTAGTTTAATGTATGTATAAATTGTATTATAGAAGCATGAATGTTGTATGAATTAATTGAAATTTGATTGTGAAGAAATTAGGGAACTAGGGATTAATTTGACAGATTTGGGGATTTTGAGAAATAGATAAGGAAATTAAATATTATGAGTAGGATTATCAAGAAATGGAACTGAATATTGAAGAAATGAGATGATGAAATGGATAAAATGTATAATTATACGGTTATATACATGTGTGTGTATTAGTATATGAGCTTATGAATATTAAATGTCTTGCTATATTGGTATAATTGTATACACACACAAAGAAATAGCACTTATGGATTATTTATTTTATCACTGTGATGATGAAGTTTATAGTGGAAAGAAATTTCTACAAGTGGTAGTGGGAAAAGAGGAAATTGATGAGCTCCAAAGGTTGAATGTGTGTAGTTTAAATGTGATCTTAAGGAGTTAGAATTTAAATTCTGAATGTATTTTCCTTAGGCTAATAAAATTTCGATTTTGAAGCATTGTAAGCTAATCAATTTAAATAAGGATATTAAGAATACCAAATTCAGTGTAGGAAAATCGTAGAAGGATAAAAGGGAGACACTTGGAGGCGTCACTACCCGAACCTTGAACTTCTGATAAATCGAGGTAAGGGGTGTAATTTAAAATGGTAATAGTATCCTCATTTCCCTTAAACTTGGATTTATGAAAATATTTGAGTTACGCAATATTTTAGTAAATGATTAGAATTTATACCAAGCATTCGTTCTTTAGTTCAAGTTAACATTTAAACAAACCCAAGTCCAACTTTTATTGAGCCCCAGCTTTATCTTGTCATGTTTCTGAAACTGAAAGAAATGTTTATGAATTTAAATACATGAGTTTTGAGCATGTTTTCTGATCTTGTTTCTTAAACGAAATGATATGATTTTGACTTATGTATGAAATTGTTACATGTTTTGTGAGATATGGAATCTGTTATATGAACACAGTTTCTCTGTATTATGAAAGAGTTTTCAACTGCAAAAGAGAGTTGATTTGAAATTCGGTTTATGAATTTTAAATATGTGAGTGAGGCCCACTTGGGATGAGACTAGCCAGAAAAACCTCTTAAGTGGGGTGAGGTAGTCAAAAGGCCTAGGCCCTCACAAGACTTATGAAGCCCAAGAAAGATTTTGAGAACTTTGTTTTGAGACAAAGATAATATTTAATGATGTGCGATCGTGGGGGTCACCTCTTGGGTTCTGTGGGAGCAAAGTGCCATAGAGTCTGTGTGACTGTGGGGGCCACCTCTTGAGTCCTACAGATGTAAAGTGCCACATGGTCAAAGCATTTTGTCATGCGCGCCTTCGTGGTGTATATGTTTGGTACCTAGGATGAGGCTAGCCAGAAAGACCTCTTGAGTGGAGTGAGGTAGCCAAAAGGCCTTGATGTGTATGATTGCCACCTGAGATGAAGCTAGCAAGAAAGACCTCTTAAGTGGGGGTGAGGTAGCGAAAAGACCCAGCTAACCAGAAAGACCTCTTAAGTGGGGTGAGGTAGCGAAAATGGCCATGTTTATGATTTTTCCTCTATGAAGGATGAATATGTTATTTTCGCATGACGATTACATGAGCTAACCTAGTCTCCATCTGAAACGAATTTTGTTTTAAGATTTGATTCTTTGATATGTGATTTACTCAACAATGCTTTTGAAGTTCTGAATGATTTGAAAGGTTCTGATTTCCATCTGACATGATCTTTGTTTTAAGATGTTGATGTTTTCGAAATATGATTTATACTTAACAATGCTTTTGAAGTTCTGTATATCATGGTAGATTCTGATCGGTCTACTAAGGTTCTCTCATTTTCGAAACCATGTTTCTGTTAAATTTATTTTTTGTGATATGTGTTTGAAAGTGATGTAATAGTTGTAAAGAAATGCCTCATTTTCGTATTATTATGTACTCTGTATGTTTTAAACACTATAATCATTTTAAATGCATTTTTTACTGGGCTTCTTCCCGAGAGCTCACCCCTTTACCTTTCAGATTATTTGCAGTGATCTACAGACGCTACTTGCTGCGTACACGACGTAGGCTGGTGGAAAGAGCTACCCTAGACTACCTTTTGTACACACAAAGGTATACAAATGCATTCCTTTACCAAACGCATTTTGTAAGCACAGACATATAGTGGAGATATTTTATTGGGATGTAATTTGTAAGAAAACAAACGTAAATAATATCTCTTTTGAGAATTAATCGTGGAGTACTAATCTTAGTTGGAACGGATATATGTTGGTTTGATGATGCAAATTGGGAAGCATGTTTGATAGTTTTGGATATCTAGGATTGTTAAAGCGTTTGATATGCAGGTGGATAGGCTTATATATAAGCTATTATGCTGCCAAAATTTCTATCGGCCATTTAGATGTAAAATTTAATTTAAGTATAATTATCGGTGAATAGGTAAGATAAAAGAAACGACACTGAACAGGAATGCAGTCTAAGTGAATGAAGGAATAAGTAGGAATTTAAAATTTCAAAAAACATTTCCTCTGAATTTTCATGGTCAAAGGTGGTTACATTTTAAGTTTTTTGGTCTTCCTCTAGTCTTAACCTTTTTTTTTACTCATTTATAGTCTCTATTCTCCTTATTGGAACATCAACATGTCTACATCGTATGTGTTTAAACTAATGTAAATAATTATCACTCATCATCTTATGTGTATGCAGTCGTTTAGTCGCTTAACATTTCACTATCATAGAGCAATGCTAGTTTAACGTCAGTCTTCTAAAACTTGTCTTTTAACCATATAGAAATTCTTTTATCGCACAATGCACTTGCAACGCTTCACTTGCTTCAGGCAACTTGAATCCTGTAGGTCGCATCGCTATCAATCTTTCCATCCATTTATGTAACCGACCCTAAAAATAAAAAACGGTCTGCTTAGGTATCGCCACCCCCATCTAATATCACTATGTTCTGGTCTTCCTTTTTATTTGAACTGAATTTACACTCAATGTATTCAGCCTTCACTCTACTTAGTATGACCCTCTTGATTCTAGCGTCTATCTCTACAGTTCTAACTATATTTTAGCCTCTACTATGGTATTAGAGCATATGAAAAATGTATTTGCAAACATCATGCACCAAGGCACCTTATCCTAAATGTATTTTGTTAATTCAATCATTATTGTAACGAACAGGAATGAACTTAGCGTCAACCCTTGATGTAGTCCAATAGTGATAGGAAACTCACTTGTTTGTATGAACTTAGCGTCAACCCTTTGTAAGACCAGATTTTATTTAAAACACGAAATAAGAAAAAAATGCAAAAGGATTGAAATGGAATTCCCGAACACATGCAAATGTAAAACGGTCAAAAGATCAAAATTTGGTATTAATCGAGACAAGAAAATTTAATTAAAAATAATGGCTTGAGAAATCTTGATCAATAACGAAGAAATAATTAAATTTTGGGTTAAATTGATCAAGATATGAATTTATAGGAATTAACCGAAGATTCACATTGAAAAATAATCCCAAAAATAATCGAAAAATAGACCAAAAAATTGAAATAAGATCGAGATATTCATTTATTGAATAAATGAATAAAATATAATTTTTATGGGATATTTTGAATTTTAAATATTATTTTAATGGATTAAAATAATATTAAAAAATAAATTATAAATAATAAATTAAAAATATAAAAAAGAAAGTGAAATCGCGAAAATCGATCTGAAGAAAACGGAGATCAAGCCCCCTTCTGCATCCCGACGGCTACCGACGAGAAGGCCAGGTGAGGTCGACGAAGGTAGCCCAGCTGAGAGACGGCCACCATCGGCCTAAAGGAGCCACAAACGGTGACGAACGGCAAAGGGAGAGAGAATCGAAAGGGAGAAAAAGGATTTCCCGACGATCGGCGTTGATTCGCGCCCGGCCACCACCAGCCGAGCGATCCCCAGGCTGGGCGTCGCGATTGGTGGCAGCCATAGCCGGTAGAACGGTGGCCAGCGTCGAAAACAAAGGAAGAAAGGAAAGCCACCAACGTCGAAAAGGACAAGAGCCGGACCGACCACTTTTCGACCACCTCGGGCGAAACTAAGACCAGATCCGTGCATCGGACAACCCCACGGAGCTGCTGGTGGTGGAAACTGGTGAAGAACTAGCCGGTGAGGCACCGAACTGGACTGAATCGACTAGACCGAATCGGTCTGAACCGGGTTGAACCGGACCGAACCGATTCAGCCAAAAAGAAAAGCAAAGAAAAAAAAGAAAGAAAAAGAAGAAAAAAATTGGGAAAAAATCGCAGTGATGCAATTGAGCTATGGGTAAGTCGATAAGCGATCGAAATTGACCGATTTAAATTTTTAAATATTTAATTTGATTAATAGTCGACTAAAAGTTTACCCAAAAAAATATTTAAATTGTGTAGCTCGACAAATAACGTCAAACGAGAGCTCGAGACAGCTTTCATTCGCGTACTATCATGGAATCTCGGGTAAGTAACCCTTATTTATGACAATTTGCAACGTTATGCGTGTTAGATAAATTACGAATTTAATTTTCGCATTAAATGAATTATATTTTGGAAATTAGGATAAATTATCGTAAATAATTCATTAAGCTATCTGAGATTTTAGAACGAGATCCAATAAATATTGATGGGCCTAATGAGCCCAATAGGCCTCGATAATGTGCATAGTAAGTGGAAAACGAGCTTAAGAACGATTAAGGCCCATTATGGTACAATTGGGCCCAATATGGGTAAACATGCCCAATGATTTAAATTAAGCCTAGAAAATATGAAATACAATTAATTGTATTGTATTTGACCTGATGTATAATTATCCGTAGTTCTGGAGATTTGATTCGGAGCAAATCGGACTACGTGACGAGACATCAGTGTAAAGGTCAGACTGTACAGAAAAATGAGGTAAGGGAATTTTGTAAGTAGCTAGAGGTAGCTACGCGTACTTTAAATAGCTTTTGTATACATTGAATATGTATGTATACATTGATATTGTACAAAGGTCCTAAAAATGATTTAAAGATTTTAAGGATTCGAAATAGGTAAAAGGTTATTTTAACAATATTGAGGGAATTCACCTAAGGATGGTGAAAGTATGACATGCATAAAATGTATGATTTAAGAAATTTTCTGAATTAAGAAATTTTCTTGGTTTTTAAGCAAAGCAAATTGGTAGATTGGCCAATAATTGTATAAATTTCACAAGATAACACTATACAAGTGTTATTTAGATTTAAATGAAATTTCTTTGGAAAATAGGTCAACTATCAAGTTTATATGGAAACAGATAGTGTTGGCACATAGCTTGCACTGTATCTACGTTTGTGAGTGTACATAAAACGTGCTTGAGCGGTTGCTCGCACCGACTTGTGCGACATCATGTGCATGAAATGTGCTAAAGCGGTTGCTCGCTCTGATTTTTACTATTGTGAAATGCATGAGAGGTGTTGAAGCCTAGCTCGCACCCTATTTTGATTGTTTTGACGTGATATGCATAAAAAGGTGCTGGAGCGATTCCTCGCACTAGTTTTAATGATTTGACATGCATGAGAGGTGCTGGAGCTTAGCTCGCATCCAGTTTTGATATGATAATTGCATAAAAGCCGTGTTGGAGTGTAACTCGCACGAGATTTGATTTAAATTATACATAAAGCCGTGCTGGAGTGTAACTCGCACGAGATTTGATTTACTTGAGCATTCATTTGTGCAGGAGCGTTGCTCGCACGAAGTTTTATATGGATTTATAACTCATTTTAAAGTCATACTGGAGTGCTACTCGTACGCTAATTTTATTGATTTTTATGAATTTGTGCTAAAGCTTCGCTCGCACGAGGTTTTCAGATATCATGAATATGCATGGAGCCGTGCTAGAGCTTCGCTCGCATAGGGATTTATATGACATGCATATAACCGTGTTGGAGCCTCCTGTAGACTGTGTGTCATAGTGAGATGATATGCTCAGACGTTCATATTGAGACAGAGGTGATATGGGTGGATAAGACCTATTGTAGGCACCCCTGACTGAGCTTGGGTTCACGGAGTACGTTGTACCGTGTATGTCACGCGGAGTACGCTGTACCATGGGGATTGTTGGAGTGGAGTGGCATTAGCCACGAGGCAGCAAGCTTTGCCATCGCAATCCTGATGTTATGCTGTTCTGACAGGTAGGACCGACCCACCTTCCGTTTCAGGTGTGATACCCCGCACACTAGGTACCGTGTTACCAGGGATCACTAGGTTATAGCCATAGTCCTATGCTGTTACTGATAGTCACCTACATATCGCACATGATATAACTATTGGTCGATAGACCAGGGTAGACCCGAGGGAGGGGTCAAGCCCCCGATTTTATGATTTTATGATATGTGACCCTGAAAGAAGGGTGGTTTTATAACCGAAGTTTTATAATGAATATTAATGAATTGTTTTATGAGTTTGGAATTGAATTATGAGATGCTTAACCCCTTTGGGTTATTTTATATTGCGTTTTAAATTAAATGATTTAAATGCAGTAGCATGATGAGTTTTTCATGCTTTAATCATAAATTCATGAAATGATTGTATCTCACGATTTGTTTTATATCGCATGAAACAATGTATGATTTTGATTTAATTCATGCTAGTATGATTTAATGATGTCACATAAAATGCCATTGATGCATAAGTAGTATGATTTATATATGCACGAATAGTTTTATAAACTAAGTCATGATGAAATACATGATTTTATTCTTGAGATTTTAATGAAAAGAAATGGATTTAAGGGCATGGCATTATGAGCATGTAGATAGTGGAGCTATCTACTTACTTCCATAATTGCCTTACTGAGCATGTGGTTTGCTCACCCCCTTATTTTTCCATCTTTTTAGAGCACTCACAGTAATTAGTAAGTGGCTGAGGACTTGTATGCTTGGTATCTACTGCTTCCCATTGAGAAACAGGTATACACATTTGTGTAGTATTGTATCTAAATATGAAATGCACAGTACTGTAAACGAATATGATGTCGAGGATGTAGAGTTATAAATACCATTGTGTAAGTATTTAGTTAAAGTCAAAAGATAGTAAACTCTGATATGTGAATGTGATTATGAAAATGGAATGGTAAATAGGTGAGAGGTGACTAACACCGAATCATAGCCCAACTGTTTGTAGGATGGTCACGATGAGAGAAAGGTAAGAATTAAATAATAAATGAAAAAGTCAAAAATTTACTCTGATTTTTAGGTAATTTGGGTCGTGACAGTTTCATGGTATCAGAGCTTAAGTTGGCCTGATATGAGTCGGTGTTAGTGGTTAAGGAAGTTTACATCCCCATGTACTGTGCACTGTTTAGATACAATTGTGTATATCAAGATGTAAGTGCAACTAAGAATTTGGTTTCGAATGCAAGTATAGACTCTTTAACTGATAGCCGCTGTGATAAAGGGGCGAGTACACGAGCTCGAGGCCGTAGAGGTAGGCCTGAGAGTCATACTGAGTCGCCACATGAGACTCAAGATGAGATTGAAGTGGAGGTTGGTATTGAGCATGCCCCATAGAGTCTGACAGAGAGATCAGATAGAGTTTGACAGAGAGATCGGATAGAGTCTGACAGAGAGATCGGACAGTATTGATACACGCTCCACGATGGTTGGAGCGGAGTGTGGGGAATATTTTGTGAGCTAATTGCTCAGAGTATGCATGAGATTTGAGGGCGAGTCGGAGCATTGGTGGAAGTCCGCTCAACCCATCTTAAGAGTTAGACATCCAAAATGGACATGGAAAATAATTCTATATGTATTTCGGTGACAGAATATCCCTGACATTGTTTAAAGGAAATTACAGATAAAATTCTTTACTCTGACCTAGTGGAACTAGTTCATTAACGAGTACGAAACTCAATTTATATTCTTGGGCAGATATGACCCCGACACTATGAACAGCGGGGTTGAAAAGTTTGAAAGTTCATGGAATGGCTCAGATTGTCATTTAGAGTCCGATTAACCCATTAGATATCACTACCTATGCCGAGGCAGTGCGCAGACTACAGATTGTGTGAATAAGATCATGACTTGCACGCCTCTAAGATTAGGAAAGGTAGTAAGGGCTAAAATTGAGACAAAAAGAGAATAGAGAATAACAGAGATGTCAGAACAGGAAAAAGGTAGTTTGGTAAAAGATTTGAGCTGATGAGTCACGGGGTAAGATGATTAGTAAGGCCCCAGCGTATCCAAATACAGTACTTTTGAGGCGTATTGTGATTTGAGGACCCCTACCTGCTATAGAGTAGTGTAACAGTGTGAACAATGTAGAATATGTGGTAGTTACCACGAAAATAAGATGTTGGATGTGTAACGACCGTGTGGCACTTTGTTCCCGCAGGATTCAAGAGGTGGCCCCCATAGTCTTACTCATACGTATTGTCCGCTTTGGCAGCCCCACAGGCCCCTCACGGCTTTATCGAGGTAAATACCCCAATTCACGTCCTCAGAGGTTCGAACCCAAGACCTTAAAGTCTTTGTTCTTGCACAAATGATATATATATATATATATATATATATTATCACTGTTTTCCATTTTTCCTTATCACATATGCATACACATTTTTTTGTACAAATACTAGCATACCCAATTTATTATAGACTTATTTGTACATGTACCTAAATAAATAAATATTCATTGTATATATTTCTACTTCTCATCTTTCCAATTTTTTGTCAAATTAATCTACACTAAACATGCTTGTATTTCAATTAATTCCTACAACATCATGCTTCCACAATACAATTATACATACATTAAACTAAATAAAATTCGGGTTTTTACCTAGGAATTAACTGGTACAAGGGTGAAAAACAAAAATTGGAAGATTTATCTGTATATATATTTTTTTGATACTGTAGCGTCGAAATAGGAGTGGCTGGACGGGGTAGGACAGGCAATGGGAGGTTACCGGGCTCGGGTTCAGTGGAAGGCTGGCGTGGGTCTTCTCTGTTTGCTGCAAAACGCGAAACAGAGGAAAAATCCCTCTGTTTTCGTTTTCGTTTTCCAGGCGAGGGGAGAGGGAGAGAAGAGAAAGAGGGGGTCGGGTCTGTGTCTGGGTGAGGAAGGCTGCCGGTCCAGGGTAACCTCCGGCACTGGTGTGCCCGTCGGTAACAAAGCAGGAGACAGCAAGCAGGAACGGCGAAAGGGTTCGGGTTTCTCGGTTTTGGGCGACGGGGAAGGAAGGGAGAAAAGGGGGTCGCCGATGGTCGGGGAGGGAAGGCTGGGTCCGATCGTCGGTGAGGTAAAAGGGTGGTCGGTAGGCGAACGGCGGGAGCGGCTCCGATCGCTGTAACAGAGAAGAGAAACGAGGGGGGTTTTGTCTTTTTATCGCGCGATCCGTTTTTTTTTTCCTGTTTAGTTTTTTTTAATTAATTTTTATTTTTATTATATATATATATTATTTATATATATCTATTTATATTTATATTTATATATATATATATATCTATTTATATTTACATTTATATTTATATTTATATTTATATATATTTATATTTTTATTATATATGTTATATTTGTATTTATATATATATATGTATATTTTTAATTATATGTTCATTCTTGGAAAATTACATGTATATATATTTTTTTAATTGTAATTATTTTTATCCTTCATTTTTTTTCCAACTTAACAAATATATATATATATATATATATTCACATATTTCCCTATAACATATTTCCATTTATTATATATATATATTTATTATTATTATTTTTTTAATCTAAATACAGAAAATTTGCGGTGTTTACAGGATGAGGCGAGTGTATGCCTTGGACCAGAACACTACTGATGTTTCATCTGATGTGGTGGAAGATACCACACTGGTTGTAAATAATGAAATAATTATTTTAATTGATCCTGGTGCCACGCATTTATTCATACCGCCTTCAGTTGTTTATAAGCGAGTGAAAGATGTGAAACTTGTACCCTTAGGCAAGATGACGATAGTTAGTTGATTTTGTGAAACCCAATATTTTTCCATATTATGATGCTTATGAGAAGTAAATTATAGCTCAATGTAACATTTTACAGGCCCGTAGACAATTAAAGCACTCGGTTGTAGCGTGGGACCCAATGGCACACAAATCGAGGTAAGGTCCTAGACCCGAGAATTTCTTAAAAATGTCATGTTCATGCATGGAATGATGTGTAGAAGGGAAAACTAAGTGATTGGAAATGCAAAAGTTAGTTAAACTCGGTTTTAAATTAAATCGAGAAAACGGACCTAATAAGGGAAATAAATCCGAATAAAATTTTAAAAATTCTTGAAAATTATTCTGAGGCCATATAAAATTATTATAAGGTGAAATTGACATGGGAAATAAAAATCATGAAGAAATATGGAGATTTAGGGGTTCAAATAAATTTTTAAAGCTAATCGAAAGCTTATTTTCATTTTGCTCGGTATTGGCAAAATCGCGCAAAATGAGCTCGTTCGTGAAATTTTTCTTAAACAAGTGACCTCAAAATTTTTATGGGACATATTATAACAATTGAGAAGTGGAATTTTGAATAAATCTGATCAGGATTAATTTTGGTAAATTTTATAAAACAGAACAGTCATTTCCCCTGCACTTAGAAAACTGTCAGCCAATGAAAACAATCCCATTTGATGACCTTCACGATTTTCTTTGCCTCTGATATTTTCCAAATTCAAATTCAGCTAGATAAGCTTCATAAAAAGGTAAGAACCATCCCGAACTGTCGCAAAACCCGAGAGTTATCCCTCACCCATTCTGCCGCAGATGTTACCCCTGTTCCTGACTGGCGTGAATTTTTCGGCCACCTTCCGGCCATTTTCAGGCAACGATACCTTCATATGAAATCTTCCTCTTCCTCCCCTCTACCACATATAAACAATTTAGACTTAACTGAAGTCATTTATCCCCTGAAACGCTAGAGAGACGAACAGGACAGAAAACTGCCCTGTTCCGAGGTAAGCAAAAATTCAATTTTTGGATGAATTTGATGAGGTTCTTGGATGATTTTGAACACTTCTAAGCTCTATACATGTTTTATTACAGCTGAGTGACAATTTGGAGACCTAAAACAGAAGTCAAACTTGGTCAAAGGAGTGAAGAAGTTGAGGTATGGTGATGATGATGTGATAAGTTGTTAATTTGTGAATTTTGATGAATTCTTGTTGAAAGAAAGTTGATGAATTGAATTATATGATTGAATTCAATTGCTACCAGCATGATTTAGCTACTGGAATGATGAAGGTTGATGTAATTAAAATGAATTTACAGTTAAAATTATATTGTAAAGGTTCAGTTTAGTGTTTAACTAGGTAAATTATCGAAATAATGCAAGAATCGATACTTTAAGGTCTTGTATGAAGTGGAATGAGTTGCTGGAATGTAAGACACCATATAGAGGTATTGAAAATAATTTAAAGGTGTCAAATATGTTAAGTAAGCTTAAATCGAGGTTTAAACCGATAAAACCGAGCAAACCGAGCAAGATAGTTAGAAAGTCAACTTTTGGTCAACATTTTAGATGTAATCACATATTGAATATAATAATATGAATTTGAGCTATATGTGATGAGATAACTTGGTATGTGACAGCTCAGGTTATCGACACGCATTTCGAGGCAAGCTCAAAAAATGAGGAACGTGCACTACCTCCGACATTAAGAGGTAAGGGATATAATTTAGGGTTGCATTAGTGCTTCACAATCCTTACCAATGACTTTATATATGTTAGTGGAATGAGATTTTATGAAATAGGTTTCAATGCCTTAGAAATCGAAACTAAACCGTTCCCCGAGTTTTTCCACATGTTTTCCACTTGCATGAGATACATTTTACTTTACATGTTTATGAAAAGGTGATTTTTCAATATGAAGAAGAAAACATGATTTGATTTCATGCAATAACGGGGAAGAGCCCCGAGAATGATTTACGAAACAATATTTTAATGACACGGGTTAAAGTCCCGAAATAGCTTTTAAACTATGTTTTTATGATTACATGGGTTAAAATCCCAAGAAATGATTTGAAACTATGGTTTTCCACAAGAAATGATTTGATAAAACGGGTAAGAGACCCAAAATGATTTGATAAAATGGGTGAGAGGCCCAAAATGATTTTGTGGGGTAAAAAGGCATGATTTGATGATAGTCAGAGGATCTGGGGTCGATCTCGCATACATAGGGTAGCGTATGGAGACGATCGAGGATCTATCTAGCCGACGGCCAGGGAACGGGCAGGCTCTGACTTGATATAAGAAATGTGCGTATAGACCACACTTGGTGATGCACGTGAGTTCGTGCGTATAGTCCCCATTTAGTGGTGCACGAGAGATAGGGCAGCGTATGACCCTGATCCAGTCCTACGGCTCCCTGTACTATGGCCATGAGTACCCATGATTTTTTCCTACGGGACCAGATGTATGATGTCCTTCGGGACTAGTATATGAAATGATTGCCTGACCCTACACGATAATGATATGATGTTTTATGTTTTCACTCATCTATACGACCTGTTTTGTTGCTATCGATTTTAGCACTATGTTATATAATGATATTTAATGGTAGTTATGTTTATGTTTTGAAGAAATGAGTTATGAAAACATGATTTCACTTTTTAAAGTGATGATGGAATATGATATATTTGATTTGAGATTTTGAGATGCTCTTATGTATGTTTACACTAATGATATATTATAGCATGATACGTTTTACGAAAAGGATGCATGATGTGTAAACTAATGATTTTAAAGCATAATGTTGCTACTTTTCTAAATGTAAGCATCTCTACTTTCGTACATGTTTATGCTGAGTTGTGAAATTACGTATTTTACTGGTTTTAAGTACTAAGATTACTTTAAATGTATCTCTTACTGAGCCTGAAAAGCTCACCCCCCCTTCCTTTCCATCTTCCAGATTTCCTATAGCAAGTCTACTGCACCTACGAGACTGTGGTCGTTGACAAGGTAGTTCGACCTTTCACGGATACTTTCGTAACCTTGAGGTACAACTTTACTCATATTCCAGACATGATGAAATGCATGGACACTATTTTTGGGATGTAATAGATGTAAATGATTCTATACAGAGTCTTAGTTACGCAGTATAAATGAATGAATATATTTAGTTGTTATATGATTCTAAGATATGAATGAAAAGTATTGAGAATGTGGGTTGAATAATATAAACTGCGTTTCAAACTCAACAGGTTGGGTTAAGTCATAACGCAGCCGTTATACTGCCGAAATTTTTAAAATAAAAGAGGTTTTAAATCTAGACATGGACAGGAAAACAACATAGTTAATGGATAAAAGGTTTAAATTAGCCTCATTTTTTTCCGCGCTTCCGGGGCGTGACAGATTTTCACTAACTGAATATGGGTATAGGGATTGTAAGTTGAAAACGGGGGAAAAAGGATATGTCAGCTGATTTTATTCAATGTAATATGAATAATTTTGAAGTAATATTTAAGAATAGATTGATTCAGCTGCAAACTATGATGTTTAGATTGCTATCCTAAGATAGTGATGTTTTCACCCCTGAAAAGTGTATTATAAGTTTTAACAAGTAATGAAAGGAGATAAATTTTGAGATGTGATAGATCCTGAGTACGAGATATATTGGAATAAGAGACGTATGCAAGGTAAGAATATCTTTGATATATAAAGTAATTTGGATTAAGCGATATGTAGCGAATATGAATTGCGACCAAGGATAAGAGGAGGATATATCCATAACTAGTCTATGTGGTCAAGTCTGAGGGTTAATAAAGGTATTTCAAAATACTTCCCTGCCTGAAGACTTGACAGTGTCGATAAGCGCACACATAACCTATAAATTGGAATCGACATTCATAATATATACATTAAAATTTGGGTACCTTTACTGGTACGATAAAGAAATATAGAATTCGATTAATCATGAAGGTTTAAAAAAATAAATTTTATAAAAGCCGTTAATATAAGAAAAAAGAAATGACGTGGGTTAGTATCTTGAACGGAAGCGATTTCGAAATGACATTATACGTTTATGTGTACATAGGTCAAGGATATGGGTGATTGAAATATTTAGTGGAACGCAACTACGATGAGGTATTTAAACCTTACCTGGACCGATTGGTTGTCATCTTTAGAGATGATATTTTGATGTATTCGAAGTCTAGGGAAGAGCATGGGTAGCAATTGGGAACTATCTTACAGACAAGCTGTTGAGAGTTTCTTGAAATGGGCTACTCAGTTGACATCTCATTTGGAAAAAGATTACCTACGAGTGGGATGATAAGTATGAAAATAGCTTCGGTGAGTTTTGGTATATTGAAGTAATGAACTGACCACCGTAAGTATTCTCACCATAACCAACAGCTCAAGAGGTTTCAGTGTGTATGGATACCTCAAAATAAGGATTGGGTTGTGTATTGATGTAAAATGGGAAGATAGTCGTTTATGGATCCAAATAGTTCAAGGACCATGAGAGAAACTATCTGACCCATGATTTAGAGTTGGCAGCCGTAGCGTTTACACTAAAAGTATGATGCCACCACTTAAATGGTAAGAAATTTCGAGTATGCACTGATCGTAAAAGCCCCGAGTATCTGTTTTCACAGAAAGAGTAGAATATGAGATAACCAAGAGGGTTAAAGCTTCTAAGGATTATAATTGTGAAAATTGTACCTCCCAGGAAAGGCTAATGTAATGGCTGATGCCTTGAATAGAAAGAGCCTCGGGATGGTATTACATATGATGCTCAGGGAGCGTGAGCTGCTAGAGCAGTTGTGAGCCTCAGTAGTGATGTGATCCCTTCTGATGATGACAGTAATTGTGTGACAGCTAGCTTGAGGTTAGAATCGGATTTGAGTGATCGAATTTGCCAGGCTTAGCGTGATGATCGGCATGGTGTCGATAGTGTGGGTCAGATTCAGAAGGGTATAGTGATAAAGTTCACAATAAGTGATGATGACTTACAGAGGTTTAGAGACAATATAAGTGCCCCCCAGGACCATAGTTGCTGAGATAGTGTTATTGTCAAAAGCTCACTCTTCGGGATACACAGTGCATCCAGGAAATAATAAATAGATTGGAATCTCTGAAAATGGTATTGGTGGTCAGGTTTGAAAAAAGACATTGTAGAGATTGTGGAGAAGTGTCTCGTATGTCAGCAGAGTAAGGTAGAGTACTAGAAGTCTGCAGGGTCATTGCAGTCTCTACCTATAGTGACACGAAAATGGGAATAAGTAACCATGGATTTCGTGATGGGTTACAGAGGACCCGGATGAATCACGAGGCTATCTGGGTGATAGTCGATAGATTGACTAAGTCTACCTACCTTCTGGCTATGAAAATCCCAGATACTCTGAATATGTAGGCAGATTTATGTGTACGAAAAATTATGAAATATTATGTAGTGTTTCAGTGAGCATGATATTAGATAGGGATTCCCGCTTCACTTTCCACTTCTGGGAACGTTTTTCAGGAAGCTATGGGGACTCGATTGTGTGTTAGCACAACTTTCCATCCTCAGACAGATGGTCAGTCAGAGAGAACTGTACAGGTTCTAGAGGATATGATGAAAGCGTGTGCCATTGATTTTATAAGCTCCTAGGATGATCAGTTGTTACTAATTGAATTCGCCAATAATGATAGTTGTCACTTGAGTATCGGGATGACTTTATATGAGGCAATGTATGGCTGTAGGGATTATTCCCCGACTTGGATAAGAATAAGTGGGTGACAAATAGAAAATTGTTCCCGAATTAGTAAGACAAACCTCTAGGGATGTTTAGTTGATTTATGAGAGATTAAGAACACCTCAGAGTAGACAGAAAAGCTATGCTGATAAGAGACAGAAAACTATTGGAATTCACCGAGGGTGAATCAGTATTGAATTTCGTTAGATTGAATCCTTTGAGAGATTGGACAAAGTGGGAGATAAGGCCTATAGGTTGGCGTTACCACCTGAATTAGTAGGCATCCACAATGTGTCCTATCTTTTGATGCTTCAGAAATACTATCCGGATCCAACATATGTGATCGGATATGAGCTTCAACAGCTTAGCTCAATGGAAGTGTAATGTATGTTAGAAAAAAATGATTCGGGTATTAGACGAAAGGAGAAAATGTCGAGGTTTAAGATGATCTCCCCAGTTAAGTATGTTGGTAGTATTACACTCCGAAAAAAGTCACGTGAGAATTAAAAAGTATGATGCGATAGACGTACCCGGAGTTGATTATAGACCCTTTTGACTTGGTTCTAATTTGGAAGACCAAATTTCTTAAGTGGGGGAGATTGTAAGACCCGATTTTATTTAAAACACGAAATGAGAAAAAAATGCAAAAGGATTGAAATGAAATTCTCGAACACGTACAAGGGTAAAACGGTCAAAAGATCAAAATTCGATATTAATCGGGACAAGAAAATTTAATTAAAAATAATGGCTTGAGAAATCTTGATCAATAACGAAGAAATAATTAAAATTCAGGTTAAATTGATCAAGATATGAATTTATAGGAATTAACCGGAGATTTCACATCGAAAAATAATCCCGAAAAAAATCAAAAAATATATCAAAAAGCCGAAATAAGAACGAGAAATTCATTTATTGAATAAATAAATAAAATAAAATTTTTATGGGATATTTTGAATTTTAAATATTATTTTAATGGATTAAAATAATATTAAAAAATAAATTATAAATAATAAATTAAAAAAATAAAAAAAAGAGTGAAATCGCGAAAATCGTGATCTGAAGAAAACGGAGACCGAGCCCCCTTCTGCATCCCGACGGCCACCGGCGAGAAGGCCAGGCAAGGTCGACGAAGGTAGCCCAACCGAGAGGCGGCCACCACCGGCCTAAAGGAGCCATAAACGGCAGCGAACAACGAAGGGAGAGAGAACCGAAAGGGAGAAAAAGGATTTCTTGGCGATCACTGTCGATTCCACTACCAGCCGAGTGATCCCCAGGCGCAGGCGGCGCAATTGGTGGCAGCCTTGGTCGGTAGAACGGCGGCCAGCGTCGGAAACGAAGGAAGAAAGGAAAGCCACCAATGTCGGAAAGGAGAAGAGCCGGACTGGCCTCTTTTCGACCACCTCGGGCGAAACCGAGACCAGATCCATGCATCAGATGACCCCGCGGAGCTGCTGGTGACGAAAACCAGCGGAGAACCGACCGTGCGAGGCACCGAACCGACCGAACCGAACTGAACTGGCTAGACCGAATCAGTTTGAACCGGGTTGAACTGGACCGAACCGGTTCAGCCAAAAAGAAAAGAAAAGAAAAAAAGGAAAGAAGAAGAGGAAAAAAATTGGGAAAAAATCCCAGTGATGCAATCAAGCTACGGGTAAGTCGGTAAGCGGTCGAAATTGATCGATTTAAATTTCAGAATATTTAATTTGATTAATAATCGACTGAAAGTTTACCCGAAAAAATATTTAAATTGTGTAGCTTGACAATTAACGTCAAACAAGCGCTCGAGACAACTTTGATTGGCGTACTATCATGGAATCTCGGGTAAGTAACCCTTATTTACGATAATATGCACCGTTATATGTGTTAGATAAATTACGGATTTAATTTTCGCATTAAATGAATTATATTTTGGAAATTTTGATAAATTGTTGTAAATAATTCGTTAAGCTATCTGAGAGTTTAGAATGAGGTCCAATAAATACTGATAGGCCCAATGAGCCCATTTGGCCTCGATAATGTGCATAGTAAGTGGAAAACGAGCTTAAGACCGATTAAGGCCCATTATGGTGCAATCGGGCCCAATATGGGTAAACGGGCCCAATGATTTAAATTAAGCCCAAAAAATATGAAATACAATTAATTGTATTGTATTTGACCTGATGTATAATTATACGCAGTTTCAGAGATTTGATTCGGAGCAAATTGGACTGCGTGATGAGACATCAGTGTAAAGGTCAGACTGTACAAAAAAATGATGTCAGACCCGTGTTTTCGATTTACGTATGTTGCTTGTACCTTATGATTCCTATGTATATGAACATTTTATTTCATAGTTGAATCATAAGAAGAGTATTTACTACCATGCAATCGATTAATTTAAGAAATTAAAAATGCATGTAAGCTACATAATAGCGAGATAAGGGTTAAAGTGATTCCCGAGCAAGTACAGGGGTAAAACGGTCAATTGACCAAAATTTGGTATAAATTCGATCAGAAAATTTCATTAAAAATATGAAATCGAGAGATCTTAATCAATAACGAGGAAAATATTGAATTTCGAGTCCAATTAATCGAGATATGAATTTAATTAATATTTTTGAAATTTTTGTCTCGAAAAATGAGCCCAAAAATAGTAGAAAAATATAGTGAAAAGGTAAAATCGGACTGATAAATTCATTTACGGACTAAATGAATTTAATAGGAATTTTTGGGATATTTTTGGGATAATTTAGGATTTTTAATATTATTTTAAGGATTAAAATAATAGTAAAAATATATTATAAAGGAAAAAAATAAAACAAAAAAAAGGAAATCAGAAAACGTGGGGAGAGAGAAACCGCGTGAGAGACCAAAACCGACGGAGAGAAGAACTCGCCGGACCAGCCACCACCGGCGACCAGCAGCCGAGCCAACTACCGAAAAAGGAAGCCACTCACCCCGCGACCTCCCAGCCACCAGGACGAGCGCCACAGGCGCCGAAATTCGGCGAATCGAAGGGAGAAAGCCGCGAAGGAAAAGAGGACATTCGACGGCTATCGACGGGAGTTGGCTCCGATCGAGGCCAACCGAGAGGTCCCCTGTCCAAGACGCGTCGAACGACGGCAGCGGCATGCCGGGAATCGACCGGACGACGTCGGCATGGCTAAATCACCCCTGAACCTGTCAGCGGTTCAGGGCAGAACCTTCCAAACTGAATCGGACCGGACCGGTTCAGCCAAGGAGAAAAGGGGAAAAAGAGGAAAAAGAAAGAAAAAGGAAAAGAAAAATTTTTGAGATTTCACCGGACTTCGGCTAAGTCGATACGAGGTCAAAAGTGACCAATTTAATTTCCGATAAATTTATTTAAATTATATTTAATCAAAAATTGACCCGGAGTTAAATATACGAAATTATGCAGTTCGACAATTAATTCCAAACGGAAGCCAGATCGAACTTTGATTTGCATACCATCGCACAATCTCGAGTAAGTAAAGCTCATTTACGAAAAATTATGTGATTTATGCGTATTTAAGATTTAATTTACGCATTTCGGATTAAATTTCAGATTTAGTGAATAATATTCGAAAAATTGAATAAAATGTCGTAAATGATATACGGGCTATCCAAAGAGCTTGAAATAAAGCCCAATGGGTATTGATAAGCCCAATGAGTCGATAGACCCTGATGAATGGGCTTAATACGGATTAAGGCCCAATTAAAGTGTTTAAGGCCCATTAAGAGTAAACGGGCCCATTTAAATAAAATGAACTGTATTAAATGTGTAATACAGTAGGAAAAATGTAATTAACTCAGTGAATGGTTAAATGCAGCTCCAGAGTCATATTGAGAGTTGACTGGACTGCGAGATTAGACAACACAGAGGAAGAGAGGTCACACGACGTGATCCGAGGTAGGGGACTCTTGTAAGTAGCTAGAGATATCTGTGCATATTTTCGTTGGATTTTACATTCACTGAAATTGTTTGAGGGTCAGAGAAAATTGATAATATTTTAAGGACCCGATATAGGTAAATTACGGTTTTGCCCCTAGTTAGGCAAAAAGTGAAATTTTGGGAAAAGTTCCAAAAAGCATGGAAATGATGTTTTGAGTGGTTTTTCCTGCTGTGTAGCAGAAGAGTAGGTGGATGGGCTAATGTTTCGAGGTCGATGTAAACTAAGCATACTTTATAGTGCTGATTTTAATGATTTTAAACATCTATATTTTTTAAGAGCCATCTACCGAATTATGTGGAAACAATCGTGCTAGAGCACAACTCGCATTTGATTTCAGATGTTTTTCACATACATTAGTGCTGGAGGTTTACTCGCACTAAATTTATTTGACATGTATGATAGAGTACTAGAACGTTGCTCGTACTTAGTTTTTATATGATTTGTGCATGATAGAGTGCTGGAGCGATTAGCTCGTACTCGAGTTTTACATGAGATGCATGACAGAGTGCTGGAGCGTTGTTCGTACTCGATTTTTCATGATTTGTACATGACATCGTACTTGAGCGATTTGCTCGTACTTGATTTGTAATGAGAACTATGCATGACCGGTGCTAGAGGTTTACTCGCACTAGTGTTGATATTTTGAAATGCATATACAGTGTTTTGAGGCGGAGTGTTGACTGTGTGTCACACTCAAGACGCACACTATAGTTTTTTGTGATATATGCACAGTTAGAAAAATCGTGACGATTTCCTCCGTGTAGACTAAGTGTCACACTGTTGAGATGTTCTCACGTGGATTTAGAGACGTGGCATTGATTCTGTCATGACCCAAACTACCCAAAAATCAGAGTTAATTTTTCGCGTTTTATTATTTACTTAAATTCTTACCTGTCCTCGAATCGTGACCAACACTCCACTAATAATTGGCTGTGCGTCAATGCCAGTCCCACCATTCAATTACCATCTAACTTATTTCTTCTCCAGTCATTTATAATTGTTTATATTATTTATACATCCCCTAAAGTTACTTACAAACATGTTACTGTGCTATGCTTATGTAGATACAATATGTACAAGTGTATATACCTCATGTTGATGGGCAGCAGCGGATATCCAGAATGCAGTACTGAGTCGTCGCAACTTCAACTGGAGATTATCTGTGGGAGAAAATGAAAGGGGTGAGCACATCAAGCTCAGTAAGGCAATCCTACGAACAAGTAGGTAACCATACTACCTACATGAACGTGGTGCCATGCAGAAACCACCCTTTCTCCACACATTTTAAAACAATGATATGCGTTATGATGTTATGTAAAACACATTTGCACGGAAAATCAACATGCAATTATTACAAATCATTTCTTTCTCAATTAAAATTTTCACAATAAAGTCAAGACTCGACCCCTCCTGCGGGTGATCCTGACTCACACAAAACCATGAGAACGGTTTACATCACACGTGGGCTTGAAAAGCATGGAAATACCATCATGCAAATTTAGTTTAAAAACCCAGTTTAAATCATCGAAATCGTCTACATGCGAGACGAGGCAATATCTGTATAACGGCAATAACCAGGACTATGGCCATATCTGTCCTCGGGAGTTCCTCAGCTACACGGATCCTAGTGTGCGGGTTCTCACCATGATCGGGAATCGCCCGGGAGGTGGGTCACTCCATCTCGTCGGTCTTATCCGATCTCATGCATCCGAAGAGGCGTTTTATTGTGACGGCCAACCCCTGCCCTGCCAACCCCTGCCATCAGCCATGGCCACCCCTCTTGGGCCCACGCACAACGATGGTGGTCTAACAACGGGTGGTCCAACAACGTCAACAAGTTCAACGTATCACGAAGATACCACACGGTGCATCGTACTCCATGCTACTTGCACGGTACATCGTACTCCGTGAACCCATATAATATCTCTATACTCATGCCATGCTCAAAACGCACGTGCGGGCTAATTTAATCGGTGACACACAGTCTACCCGATGCTCCAAGCACGGCTTATCGTATGATCTCTAAAAAGTAGTGCGAGCGGTGCTCTAACACTGTCAGTAAATCAAATAAAACTAGTGCGAGCTAAGCTCAAGCACTCTGTCACAAAAATCGTGTATAAAAATATGGTGCGAGTTATACTCCAACACCCTGTCATAAAAATCATGTAAAATCTGGTGCGAGTTAGACTCTCGCACCGTGTCACGAAAAAGCATATGAAATCTGGTGCGAGTTATACTCTAGCACCTATGCATATAAACTCTAGTGCGAGCTCTCGCTCCAGCACTAATGCATGCATCACACAAATCAAACATCGTGCGAGCTGAGCTCTAGCACGTCACATGTAAATAAAAACACGTAGGCGGCTCAATTATCCCCAAACAATTTTCACAGAAATCACATCGTTTAAGATATGCAATGCTATGCATTTTTCTTTAAAACTGAGCCAGCCTAGTCATGCATGATGTTGAAATACCTCCAGAACGAGCAGGAACCTTTTGTTCTTGCTCCACCCAATTTTTCCTAAATTTTTAGATTTTACCCTTAACAAGGGTATTTTAGTAATTTTGCCCATACGGGGCACTAATATTATTATTCGACCTCTAGACCCTTCAGATAAATTTTAAAGACTGCATATGAATTTAAAATTTTGTAGAGTTTACCTCTAACAGTCCGTAGAATTCCCTTACCTTATTTTCCTGTCGAGTCTGACCTTTTCTTTTGCATTGTTGTCTCGTCGCGCAGTCCGATATGCTCCCAATCAAATGCCCGGAACTGCGTATTAATATTCCTCAGGTCAGATATTATACAATTTAATTGTATTTAATATTTTCTGGGCTTAATTTAAATCATTGGGCCCGTTTACCCCTATTGGGCCCAATTGCACCTTAATGGGCCTTAATCGGCCTTAAGCCCGTTTTCCACTTAATTTTCACTTTATCGAGGCCTATTGGGCTCATTGGGCCCACCAATAATTTATTGGGCCTCGTTCTAATTCTCGAATAGCTAAATCGATTATTTACGACAATTTATCTAAATTTTCATAATTTAATTCAATTTATGAGGAAATTAAATCAATATCACACATAACGAGGTAATTGTCGTAAATAAGGGTCACTTACCCGAGATTCCATGCTAGTCCGTAAATCGAGGCTATCTCGAGCTCTCGGTGGATGCCAATCGCCGAGCTACACAATTAATTATATTTTTGGGTAAACTTTTCGGTCGAAATTTAATTAAATAAAATATTTCAAATTTAAATCGGGTCAATTTGACCGCTTATCGACTTACCCGAAGCTCGATTGCATCACAGAAATTTTCCCCAATTTTTTTCCTCTTTTTCTTTTTCCCCTTTTTCTCCTTTTTTCCTCTCTTTTTGGCTGAACCGGTTCAGTCCGGTTCGGATCGGTTCAGACCGCCGGTTCACCCCGATTTGACCGGTTCACCACCGGTTCACGACCTTGCCGGCCGGTTCTCCACCGGCTTCTACCGCCAGTAGCTCCGCAAGGCTGTCCGCGTCTCAAATCTGGTCTCGGCTTGGGTCAAGCTCGCCAGAACGCCGCCGGTTCGGCCTCTTCTCCCCGATCGTCGGACCCATTTCCTTCCTCTTGGTCGTCGCCGGTGATTCCTGCCGTTTCGTCGGCTGAGACCTGTGCAGAAATGATCGTCGTCGCCTGGGCTTTCGGAATCGGGCCTTGGTTCCGGCCGATTCGCCGCCGTTCGCCGCCGGTGGCCTTCTCTTTCCAGCGGCCTTCTCCTCCGTTTTTCGTCGAATTTTGGCGTCGGTAGGCTGCACCGTCGGTACCATCTTGCTCACCGGCCTCCCCTCTTCCATTTTCGACCCTTGGCCCGGCCATCGGCCGTCGGACGGTGGTCGGGTCTTCTTCGGTTCTTCTCGGCTCCGTTTGGCTTCTCTCTCCCCGACCCATTCTCTCTCTCTCTTCCTTTTTTTTTCAGTTCTCTTTTTTTTATTAATTTTATTTTTATTATTATTTATTTTAATTATTTTACTATTCAATAAAATATATTAAAATACCCAAATATCTACAAAAATTATTATTTTTATTCAAATTCAATTAATTAAATTTTTATTTAATTTATTTATTATATTTTTAACCTCTTTTTTTCGGGTATAATTTCTCGTATTTTTGGGATATTGTCCCGAGTGACTTTTCGGTATATTTTTCGATTATTTTCGGGATTATTTTTATGAACTAAAAATCCCGATTAATCCCGGTTAATTCCAATAAATTAATATCTTGATCAATTTAACCCGAAATAAATTTATTTCACTTTTATTGACCAAGATTTCTTAAATCCATATTTTTAATTAAATTTCCTTATCGAAAATTATACCGACCTTTGGTCTTTTGACCATTTTGCCCTTGCACATATTCGGGATTAATTTAACCCGACCTTCCTTCATACTTCTCCCATCTTTTCTTATTTAATTTTCGTATTTTAATTAAATTCGGGTCTTACAACTCTCCCCCACTTAAGGAATTTGGTCCTCCAAATTAGAACGAATTCATATGAGTCCATATACAACTCCGGGTACATTGATCATATCATACTCTTAAATTCTTATGTGACCTTCTCCGGAGTGTATTACTATCAAAGGACTTTAATTAGGGAGATCTTCAACCTCAATACTGTCTCTTTCCTGTTTAATGCCCGAATCGACTGATCAATACACTTATATTTTTATTAAACTGAACTTTTGGAGTTCATATCCTATCACCTCTGCTAGATCTGAATAGTATTCCCGAAGCATCAAAAGCTGAGACACATTGTGGGTGCCTGTTAATTCAAGTGATAACACCAACCTACAGGTCTTATCTCCCACTTGTCCAATCTCTCAAAATATTCCATCCAGCGCAACTCAATTTACCTTCTTCCAAAAGTTCGCTATGTCCTTATTCTCTTAGGACGAGAAACTTTCAACCATACTAATTCACCAAAGGTGAATTCCAATTCTTTCTGTCTGCTCTGAGGTGTTCTTAATCTCTCTCTTCTCAACTAAACATCCTCAAAGACTTATTATCCAAAGTCGAAAATAATTTCTACCTGTCACCCACTTTTTCTTATCCAATTTGGGGAACAACCCCTACAGCCATACACTGTCTCATATCTTGTTATCCCGATACTCAACTGCCAACTGTCGTTATTGGCAACTTCAATTAGAAATCAACTGATCATTCTAGGAGCTTATAAAATTAACGGCACACGCTTTCATCGGATCCTCCAGAACTTGTACAGTCCTCTCTGACTGACCATCTGTCTGAGGATGGAAAGCTGTGCTAATACTCAGTCGGGTTCCCATAGCTTCCTAAAAATATCCTCCGAAGTAGGAAGTGAAGCGGGAATCCCTATATGATATCATGCTTACTGGAACGCTACATAATGTTCCACAATCTTTCTTACACATAAATCCTCATATACACTCTGAGTATCTGGGGAGTTCATAACCAGAAGGTGGGTAGACTTAGTCACTCTATCGACTATCATCCAAATAGTCTCGTAATTCACCTGGGTCCTCTGTAACCCATCACGACATTCATGGAGATTTGCTCTCGTTTTTCGTGCCGTGTCGATATAGGTAGGTGCTGCAATAACTCTGCAGACTTTTAATACTCTACCTTACTCTGCTGACACACTAGGCACTTTTCTACAATCTCTACTATGTCTCTTTTCACATCTGACCACCAATACCCTTTTCGAGATTTCGATATGTTTTTATCATCTTCCGTATGCACTGTATATCCCGAAGAGTGAGCTTCTGTCAATATTACTATCCCATCAATTGTGGTCCTAGGGAGGACTTATACTGTCTCTGAACCTCTCTATAAATCATTATCATACTCTGTGAACTCTGGCACTGTACCCTTCTGAATCTGACCCACACTATCGACATCGTGCCGATTATCTCGCTAAGCCTGTCAAATCCGGGCACTCTCATCCGGTTCTAATCATCAGGCTAGCTGTCACACAATCACTGTCATCATCAGAAGGGATCACATCAATACTGAGGTCCACAACTGCTCTAGCAGCTCACGCTCCCTGACCATCACATGTGATACCATCCCGAGGCTCTTTCTACTCAAAGCATCAGCCTTTCCTGGGTGGTACAATTTTCACGATCAAAATCTCTCAGAAGCTCTAACCCACTATGTATATTCTCATATTCGCCTCTTTCTGTGAAAACAGATACTTGGGACTTTATAATCAGTGCATATCCGTAATTTCTCACCATATACATAATAGTACCATATCCTCGGTACAAGCACTGCCGTTGTCAATTTTAAATCAAGGGTATCATCCCATTATACATCAATACACAGCTCATTCATAATTTTGAGGTATCCATACTCACTGAGAACCTATTGAGCTATTGGGTATTGTGAAATTACTCACGGTGGTCAGGTTCATACTTCACTACACCGAAATCCATATCACATCTATCATCTTATTTATTATCTCATTCCAAGACCACGTTTTCTTAGTTAAACGTGTCAACCAAGTAAATCCTTTTAGAACTCACAGCAACCATCTGCAAAAGCAATTTCCCAATTGTTGCTTATAAATCACCCTAAACTTTAACTACACCTAACACATCATCGATAATGATGATTACAAATCGGTCCAATCCTTGACTTATTTACGCATAAGCTTATAAGATCCTTCAACATCGCTTACGTTTTCAGGTACTAACCAGCGTCACTTCCTTTTCTTATCTTAACGGCTCCTATTAAGTTTTCACTATGATAACCTTTAGGATTTGTCGAATTTTAATATTCTTATCATCTTAGTAAATGTATCCTAATGCTAAAGATATTTATTATGATGATCAATTTCCCGTTATAAGTTATATATATATATATATCTAGACGCTGTCAAGTCTTCAGGCGGGGAGGTATTTTGAAATACCTTTATTAACCTTCAGACTTAACCACAATTACTGGTTATGGTTATACCCATCTTTATCCTTGGTTATAATTTATATTCCCTACATATCACTTAATCCCAATTACTTCACATATGCACTCTTACTCCAATACATCTTGTATTTAGAATCTATCTTATCTTAAAGATTATCTCCTTCGTATATCAATCATGACAAAACTCTTGTCATTATTCATTCCGTGAGTACAATTCTTTACTCCTTTAATTTCAACTGTTGCACCCCTGTTTTCAACTTAAAATCTCTATATCCATATTCCGTTAATTAATCCTCCTCTATTGGGGTACTCATTTATCAGTATTGTATCCAATGATGTAGGCATTCATGCCTTTTACTCACTTATATGGGAATGAAGGCGGAATGAATAAATATGTGGCACCAGGATCAATGAACATATGTACTTCGTTATTCATAACAAGTGTGGTATCTTACACCACATCCATGAAACATCAATAGTGTCCTGGTCCGAGACATCCTCTCGCCTTCGTCCAACAGCCTACTTTCCTTTTTCTTTTCGGCTATGGCTTCCCTTTTCATTGCAGCTATACCAACGAAGTTTTTCTCTGTCTCTTTGCCCTTCTGTGGGGCAGTCTTGCCCAGCTCTGAGCAATCAAAACAAATGGTCTTTCTTACCACACTTAACGACCATTTTCATCAATACAGTGTAGGTATAGACCCTCCTTCCGTGGTATCCACCACACATCCTACACTGCTTACAGTGCTTACACTGCTACACTATTTCATAGCAGGTCGGGGTCCTCCAATCACAATGCCCCTCAAAAGTGCTACAATTGGATGCACTGGGGCCTTACCAATTATCTTAGCCCATAACTCATCAAATTAAATCTTTTACCAATTACCATTTTCTTATATTAACATCCTTGTAATTTCTCGATTCTCTTTTCTGTCTCTACTTCAGCCCTCATTACCTTTCCCAATCTCAGAGGCGTGCAATTCATATCCTTATTTACCCAACTACAAATCTGCGCACTACCTCGGTATAGGTAATATCTCCCGGGCCAATCGGACTCTAATTGAAAAGTTGAACCCTCTCATGGGCTTCTAGACATCTCGACTGTCACTTGTTCATAGTGTCGAGGTAATATCTGTCCAAGAATATAACTGAGTTTCATACTCATAATCAATTTAGTATTCCTGGGCAATGTAAGAAATTTTTCCTTGAAATTTCCTTTAAATCATGTTCGGAATATCCTGTCACCGGAATATATCCAAGATATTTCTCATATCAGCTCTTAAGATGGGTCGAACAAACTTCTACTAATGCTCCGCTGCGCCCTCTGATCTTATTCATAATCTGAGCAATTAGCTCCTCAAAATAATCTCCACACTCCGCTCCAACATCGCGAAGCGTGTCTCAATACTATCCGATCACTCTGTCGGACTCTAAGAGGCATGCTCAACATTCGCCTCTATTTCAATCTCATACTGATTCTCATAAGTCAACTCAGCACGACTTAGCAAACTCAGGTCTATCTCTATGACCTCTGCCTCGTGCACTATCTCATCTAACGCGACTCATATTAGGCATTCCTGCATTCTCAACCATTTCTTAGTCAAAACCCATCTCGATATACACTATTGTATCTAACCAAGCACAGTAACACGGGGATGTAATTTCTTAATTACTGACACTGACACACATCAGACCAATTGCTGCTCTGATACCACCTTTATATGTCACGACCCAAACTACCCAAAAATCAGAGTTAATTTTTCGCTTTTTATTATTTACTTAAATTCTTACCTGTCCTCGAATCGTGACCAACACTCCAATAATAATTGGGCTGTGCGTCAATGCCAGTCCCACCATTCAATTACCATCTAACTTATTTCTTCTCCAGTCATTTATAATTGTTTACATTATTTATACATCCCCTAAAGTTACTTACAAACATGTTACTGTGCTATGCTTATGTAGATACAATATGTACAAGTGTATATACCTCATGTTGATGGGCAGCAGCGGATATCCAGAATGCAGTACTGAGTCGTCGCAACTTCAACTGGAGATTATCTGTGGGAGAAAATGAAAGGGGTGAGCACATCAAGCTCAGTAAGGCAATCCTACGAACAAGTAGGTAACCATACTACCTACATGAACGTGGTGCCATGCATAAACCACCCTTTCTCCACACATTTTAAAACAATGATATGCGTTATGATGTTATGTAAAACACATTTGCACGAAAAATCAACATGCAATTATTACAAATCATTTCTTTCTCAATTAAAATTTTCACAATAAAGTCAGGACTCGACCCCTCCTGCGGGTGATCCTGACTCACACAAAACCATGAGAATGGTTTACATCACACGTGGGCTTGAAAAGCATGAAAATACCATCATGCAAATTTAGTTTAAAAACCCAGTTTAAATCATCGAAATCGTCGACATGCGAGACGAGGCAATATCTGTATAACGACAATAACCAGGACTATGGCCATATCTGTCCTCGGGAGTTCCTCAGCTATACGGATCCTAGTGTGCGGGTTCTCACCATGATCGAGAACCGCCCGGGAGGTGGGTCACTCCATCTCGTCGGTCTTATCCGATCTCATGCATCCGAAGATGCGTTTTATTATGACGGCCAACCCCTGCCCGGCCAACCCCTGCCATCGGCCATGGCCACCCCTCTTGGGCCCACGCACAACGATGGTGGTCTAACAACGGGTGGTCCAACAACGTCAACAAGTTCAACGTATCACGAAGATACCACACGGTACATCGTACTCCATGCTACTTGCACGGTACATCGTACTCCGTGAACCCATATAATATCTCTATACTCATGCCATGCTCAAAACGCACGTGCGGGCCAATTTAATTGGTGACACACAGTCTACCCGATGCTCCAAGCACGGCTTATCGTATGATCTCTGAAAAGTAGTGCGAGCGGTGCTCTAACACTGTCAGTAAATCAAATAAAACTAGTGCGAGCTAAGCTCAAGCACTCTGTCACGAAAATCGTGTATAAAAATATGGTGCGAGTTATACTCCAGCACCCTGTCATGAAAATCATGTAAAATCTGGTGCGAGTTAGACTCTCGCACCGTGTCACGAAAAAGCATATGAAATCTGGTGCGAGTTATACTCTAGCACCTATGCGTATAAACTCTAGTGCGAGCTCTCGCTCCAGCACTAATGCATGCATCACACAAATCAAACATCGTGCGAGCTGAGCTCTAGCACGTCACATGTAAATAAAAACACGTAGGCGGCTCAATTATCCCCAAACAATTTTCACAGAAATCACATCGTTTAAGATATGCAATGCTATGCATTTTTCTTTAAAAGTGAGCCAGCCTACTCATGCATGATGTTGAAATACCTCCAGAACGAGCAGGAACCTTTTGTTCTTGCTCCTCCCAATTTTTCCTAAATTTTTAGATTTTACCCTTAACAAGGGTATTTTAGTAATTTTACCCATACGGGGACCTAATATTATTATTCGACCTCTAGACCCTTCAGATAAATTTTAAAGACTGCATATGAATTTAAAATTTCGTAGAGTTTACCTCTAGCAGTCCTTAGAATTCCCTTACCTTATTTTCCTGTCGAGTCTGACCTTTTCTTTTCCATTGTTGTCTCGTCGCGCAGTCCGATATGCTCCCAATCAAATGCCCAGAACTGCGTATTAATATTCCTCAGGTCAGATATTATACAATTTAATTGTATTTAATATTTTCTGGGCTTAATTTAAATCATTGGGCCCGTTTACCCCTATTGGGCCCGATTGCACCTTAATGGGCCTTAATCGGCCTTAAGCCCGTTTTCCACTTAATTTTCACTTTATCGAGGCCTATTGGGCTCATTGGGCCCACCAATAATTTATTGGGCCTCGTTCTAATTCTCGAATAGCTAAATCGATTATTTACGACAATTTATCTAAATTTTCATAATTTAATTCAATTTATGCGAAAATTAAATCAATATCACGCATAACGAGGTAATTATCGTAAATAAGGGTCACTTACCCTAGATTCCATGCTAGTCCGTAAATCGAGGCTATCTCGAGCTCTCGGTGGATGCCAATCGTCGAGCTACACAATTAATTATATTTTTGGATAAACTTTTCGGTCGAAATTTAATTAAATAAAATATTCCAAATTTAAATCGGGTCAATTTGACCGCTTATCGACTTACCCGAAGCTCGATTGCATCACAAAAATTTTCCCCAATTTTTTTCCTCTTTTTCTTTTTCCCATTTTTCTCCTTTTTTCCTCTCTTTTTGGCTGAACCGGTTCAGTCCGGTTCGGACCGATTCAGACTGCTGGTTCACCCCGGTTCGATCGGTTCACCGTCGGTTCACCACCTTGCCGGTCGGTTCTCCGCCGGTTCCACCGCCAGTAGCTCCGCAAGGCTGTCCGCGTCTCAAATCTGGTCTCGGCTTGGGTCAAGCTCGCCAGAACGCCGCCGGTTCGGCCTCTTCTCCCCGGCCGTCGGACCCATTTCCTTCCTCTTAGCCGTCACCGACGATTCCCGCCGTTTCGTCGGCTGAGACCGGTGCAGAAATGATCACCGTCGCCTGGGCTTTCGGAATCGGGCCTTGGTTCCGGCCGATTCGCCGCCGTTCGCCGTCGGTGGCCTTCTCTTTCCCGCAGCCTTCTCCTCCGTTTTCCGTCGGATTCCGGCGTCGGTAGGCTGCACCGTCGGTACCATCTTGCTCACCGGCCTCCCCTCTTCCATTTCCGACCCTTGGCCTGGCCATCGGCCACCGGACGGTGGTCGGGTCTTCTTCGGTTCTTCTCGGCTCCATTTGGCTTCTCTCTCCCCGACCCATTCTCTCTCTCTCTTCCTTTTTTTTTGTTTCAGTTCTCTTTTTTTTTATTAATTTTATTTTTATTATTATTTATTTTAATTATTTTACTATTTAATAAAATATATTAAAATACCCAAATATCTACAAAAATTATTATTTTTATTCAAATTCAATTAATTAAATTTTTATTTAATTTATTTATTATATTTTTAACCTCTTTTTTTCGGGTATAATTTCTCATATTTTTGGGATATTGTCCCGGGTGACTTTTCGGTATATTTTTTGATTATTTTCGGGATTATTTTTCCGAACTAAAAATCCCGATTAATCCCGGTTAATTCCAATAAATTAATATCTTGATCAATTTAACCCGAAATAAATTTATTTCACTTTTATTGAGCAAGATTTCTTAAATCCATATTTTTAATTAAATTTTCTTATCGAAAATTATACCGACCTTTGGTCTTTTGACCATTTTGCCCTTGCACATATTCGGGATTAATTTAACCCGACCTTCCTTCATACTTCCCCCATCTTTTCTTATTTAATTTTCGTATTTTAATTAAATTCGGGTCTTACAAATTCCTTAGTATGAGGGCTAAGACCTATGGCAGGCACCCCGACTATGATGTATTTCCATGGTATGAGAGGCTAAGACCTATGGCAGGCACCCCGACCATGATGTATAGGTCCACGAGTGTACGTTGTACCGTGCATGTGGCATGGAGTACATTGTACCGTGTTTTGTGTTGTGGAGTTGTGGAGGAGAGTGTTGATAGCTGGCGGTTGTGATGGACTGACCCCCCTCCTGTTACAGCAGTGATAACCTGCACACCGAGTACTGTGTTGCCTGGGATTTCACAACATGTTAGGATATGTACATAGTCCGGAGATGTTCTCTTACGGTAAGATCCTTAAGCCCAACATCCTTAAGCCAGAGTGGGCGGGGAGGCTCTGTTCGGCGGGGAGGCTCTCTTACATAGTATAGAGAGATTGCATTTAGCCACTGAGTCTCGCATGATATATCACATGTGTTTTATGATACGGGTAGACCTAAGGGGTGGGTCGAAACCCAGTTTATTTGTGTTGTGATGAGAAATGCCATATTTACTGTGTTTTGAATGTAAATGGCATATTTTATATAAAGGCATTCTTAAATGATTAAATATGCACTGTTTTGCATGAATGCCTCTGATTGATAAACCAGCATGTGTTTAGTACATGGGATTTTAAATCTGTACTATATTATATATATTTTAAACATGCTTTTGAATTAAGAGAAGGAAAGGCAAAGCACTATTTTCAATAGACAGTATGGATGTCTACTTGCTTGCCTGATTTCCTTACTGAGCGCGTTGATAGCTCATCCCATTAATTTTCCCCCATCTCTACAGATTCTCATCAGTAGATTGAGTCAGCCAGGGTATTGCATTCCTTTGATCCGCTGCCACTCCCCATCTAGTGAAAGGTATACACATGCGTACTCTTTTGTATCTGAACAATGCATAAACACAGTGATGTACATGTTTTAATATGGGGGATGTAATGATGTAATTATATTTAAGTATATGAATTTACTTATGATATGAATGTCATGTATGCATGATACGAAAAAGAATGGTAAGGTATGTATGGATGAGGAGACTAATGCCTATTCACAGCCCAACTGTTGAGGAGATAAAGGTAAGTAAAAAGTGAAAAATGTGTTGTGGTTTTTGGTAAAGTCGCGTGTGGGAGGAGGGCGTGACAAATGAGGTAAGGGAATTGTGAAAGTAGCTAGAGGTATCTACGAATACTTTAAATAGCTTTCGTATACACTGAATATGTATATATACATTGATATTGTACAAAGGTCCTAAAAATGGTTTAAAGATTTTAAGGACTCGAAATAGGTAAAAGGTTATTTTAGCCCTATTGAGGGAAGTCACCTAAGGATGGTAAAAGCATGACATGCATAAAATGCATGATTTAAGAAATTTTTTGAATTAAGGAATTTTCTTTGTTTTTAAGCAAAGCAAATCAGTAGATTGGCCAGTAATTGTATAAATTTCACAAGATAACACTACGTAAGTGTTATTTAGATTTAAATGAAATTTCTTTGGAAAATAGGCCAACTATCAAGTTTATATGGAAACAGATAGTGCTGGCCCATAGCTCGCACTATATCTACGTTTGAGAGTGTACATAAAACGTGCTTGAGCGGTTGCTCGCACTGACTTGTGTGACATCATATGCATGAAATGTGCTAGAGCGATTGCTCACATTGATTTTTACTATTGTGAAATGCATGAGAGGTGCTGGAGCCTAGCTCGCACCCTAGTTTGACTGTTTTGATGATTTTGACTGTTTTGATGATTTTGACTGTTTTGACGTGATATGCATAAAAAGGTGCTGGAGCGATTGCCCACACTAGTTTTAATGATTTGACATGCATGAGAGGTGCTGGAGCTTAGCTCGCATCCAGTTTTGATATGATAATTGCATAAAAGCCGTGTTGGAGTGTAACTTGCACGAGATTTGATTTAAATTGTACATAAAGCCGTGCTGGAGTGTAACTTGCACGAGATTTGATTTAATTATGCACAAAGCCGTGCTAGAGTGTAACTCGAACGAGATTTGATTTATTGATGCATAATATCATGCTGGAGCGTTGCTCGTACGAAGTTTTATATGGATTTATAACTCATTTTAAAGTCGTACTGGAGTGCTACTCGTACGCAGATTTTACTGATTTCTATGAAACAGTGCTAGAGCTTCGCTCGCACGAGGTTTTTAGATATCATGAATATGCATGGAGCCGTGCTAGAGCTTCGTTCGCACAGGAATTTATATGACATGCATATAGTCGTGTTGGAGCCTCCTGTAGACTGTGTGTCACAGTGAGATGATATGCTCACACGTACATACTGAGACAGAGATGATATGGGTGGATAAGACCTATTGCAGGCAGCCCTGACTGAGCTTGGGTTCACGGAGTACGTTGTACCGTGTATGTCACGTGGAGTACGTTGTACCGTGGGGATTGTTGAAGTGGAGTGGCATTACCCACGAGGCAGCAAGCCTTGCCCTTGCAATCCCGATGTTATGCTGTTCTGTCGGGTAGGACCGACCCACCTCCCGTTTCAGGTGTGATACCCCGCACACTAGGTACCGTGTTGCCAGGGATCACTATGTTATGGCCATAGTCCTATGTTGTTACTTATAGTCACCTACATGTCTCACATGATATAACTATTGGTCGATCGACCTGGGTAGACCCGAGGGAGGGGCCAGGCTCCCGATTTTATGATTTTATAATATGTGACCCTGAAAGAAGGGTGGTTTTATAATCGAAGTTTTATAATGAATATTAATGAATTGTTTTATGAGTTTGGAATTGAATTATGAGATGCTTAACCCCTTTAGGTTATTTTATACTGCGTTTTAAATGAAATGATTTAAATGCAGTAGCATGATGAGTTTTCCATGCTTTAATGATAAATTCATGAAATGATTGTATCTCATGATTTGTTTTATATCGCATGAAATAATGCATGATTTTGATTTAATTCATGCTAAGTATGATTTAATGATGTCACATAAAATTCCATTGATGCATAAGTAGTATTATTTATATATGCACGAACAGTTTTATAAACTAAGTCATGATGAAATACATGATTTTATGCTTGAGATTTTAATGAAAAGAAATGGATTTAAGGGCATGGCATTATGAGCATGTAGATAGTGGAGCTATCTACTTACTTGCACAATTGCCTTACTGAGCGTGTGGTGTAAGACCCGAATTTAATTAAAATACGAAAATTAAATAAGAAAAGATGGGGGAAGTATGAAGGAAGTCGGGTTAAATTAATCCCGAACACGTGTAAGGGCAAAATGGTCAAAAGACCAAAGGTCGGTATAATTTCGATGAGAAAAATTTAATTAAAAATATGAATTTAAGAAATCTTGGTCAATAAAGATGAAATAAATTTATTTTAGGTTAAATTGATCAAGATATTAATTTATGGAAATTAATCGGGATTTTTAGTTTGGAAAAATAATCTCGAAAATAATCGAGAAATTATACCCGAAAAAGAGGTTAAAATATAATAAATAAATTAAATAAAATTGAATTAATTAATTTAGAAAAAAAAATAATAATAATTTTTGTAGATATTTGGGTATTTTAATGTATTTTAATGAATAGTAAAATAATTAAAATAAATAATAATAATAATAAAATTAATAAAAGAAATGAAAAAAAAAAGGAAGAGAAACGGAAATCGGGGAGAGAGAAGGAGAAAGCACAGTGGAAAACGGGGCAGTCGAACCCGAGGAGACCGGCGAGCCACCGGCGGCCGATGGACCCAGCTGATGGTCGGAGAAGCTAGAGCGGAGCTCGGCGGTTCCAATGGTACCGACGACGCGCTCCGACGGCGACGATTTCCGGCGAATCGACGGCCGAAAAGTCGAGGGGGAAATCGCGTTGGTTCCGGCGAACGGCGGCGCCATAGCTCGGATTCGACCTAGCCAAATGATCACCGGACCGAGGCGGTTCTTTTGAGCCCATTTGCAGCAGGCGAAACGGCCAGAATCGCCGGCGACGGCCAAGAGGAAGAAATGGGTCCGACGGCCGAGGGAGAAGAGGCCGAACTGGCGGCGTTCCGGAGAGCTTGACCCAAACCGAGGGCAGATTCGAGCTGCGGACAGCCTTGCGGAGCTACTGGCGGTGGAAGCTGACGGAGAACCGACCGAAAAAGGGGTGAACCGATGGTGAACCGGCCAAACCGGGGTGAACCGGCGGTCTGAACCGGTCCGAACCGGACTGAACCGGTTCAGCCAAAAAGAGGAGAAAAAGGGGAGAAAAGGGAAAAGGAAAAAGAGAAAAAAAATTGGGGAAAATTCCTGTGATGCAATCGAGCTTCGGGTAAGTCGACAAGCGGTCAAATTGACCCGATTTAAATTTAGAATATTTTATTTAATTAAATTTCGACTGAAAAGTTTACCCGAAAATGTAATTAATTGTGTAGCTCGACGATCGGCATCCACCGAGGGCTCGAGATAGTCTCGATTTGAGGACTAGCATGGAATCTCGGGTAAGTGATCCCTATTTACGACAATTACCTCGTTATGCGTGATATTGATTTAATTTACGCATAAATTGAATTAAATTATGGAAATTTAGATTAATTGTCGTAAATATTAAATTTAGCTATTCGAGAATTAGAACGAGGCCCGATAAATTATTGGTGGGCCCATTGAGCCCAATAGGCCTCGATAAAGTGAGAATTAAGTGGTAAACGGGCTTAAGGCCGATTAAGGCCCATTAAGGTGCAATTGGGCCCAATAGGGGTAAACGGGCCCAATGATTTAAATTAAGCCCAGAAAAGATTAAGTACAATTAAATTATATGTTATCTGACCTGAGGAATGTTAATACGCAGTCCCGGGCATTGGATTGGAAACATATCGGACTGCGCGACGGGACTACATTGGAGAAGAAAAGGTCAGACTCTACGGGAAAATAAGGTAAGGGAATTCTGCGGACTGCTAGAGGTAACTTTACGCAATTTTAAATTCATACGCAGTCCTTTAAAATTAACTGAAGGGTCTAGAGGTCGAAGAACAATTTCAGTGCCCCGAATGGGCAAAATTACTAAAATACCCTTGTTAAGGGTAGAATCTAAAAATTTAGGAAAAATTGGGAGGAGCAAGGACAAGAGGTTCCTGCTCGTTCTGGAGGTATTTCAACGCATGCATGAGTAGGCTGGCTCACTTTTAAAGAAAAATGCATAGCATTGCATATCTTAATTGTTGTGATTTCTGTGAAAACTATTTGGAAATAACCGAGCCGCCTACATGTTTTTATTTACATGTGACGTGCTAGAGCTCAGCTCGCACGATGTTTGATTTGTGTGATGCATGCATTAGTGCTGGAGCGAGAGCTCGCACTAGAGTTTTACATGCATAGGTGCTAGAGTATAACTCGCACCAGATTTCACATGCTTTTGCGTGACACGGTGCTAGAGTCTAACTCGCACCAGATTTTATAAGATTTTCATACAATTTATATACAGAGTGCTGAGCATAGCTCGCACTAGTTTTACTGGATTTGTGGAGTAGCGCTGTCTGCCCTTGGAGTCAGCCAAAAGGCCCAACAGGCTCAAAAGACCTCTTAAGTAGGGTGAGAGTGAGGGATGAGGTTGGCGGCCTTGTGGAGATGTAAAGCGGGCTCTGCCAAGTTTACTTGATTTGATGAGAGTGCTGAGCATCGCTCGCACTGATTTTTATGAGAACATACGATGAGCCGTGCTTGGAGCATCGGGTAGACTGTGTGTCACCGATTTAATAGGCTCGCACGTGCGTTTTGAGACATGGCAACGAGTATTGAGTTATGAAAACCTCTGTGGGAAGCAGGCCATTTGGGCTGGAGTACCTAGAGTGATATGGGTCCATGGAGTACGATGTACCGTGCAAGTAGCATGGAGTACGATGTACCGTGGGGTATCTTCGGAGACGGTATCTTTGTGATACAGGGTATCTTCGGATACGGTATCTTTGTGATACGGGGTATCTTTGTGATACGGTATCTTTGTGATACGGGGTATCTTCGGATACGGCATCTTCGGATGCGTGAGATCGGATAAGACTGACGGGTTGGATTGACCCACCTCCCGGGCAGTTCCCGATCATGGTGAGAACCCGCACACTAGGATCCGTGTAGCTGTGGAACTCCCGAGGACAGATGTGGCCATAGTCCTAGTTATTTACCTATATACAGACGTTGCCTAGTCTCGCATGTTGATGACTTTTATGATGATTTAAACTGGGTTTTAAAACTAAATTGCATGATGGTATTTTCATGCTTTTCAAAACCCACGTGTAATGTAAACGTTTTCATGATTTTGTGTGAGTCAGGATCACCCGCAGGAGGGGTCGAGTCCTGACTTTATTGTGATAATCTTAATTGAGAAAGAAATGATTTATAATAATTGCATGTTGATTTTCCGTGCAAATGTGTTTTACATATCATCATAATGCATAGCATTGTTTTAAAATGTGTGGAGAAAGGGTGGTTTATGCATGGCACTACGTTCATGTAGGTAGTATGGTTACCTACTTGTTCGTAGGATTGCCTTACTGAGCTTGATGTGCTCACCCCTTTCATTTTCTCCCACAGATGATCTCCAGTTGAAGTTGAGGCGACTCAGTACTGCATTCCAGAATATCCGTTGCTGCCCATCAACATAAGGTATATACACTTGTACTTATTGTATCTACATAAGCATAGCACAGTAACATGTTTGTAAGTAACTTTAGGGGATGTATAAATATTGTAAACAAATATAAATGACTGGAGAATAAATAAGTTAGATGGTAATGGTATGGTGGGACTGGCATTGACGCACAGCCCAATTATTAGTGGAGTGTGGTCACGATTCGAGGACAGGTAAGAATACAAGTAAATAAACAAAACGCGAAAAAATTAACTCTGATTTTTGGGTAGTTTGGGTCGTGACATGTGGTTTGCTCACCCCCATTATTTTCCCATCTTTTTATAGCACTCACAGTAATTAGTAAGCAACTAAGGACTTGCATGCTTGGATCTGCTGCTTCCCATTAAGAAACAGGTATACACATTTGTATAGTATTGTATCTAAATATGTAATGCACAGTACTGTAAAACGGATATGATGTCGGGGATGTAGAGTTATAAATACCATTGTGTAAGTATTTAGTTAAAGTCAAAAGATTGTAAACTCTGATATGTGAATGTGATTACGGAAATGGAATGGTAAATAGGTGAGAGGTGACCAACACCAAATCATAGCCCAACTATTTGTAGGATGGTCACGATGAGAGAAAGGTCAGAATTAAATAATAAATGAAAAAAATGAAAAATTTACTTTGATTTTTAGGTAATTTGGGTCGTGAAGTCCCACAGTGATAGGAAACTCACTTGTTTACCCTTCACATATCCTCACATGTATTCTTGTATTTTCATAATGAGTGTTAAGTTACCAAAAATAAATTACTCTAAATCCACTAATTTGTAGTTAGGGCAGTAAAAGTCGAACCCACAGAGATTGTGGCAATTGAATTAAGCAAATTATAGTTCTAAGAAGAAAAGAAAACAAAACAAAATAATATGGGGTTTTTAAAAGAAGAATCGGTTTTATAATATAAACTTATTAAAAATAGTAACTATATAATATAAAAATTGGCAAAGCAATAAAAAGAATGCAAATAAAGTGTTTTCACAATTTTTTGAAAGACTTTAGCTGGAATGCATCTTGATTGTCTTAGATTTTAATTTGTTAATCATTGAATTCTAAAGATGTCATTAAATTCAGCATTCAATCGTAGTGCAACAACAAACTATTTAACACCATCATCCTCCATTTCTTAGTTGATTATAAGAAAACTCCGTAATTAATCCATAACTATTCAAACTATCTAGAAAGTATTCCTTAGACATATTCATGTAGCAGCATTATAATTTGTGAAAGATCATGATTGAAATTAAGCAACAAAAACAAAAGTTGAATTGTTTACGAACTTAGATTTTTATCTCTATTTGAGTTAAAGCATTAAGAACTTAGGTTTTTAAATCTAGCATTAGATTATTAAATTTAATCTAATAGTTTGCAACCTATATAATTAAACTAACAATCATGAAACGATTACTATGGAAAATCTTATATACTTAACTAATGATATATTATATTTTCATACTTCTCACAACAAATAATAATCTAAGATTAATCAATGATACATACTAACTGAATTAAGAAACTACTCACTAGGTATAATTAAAGAAAACAACAATAGCATATAATACAAAAAAATTGGCAAATTATAATATTAAACAAAGAAATTGGCAACTCTTATAATATTGAAATATGTAATTTCAACAATTATTTTAGACCATGAAAAATTCGATAATCAATATAAAGCAAGGAACAACTTGGTAATTGTTGGCTCTACCGAGGGGGGGTTTAATCGGTTTTCTAAAGATAATGGTAAATTTAAACTTAATTAAATCTAATTGTAAGCAGTCAAAGAATAATCAATAAAGTCAGAGCAATAAATTATAGGAGATAAGGGAAGGAAACAACAAACTCAGTAATTTATAGAGGTTCGACCAATCTCTTGCCTACGTCCTCTCTTCTTGACCTCCTTGTCAAGAGCTTTCTTTCACTATATCAATAGCTGATACAAACTCCCTTTTTCAGGTTAAGGAATAACCTCTCTACCCTTTTTACAAAGACAAATATTCACCATTTACAAAGTTATCTCACAGAGGAACTCTCCTCTTCTCTCTTGAATTAAGGATGAATACAAAGTGAAGCTTTCTTTTGAGGGTAGGAGAAAATAACTTCTACCCAAGGATTTTTACAACAATGTCAATAATGTGATGTTGAAGACAAAGAGAATGTTGGAAAAGATTTCTTGAGAATATACAGAATTTACAGCAATAGTGTCTTCTTTTCCAGTGTCTTCAATGCTTGATTTTATACAGTAGGATTGGTAGTTGGAGCATTTAATGCTGTTTTTTCCATTGAAGATTTTACAGAAAGAACCGTTGGGAACCTCCAGTAGAGTACCAGATCGATCTCCCATCATGACCAGATCGATCTCTTAGTTTAAATTCCTGCAATTACAAAGCAACTTGAAGCATGGAGATTGATCTCATATTTGTTGAGATCGATCTTATAATTTGAAAAATATTAGTGAAGATCGATCTGTCGAACCATCAGATCGATATTCTAATCTCTCTGTTTGGAGTAAGATCGATCTCCAGATCGATCTAGCAAGTATTCTCGTAGAGAGGAGATCGATCTCTAATCACCCTAGATCGATCTCCTTAACTCTCTGACTCTGAGGAGATCGATCACTATCCATAGGAGATCAATCTCATAAACTCTCTGTTTGAACATAGATCGATCTACAAATCGATCTAATACCTTTAGCCTTTGTCTTAGAGGAGATCGATCTCTTCCTAAACCAGATCGATCTCTTAGACATTCTGTAATTTACAGATCGATCTCATAACCCTTACAGATCGATCTCTACTTCCTCAATATCCTATTTTGCTCTTTGAGTTTTTAATCCTTTAGCAGATCGATCTCATATTCAGATGAGATCGATCTCTCATACTTGAAAACCCAGGAGATCGATCTCTTATCTCATGAGACCGATCTCTCATCCTTAAATACTTAGTTTCTGGCACTAATATGTATTTAAGTAAACTCTAAACATGTTTAACACATTTCTATATTTTATATCCATTATTGAATTTACTGTTTTGTCATTTCAAAATAAATTAACTCAACAATCTCCCCCTTTTTGATATGACAAAACTTATTCAATAAACTAATTTTATAAACATGTTTAGTTTCCCCTTAGCATTATGCATCTAATTCTTTGCTTTCAAGAACTTCCCCTTAATGTAAGCTCCCCTTAACTCCCCCTTAATTTAAGCTTCCTTTAAACATGTTTTCTTAACATATTCTTCTCTCCCTTTTTGTCATATCAATGGCAATAAAGGCATACAACCATGTATCATAAATTAAGAAATAACGAAACATAACACATGTCCCAAAATGATCAATCATGTCATTTCAAATGATAAACATTCAAGCAATTTATGTCTCAAAATATAAACAATCAAAGATAAACATTAGTAATCATCTAGAACAATCGAAGCAAGCATGACCTAAGGTGGAGGAGGAAATCACTCCAGAAGTTCCTCGACTCGAGTGCGGGTGATTTGCAACTCATCGAACATAGCCTGCTGTGTGGCATGAAGGTTTGCAAAACCTTCATCCATCTTTTGGTTAAGCTCCATAACCATGGCCATAATCGATTCCAGCCCGTCGAATGATGAGGCAGGTGCAGTAGGCTGAGCAGTCGACGAAGAAGGAACCTCAGTAGTCGGGGCAGTAGGCTCAACTGATAGGTCTTCTTCCATGGCTGCCTCAGAATGGGTTTCTCATTTCTTCCTACATTTCCCTTGAAAGTCCTTGTAGTACCCCATATGGTGAAGTGTGCCAATGTTCAAGACGCTCTTTGCAGAAGGTACTTCACTGGTCTCACAGGAATAGTTGACCCCGAGTTTTGGAGCAGGTATGCAAGCGGTTGTGGGAAGACTATTACGGAGGCTTGTTCGCGCACGATTTTCAGCCAGTCGTCATAGATGAAGTGGACTAGATTTGGTTTTTGGTTTTGATATATGTGAAGGTAGTGGAGCCAAAAACGGTCTACTTTCCTGACTGTGGAATGGTGGGTACCGAAAGGTCTGAGGTTCCACGAGATTATAAGGTTGAGTAACCTAGGGTGTATTGGTAGGTCACTAGCCTTATCCCCGGGGAGGTTAAATTCGAGGGGTACGTCTTCCTCTTCATCAGTCAACCCATCATCTTCAATGCCAAACACTCGGGCTAATAGGGTTGTGTTTACAGAGATCGTTTTAGCCATGACAAATGTTTTGAATCCTAGAATCTTGCAAGTATCATCAAGGTTATATATGAGCTCAGCGTTAGAGAAGAAGGCCCTAATGATGTTGGGAGGTGCCGGGGTATTTATCTTAAGGAATGGAAGCCAGCCAAACTCTTCCATTTTTGACATATAGGGGAAATCTATAATATTTAGGAAAGAAAAATCAATTGTTCGCCAGTGTTTTATTGGCATGGTTGAGAAATACTCTTCATATCATTTCCTTTTTATAGGTGTTTGAAAACACCTGCTAAAGATAGTGACAGAAGATAGAGGGGCAGTTTGAGGTTGGGAGGAGGAGCCTCTATCAACATTAGATGGTTGTCTAGGTGGTTTGGTTGCACCTCTCTTAAGACGAGGCATGATAGATTACTATAAAATTTAGCTAGACACACTCAAGGATTACTCCTAGGCAGTAGTTTGATGAGTTCTCTAATAACCTAGGCAATGGAACAGTTCTAGAATTGTCCTAATGGTGCTTTCAGTAAAAAAACAAAGAAATTTTTGAAGAGAATTCAACAATGTAGGTTACTAGAACATAGATTGATGAAAAGATTGGGCAAAAACCTTACCGAGATCGATTTGGGAGTGAAAATCGAAGGAGGAGGCGCGACAGAGGGTTAGGGATTTTGACAATTTGGGATTTTGAAATTTGGGGATTTTGAAGCAGTATTTATAGTCCAGGGCTAAGGAGATCGATTTGTCGAGGTACCATATCGATCTGATGTTTCCAGAAACTTGAAGAGATCAATCTGATGTTTTAAGGGATCTATCTTCAAAATACAAAAGCTCAAAGAGATCAATCTACCAAATGCAGAGATCGATCTGTAACTTTACAGAGGCTGAAGGAGATTGATCTGCCAAATGCAGAGATTGATCTGTGAAATACAGAAGCTTAAGGAGATCGATCTTATGGGATAGAAGATCAATCTGCTTAGTTAAACCTTACTGCTTTAGGCCAATTTGGAGCATGAAGATCGATCTATAGTGATAGGAGATCAATCTCTCATACTTTTTCCCCCAGAAAATGAGTTGAAATTCCAGTTGAAAATCGATTTGAAATCAAAGTTTTGAAAGGAATAAAACTTAACGAGCATTCATGAGTCCTAATTCACCTCTAAGAACACAAAACCTATCTCTATCAAGAGGTTTGGTGAAGATATCAGCTATTTGACGTAAAGTATCAATATATTCTAGAGTGTTGAATTGGATTTTTAGAGAGATTAATGGCACTGATATTATCACATTTGATTGAGACTTGCTTCATGTCTATACCATAGTCTTTCATTTGTTGTTTAATCCACAACACTTGAGCACTACAACTACCAGCTGCTATATATTCTGCTTCTGTTGTGGATTATGCTACACTATTTTATTTCTTAGAGAACCATGAGATTAATCTATTCCCTAAGAATTGGCATGTTCCTGATGTGCTTTTTCTATCTATTTTACAACCTCCAAAATCTGCATCTAGAAAAAGCATGAAGAGTAAAGGTAGAGTCCTTAGGGTACCAAAGTCCTAGAGATGGGGTGTCTTTGAGATACCTAAAGATCCTTTTAGTAGCTAGTAAGTGTGACTCCCTAGGAGAAGATTGAAATCTAGCACATAGGCATACACTAAACAAAATATCTGGTCTACTTGCTGTAAGATAAAGTAATGAACTAATCATAGACCTCTATAGTTTAGTATCTACACACTTACCACTTTCATCTTTATCAAGCTTGATGTTGGTGCCCATTGGAGTTGCTTGAGGTTTGCAGTTATCCATTCCAAATCGTTTGAGCAAATCCTTAGTATATTTAGCTTGATTGATGAAGGTTCCATCTTTAGTTTGCTTCACTTGAAGTCCCAAGAAGTAGGTGAGTTCTCCCATCATGCTCATTTCAAATTCACCTTGCATGATTTTAGCAAACTCTTGACAAAGAGATTCATTAGTTGATCCAAAAATAATGTCATCTACATACACTTGAACAACTAGTAAATCTTTATTTTTATTTTTGATAAACAAGGTAGTATCTACTTTTCCTCTTTAAAATCCTTTTTCTATTAAGAACTTTGATAGTCTTTCATACCATGCTCTAGGAGCTTGTTTTAAACCGTAAAGTACCTTAGAAAAATTTGAAAACATGTTCAGGAAATTCAGGACTTTTAAAACCGAGAGGTTGCTCAACATAAACTTCTTCATTGATGAAGCCATTTAAAAATGCACTCTTTACATCCATTTGATATAATTTGAAGTTTTTGTAGCATGCAAAGGCAAGTAGCATTCTTATTGCTTCTAATCTAGCTACCGGTGCATAAGTTTCATCATAGTCTATTCCTTCTTCTTGCCTATAGCCTTGTGCAACTAGCCTAGCCTTGTTTCTTATGATCACATTATTTTCATCCATCTTGTTCTTAAAAATCCATTTAGTTCCAATTATAGAGTGATAACTAGGTCTAGGGACTAAATTCCATACTTTGCTTCTTTCAAATTGATTTAGTTCTTCTTGCATGGCTAAAAACCAATTATTGTCATCTAAAGCTTCATTGACATTCCTTAGTTCAATTTGAGATACAAAGGCTATATATTGACATACATTTCTTAGAGAGGACCTTGTTCTAACTCCAAGAGTTGGATCACCTACAATTTCACAATCTTTGACATATCCTAATTCCCTTGGTACTCTAGACTCTCTCTATAATATTTCTAGTTCTTCTTCATCCTCTTTATTAATGTCAAGTTTTTCTAATAGATCATTCTCTATGTTTGAGGTTTCTTTCAAGTTCTCATCAAATATTTCAATATCCTCATCATTGGTTGAACTTTTAGATATATCATTTGACTCATCAAATATTACATGTATTGATTCTTCAACCATCAAGGTTCTTTTGTTATATACTCTATATGCCTTTGAATTCAAGGAGTAGCCTAAAAAGATTCCCTCATCACTCTTGGCATCAAATTTTCTTAAATTGTCTTTTCCATTATTTAAGACAAAGCATCTACAACCAAATGGGTGAAAATAGCTAATATTAGGCTTCTTTCCCTTGTAAAGCTCATAAGGGGTTTTCTTTAAGATTGGTTTAATCATGGCTCTATTAATGATATAGCAAGATGTATTCAGCCTAAAAAAATTTGGGTAAGTTATTTTCACACAACATTGTTCTATCCATTTCTTTCGATGTTCTATTTCTTCTTTAAACTACCCCATTTTGTTGGGGTGTCCTAGGGGCTGAAAAATTATGACTAATTCCTTGATCATTGCAATATTCATCAAATCCAGTATTTTCAAACTCCTTACCATGATCACTTCTAATACTAGTTATAGTGTAACCTTTTTCATTTTGGGCTACTTTTGTATAGACAATGAATTTTTCTAAGGCTTCATTCTTTACTCTTAAGAAGAACACCCAAGTGAACCTAGTGTAATCATCTACAATCACAAACCCATAATGCTTACCACCTAGGCTTGTAGTTCTGGTTTGTCCAAATAGATATAGGTGAAGTAATTGGAGAGGCCTAGTGGTTGATACACTATGTTTAGGTTTAAATGTTGTCCTTTTATGTTTTAGTATGACACAAGCTTCACAAATTTTTTCATAGTCAAAGGACAACTTAGGTAATCCTATAACAAGGTCTTTTCTAGCTAGCTTAGATAATACATGCATGCTAGCATGACCTAGTCTTCTATGCCACAACCAAGGTTCTTTTTCTTTATCTACTATAAGGCATACATTTTCATTTTTAAATTCATTTAGATAAACAATGTATATGTCACCTTGTCTATGACCTAGAAAAAGAACTTTATTTGATTTAGGATCTATAACATGACATTTCAAGCAATCAAAAATTACTTTATAACCTTTGTCACAAAGTTGACTAATACTTAGCAAATTATGTTTTAGACCCCTAACAAGTAATACCTTTTCTAGTGAGAAATAGTCATTACAAATTGAACCACTTCCTTCAACTTGGTCTTTGGAGTTATCCCCAAATGTGACTTCTCCACCAACTTTTGATTTAAATGAGTTGAAGTGGCTTTTATCACCAGTCATGTGTCTTGAGCATCCACTATCCAAGTACCAAGCTTCCTTTGTTTTTGCTTTGTAGCAATGCTCAATCGCCTATAATCAACATTCAAACTTTTGTCTTAGGTACCCAAATTTTCTTGTGTCCTTTGGAGTTAGTGAATAGAATTCTTAATCCTTTTGGGATCCATTTTACTATAGCATTAATGTCTTTTGAATTAACTACCTCTTTTGGAACCCAAATTCTTTTCACTATTTTTCCTCTAAATGTGGTCATCTTCACATTGCAACTATATGATGCATGCCCCTTTTTATTACAATGTGAACAAGTAGTTGAGGGTTTATGCATATTCTTTCTAGCTAAGAAACTTTTGAGGTGAGTCTCCTCACTTTTTCCATCATATCCTAATCCATTCTTATCAAAGAAAGCCCTTTGAGTTTCTAGCATGTTATCTAATTTTTGTTGACCCATGTAAAATTTAGTAAAGGAATTATGTAAGTTACTATTTTTTTTTCTTTTAGGTCATGAATTTCAAGATTTGTATTTTCTAATCTCTTTTCACATTCTATCTTATCCTTTAGTATTAACTCATTTTCTTTCTTTAGTTTAGATATTAATTTTTTGTACTTCATACTCATGCATTCATATTCTAATGCAAGATCATCAAATGCATCTTGTAGTTCATCAAAAGAATACTCATTGAGATCTAAAGTTGCCTTTTCATCTTCAATTGCCATGAAGCATAGATTGATAGTATCCTCATTTGAATCATCATCGGATGTCGCTCAATGTTGCCATCATTACCTTCTTTTTGTGATACCAATCATTTGATCTTTTAAGAAAAGGGCAGTTAAATTTAATATGACCAGGTTTTTTGCATTCATAACATACAATAGTATCTTTTCTACCTAGTTCTTCTTATTCTTTCTTGTGGTTTCTCCTACCACTACCACTTGCTCTCATTCTCATAAATTTGTTAAATCTCTTGGCAAACATTACCATTTCAAGATCTTCTTCATTACCACTCTCATTTTTATTCTCTTTCAAATCTTCTTGAGTAGTGGATTTCAGAGCAACTCCCACTTTCTTGGGTGGCTCTTCATTTCTCCTTAATTTCATTTCATATGTGAGAAGTGACCCTATCAATTCATCTAGTGATAGTGTGTGGGGTCTTTGGACTCTTCAATTGCAGTTACTTTAGCTTCCCATGATTTCGGTAGGCTATTCAAGATTTTCTTAACCATTTCTATAATTGAATATATTTTGCCTAAGGACTTTAGTCCATTTATTATGTCAGTAAATCTAGTGAACATGTCACTAATTGAATCTCCTTCTTTCATCCTAAATAGCTCATAATCATGTGTGAGCATTCCTACCTTAGTCTCCTTTACTTGAGTTGTGCCTTCATGAGTAATTACTAATTTGTCTCAAATTTGTTTGGCATTGTCACAACCAGAGACTCTATTATACTCATTGGGCCCTAAAGCACAAAATAAGGTGTGCATGGCCTTTGCATTTAGCTGAGCACATTTTACATCATTAGAATCTCACTCATCTTCTTCTTTAAGGATATCTATTCCCTCTATTCTTTTAGTTGGGATTTGAAGACCTTTAGTTATAATCCTTCATACCTCATAATCATTTGCTTGAATGAAAAGCATCATCCTAGTTTTTCAATAAGCATAATGTTCACCATTGAACATGGGAGGCCTAACTGTAGAGTGCCCCTCTCCTACTAGACTGATTGCTACGTTGTTATGAGCCATTAGATCGTTTTTAACTCTTAGGAAGTTATTTCTTTATGATTAAAGAGTCCGAGCTCTGATACCAATTGTTGGCTCTACCGAGAGGGGGGTGAATCGGTTTTCTAAAGATAATGGTAAATTTAAACTTAATTGAATCTAATAGCAAGTAGTCAAAGAATAATCAATAAAGTAAGAGCAATAAATTAAAGGAGATAAGGGAAGGAAACAACAAACTCAGTAATTTATAGAGGTTCAACCAATCTCTTGCCTACGTCCTCTCTTCTTGACCTCTTTGTCAAGAGCTTTCTTTCACCATATCAATAGCTGATATAAACTCCCTTTTTCAGGTTAAGGAATAACCTCTCTACCCTTTTTACAAAGACAAATATTCACCTTTTACAAAGTTATTTCGTAGAGGAACTCTCCTCTTCTCTCTTGAATTAAGGATGAATACAAAGTGAAGCTTTCTTTTGAGGGTAGGAGAAAATAACTTCTACACAAGAAAATCACCCTCTCCTACTAGACTGATTGCTACGTTGTTATGAGCCATTAGATCGTTTTTAACTCTTAGGAAGTTATTCCTTTATAATCAAAGAGTCCGAGCTCTGATACCAATTGTTGGCTCTACCGAGAGGGGGTGAATCAGTTTTCTAAAGATAATGGTAAATTTAAACTTAATTGAATCTAATAGCAAGTAGTCAAAGAATAATCAATAAAGTAAGAGCAATAAATTAAAGGAGATAAGGGAAGGAAACAACAAACTCAGTAATTTATAGAGGTTCAACCAATCTCTTACCTACGTCCTCTCTTCTTGACCTCTTTGTCAAGAGCTTTCTTTCACAATATCAATAGCTGATACAAACTCCCTATTTTAGGTTAAGGAATAACCTCTCTACCCTTTTTACAAAGACAAATATCCATCCTTTACAAAGTTATCTCGTAGAGGAACTCTCCTTTTCTCTCTTGAATTAAGGATGAATACAAAGTGAAGCTTTCTTTTGAGGGTAGGAGAAAATAACTTCTACACAAGGATTTTTACAACAATGTCAATAATGTGATGTTAAAGACAAAGAGAATGTTGGAAACAATTCTTGAGAATATACAGAATTTACAGCAATAGTGTCTTCTTTTCCAGTGTCTTCAATGCTTGATTTTATACAACAGGATTGGTAGTTGGAGCATTTAATGTTATTTTTCCCATTAAAGATTTTGCAAAAAGAGCTGTTGGGAACCTCCAGTAGAGTACCAGATCGATCTCCCATCATGACCAGATCAATCTCTTAGTTTAAATTCCTGCAATTACAAAGCAACTTGAAGCATGAAGATTGATCTCATATTTGTTGAGATCGATCTTATAATTTGAAAAATATTAGTGAAGATCGATCTGTCGAACCATCAGATCGATATTCTAATCTCTCTGTTTGGAGCAAGATCGATCTCCAGATCGATCTAGCAAGTATTCTCGTAGAAAGGAGATCGATCTCTAATCACCCTAGATCGATCTCCTTAACTCTCTGACTCTGAGGAGATCGATCTATATCCACAGGAGATCGATCTCATAAACTCTCTGTTTGAACATAGATCGATCTAATACCTTTAGCCTTTTTCTTAGAGGAGATCGATCTCTTCTTAGACCAAATCGATCTCTCAGACATTCTGTAATTTACAGATCGATCTCATAACCCCTACAGATCGATCTCTGCTTCCTCAATATCTTATATTGCTCTTTGAGTTTTTAATCTTTTAGCAGATCGATCTCATATTCACATGAGATCGATCTCTCATACTTGAAAACCCAGGAGATCGATCTATCATCTCATGAGATCGATCTCTCATCTCATGAGATCGATCTCTCATCCTTAAATACTTAGTTTCTGGCACTGATATGTATTTAAGTAAACTCTAAACATGTTTAACACATTTCTATATTTTATATCAATTATTGAATTTACTGTTTTGTCATTTCAAAATAAATTAACTCAACAATAATAATAATGAACAAAGAAAAAAATTGATTTTGTAACAAATATAAAGAAATCAAAAACTTAATATTAAAAAGAAGAACACAATTGGCCAAGGGAGATTTTAACATAAAAGAAAGCTTTTTAAAATAATAAAAGTTTTACAATTTTATAAAACAAAAACTAGGTCAATTGAGGATTTAATTAGCCCCTAGATGCATGTATATAGTGGGGAATGATACAAATCCTACTTGTAGTCAAACTCTAATTACAATTTCTAATAATAATCTATGAATAATCTTTAATTTATCTTGAGTAGTTGGATAGCTTTTTCAACTTTTCCAAGCTTTTCTCTCTCCTTGTAATTATCTCTTCCAAAAAGACTTTAATTTAAATAGTCAATTACCCTTATAGCATTCCCACCTTGACTAGGTTTAGAATTCTTAATTTTTGGTGCTGACTTTGCAAAGACTTTCGACTTATCAAACGAACTCCGATTTGAATGATCTTGGATATTCCGAAAAGCTTGAGAAGTCCTCTACAACTTTGATATAGATCAATTTTTGCCTAAAAATTCAGACATAGGTAAATTATCAAAATACCCCTGTTGTCAGAAATTATAAAAAGTGTCATTTAAGCTCTATTTTTTTTTCCATAGGCTTATTTTTGCCATTTAAAACATAAAATGAACATTAAAAAACACTTTTAAGAACAAAATAAGGATAAAAGAATATCCTTAAATAATATAAATATATCTAATTAAGTGTTTATCACATATGTAACGACCCTTGACCCTTGAAAAATCGAGGGATTTTTTTTTGAACTATATATATTTAATTTACCCACTTATTCCCTTATTCACTTAGGTTGTATTCCTGTTCAGTGTCAAATCACTTTTCCTAATTCTTTATCCGTAATTATATTTAATTTCCATATTTGACCTATATGGTCGATAGAAATTTTGACAGCATAACAGCTTATATATGAGCCTACCCACCTGCAATTCAATTGTTTAGACAATCCTAGATATCCACAAGTACCAAGCATGCTTTCCAACAATCCTAGATATCCACAACTACTAAGCATACTTTTCAGATCCACATTTACAACTCAATACATCCATTTTGATTTAATACCAATCATCTCAAAATATAATCCCAAAAGTAAAATCCTTTACATTGTATTCCTTACAAATTACATCCCAATAAAATATTCTCAATATATGTCTGTGCATACAAATATGTCTGGTAAAGGAATGTAATTGTATACCTTTGCTGCGTGTACAAAAAGTAGCCTAGGGTAGCTCTTTCCCAAAGCTTACGTCTTGTACGCGGCAGGTCGAGTCTACGGATCACTGCAAATAGTCTGAGAGGTAGATGGGTGAGCTTTTGAGAAAAAAGCCCAGTAAGAAGAATGCATTTAAAACGGTCTTAGTGATTCAAATATGTAGAAAAACATAAATATACGTATAATGACTACTTTCTGAAAACTAATATGAAAGACTTTCGAAAATAAGAAAGTCAGAAACAGCATGATTCAAAACGTAGTTCTTTACGTACTTGTATTTAACAGATATCACATAGCCTTTTCGTATATTCAGAATTCCAAAAACATGAATACATGTAAAATCACATGTCATAAAATAAAATTTGAAAACCAAGTTTAATTCAGGTAGAGACTACATTTGCCCATATAATTATCATGCGGAAATAACAAAATCATTATGCGGTAAATAACCAAATCATAATGCGGCAATAACCAAATCATCCTCCGTAGAGGGAATTCAGAACGTATGGCCATGGTAAGGCTGTAGATGGGATCAAGGTCGTACAGCGTTCAGACACCCGAAGGTGGAATTCAGACGCCACTAAGGCGAAGTTCAGACGTCACACAGGCGAAGTTCAGACGTCACACATGAGAACTTCAGACGCCACACAGGCGAGGTTCAGACTCCATGAAGGCGAAGTTTAGACACCACACAGGCGAAGTTCAGATGCCACATAGGCGAAGTTCAAATGCCACATAGGCGAGGTTCAGATGCCACGAAGGCGAAGTTCAGACGCCACATAGGCGAAGTTCAGACGCCACACAGTCGAAGTTCAGACGCCACAAAGGTGAGGTTCAGACACCACAAAGGCGAGGTTCAGACGCCACACAGGCAAAGTTCAGACACCACATAGGCGAGCATGACATGCGTCAGCATACAACACAAATGGCCTAGTCTCAAAATATACTATAGTTTTCATATATAAAAATATCGAAATATCAATTTCAGAGATCATGCTCTTGTTTCAGAAGTCAAATTCGAAAATATGCAATCATTCAAAATACAAATTTAGGAAACACGTTCTTACCTAGAAAACAAAAGCAGAAATCATGCTCGAAAGTCATAGTTTAAATCTTGTAAATTTTCCTTAATCATGGTTCAGAAAGTAACTATTACCGTTTTAAATTATACCCCCTTACCTCGATCTATCGAAATTCTCGAGTTCGAGTGGTGACGCCTCCTAGTACTTCCTTTAGTTCCTTCTACGATCATCTACACCGAAATTGTTTACTTAGCATCCTATTCATGCGAATTATCTGAATTGCGTTAAAATCGTAACCTATTCGTTACTACTCCGTGTGTACGTATAATTGTACATACCTAGGCCAACAAGTATGTACATATATATTTTCCTTACTATATATTATTTTGTACATACAAATATTGATGTACACATTTATTATATACACCTACATGTATATACACATAAATATATATACTCCTATATATATTATTATTATTTGCTCTCATCATTTTTATCACAAATATTTATTTATTGTCTACTCCTCATCTTTCCCCTTTTTTGTCTAATTCAATCTATACTAGCATGCTTATGTATACCACACATATATCTTTCATGTACATTAAATACACATATATACATATATACATTTTACCTTTTCTCTTTTCCTTTTCTTCTTTTTTTTTTCTTATTTCAGTTTCTAGCAACAGGGCTGTCTTTTTCCTATTCTAGCTCTCGGTTCTGCATAGCAAACAACTTGGATTCCAGTAGCAGCTCCCCTGCTCTGTTTCACGTTTCCAGTCTTGTTTTCGTTTCCCCCGCGGCCTCTCGGTCCTGCATTACTTCAGCTCTCTCTTAACTTCCATATTTCCTAGGTCTACTTCTTCCTTCCACTCTCGGTTCTGCTCCAGATTTCCCCTGCTTCAGTTTCGGCTTCAATTGCTTCAATTTCCAGCCCCGTTTTCTGCCTCAGTCTGCTTTAAATTCTTTTTCAGCCTTGGTCTTCTTCAATTAGCTTCTCCCTGCCTCTCGGTTTCACTTCCCTTCAACTCCCTCGGTTTTTCTTTTTCTTCCCCTTACTTTCCTTCTTCCTCACCGACCCAGCTTTCCTTCCCCCTTTCCTTCTTCTTCCTCTTCTCCTTTCTTTTTTCTTTTCTCTCTTTCTCCCTCGACTAAATAGCCTACTCTTCCTTCTCTCATTTTTCTTCCCTTTCCTTCTTTCCTTCTCCTTCCTTTCCCCCTCGGCTGACCACCCTTCCTTCTCTTCTCCTATTTTCTTTCTCTTTTCTCTCCCGGCCAGACCTCTCCTTCTTTTTCTTCTTTCTCTTCTTTCTCCTCTTCGTTTCTCGCCCAGCTCCACTCTGTTTTCTTTTTTTTTCTTTTTTCAAAATGGCAGATTGTGGAAAATGGAATTGGCTTTCTTTGAAAGCCAATTCCGTACATACCTATATATTATTTTAATATATATATTATATTAATATCTATATATATATACATTAATTGTTATTTGTTGTTTTAGTGTTATTATTATTATTATTATTTTTAGTTTTTATTTGCTTTGTGTTTATTTATTAATTCTTATATATTGTATGTTATACGTTACAATATATATATATATATATATATATATATTCGTTATATATACATATCATTATTTATCCATTTAAATTTGTCTAGTATATATATATTATATATACATATGTATGTATAAATATATATACATATATATACATTTCTTTTTTTTTTATAAAATTATCCAATGACAATATTCATGCCTTTCATGAAATTTTAATTATTTCGAAAATGAAATATTATTGGGATTTCATCATTCCTCATAAATTCTCGATACAAGTTTTTTTTTTTTTTTACATCAAAATTATTTTTGATCCCTCCATGCTTGCATTTGCTTCATCACTTCCTGTATTTTCGGGTTCCCTGTCATTCACGGGCTTCTCGACTCCTATACTCCTCAAGCCCTATAACAAATATTCACACTTCCATTAAAATATATTATTCCCATTTTTATATAGTCTAATTAAATGTAGGAAATTTGTGGTGTTTACAACATACATGTCTTAAATTAGTTCAATATATTTTATAGGAATTCTTTTCTTCATTAGCACTACAAGAAAATGGAGAATCAGCGATGAAAATTTCGTCATTGAAAATAAAATTTCGTCGCTAAAGACAATTAGCGACGAAATTTTCTGTCGCAAATTCCATTGAAAAAATTGAAGTTGCTGATGCTACTTCTGTCACAAAACTTAAATTTCTTGGGTGATTCCGTCGCAAATCAACGACAGAATTTTTGCTATTAGCAACATAATTTTCTTTGCTATTAATTTATTTAATTTTTTATTTTCATAAAAAATTCGTCGTTAAAGGGTATTAGTGACAAAAATTTTGTTGCTAATAATTTATTTTTTCCATATAAAAATATGTCGTTGAAAGTCATCAACGATGGAAATTTCGTTGCTAATAATTTATTTATTTTTTATTTTCATAAAAAATTCGTTGCTGAAAGTCATTAGCGATGTAATTTCTGTCGCTATTAATTTATTTAACTTTTTATTTTCATAAAAAATTCGTCACTAAAGGACATCATCGATGGAAATTTGTTGCTAATGTGATGAATTTCGTATGTAATTAGATGAATTCTGTCATTACTACTATCAATTTTGTCACTAATTTCATGATTTTTGTTACTAATTCATATAAAATTCTGAAATTTGTTTCAAAATTTTTCCCAAATATATAAAAATCATATATGAAACACTAAATCCATAACTCAATACACATATATACACGCACATATGTTGTAACGACCCTTGACCATTGAAAATTAGGGGATTTTTTTGAACTAAAATTCCCACTTATTCCCTTATTCACTTAGGTTGTATTCCTGTTCAGTATCAATTCACTTTTCCTAATTCTTTATCCATAATTATATTTAAATTCCATGTTTTGACATATATGGCCGATAGAAATTTCGGTAGCATAACGGCTTATATATGAGCCTACCCACCTGCAAATAAATTGTTTTAACAATCCTAGATATCCACAACTCCCAAACATACTTTCCAAATCCACATTCACAACTCAATACATCCATTTCGATTCAAGACCAATCATCTTAAAATATAATCCCAAAGGTAATATTCTTTACATTTGTTTTCCTTACAAATTACATCCCAACAAAATATTTCCAATATATGTCTGTGCATACAAATGTGTCTGGTAAAGGAATGTAATTGTATACCTTTTCTGTGTGTACAAAAAGTAGTCTAGGGTAGCTCTTTCCCACCAGCCTACGTTATGTACGCAATAGGTAATGCCTACAGATCACTGAAAATAGTTTGAAAGGTAGAGGGGTGAGGTTTTGGGGAAAAGCCCATTAAGGTAATACGTTTAAAGCAGTTCTGATATGTAAAAGTATGTAAAATCGTTCATAAAACCAATCTTTAACATAATATGTAAATTTTCCTTTCATGCGTAGTCATCATAAAAATCATAAAGCATGAGTTTCTTTAAAACAAATAACATGCTTAACTGTTTTAAAAACTTTTTATTATTCATGGATGAGTTCTTAAAATCATCTTTATTCGTAAACATTTCATAACCAATTATCATGAATATCATAAACGCACATAATCATTAATAATCAAATCGAGGAGACTAGGCTATAACTAACTCATGCGATACGTGTCATTCTCTGTAGAGAGTCGTCGTACCTATAGCCATGGTAATGCGGCTGTAGACTGGATCAAGGTCGTACAACACTTTCATAAAATATGGGCAGTATCTATCTTTCTTACTTTCACTAGCACCTATCTAGGAAACGGGCACCAAAGGCACTCTCCGTGTGGGAAACATAAATACGTGCTACGCGGGCACGAGATACTACGGAAACATCATCATCATAAACCACCAGCAGCAAGACATCTTCCACACAGGTTGAGTCAAGTGCTATAGAGGCCCTACGTACTGGCACCCAAGTGGTGGAGCCGGAACATCACAAGAAGTAACCATGCATGAAGCCTATAGTCTGAAAAACTTCTTTTCCCCTTTTCTCCTTTTTCTATGCTTTTGAAATTGTCAAAAGTTTCTTTAAAAATATGGATATAAAATCATAAATCAATGTAAAGCTTCCATACATTTCATACCTTAGGAAAAATTCATTTCATAACATGGAAGTACTCGGGGAATATTTCTTAAAACTAAAACATACTTCGTAAACAGTTCCACAAGAATAAAAGTAGTTATAAATCATTTCAAAATATAGTGCTGCTTCATAAAATCTTTTATCGATAAAACAAGAATGCATTATCAAAACTAAGTTAAATGGTACCCCTTACCTCGATTTATCGAATAATTCGAGTTTGAGTAATAACACCTCCAAGTGTCCCCCTAACTCCTTCTATGATTCTCTTACACCGAAGTTCGTATATTTAGCATCCTATTATGTGAATTGTCCGAATTACGTCAAAATTGTAACCTATTCGTTACTACTTCGTGTGTGTGTATAATTGTACATACCTAGTCCAACTCGTGTGTTTATATTGTCACGACCCAATTCCATTCTCTTTAACCGAAAATCACTGAAACTTTTTCGCGTTTTACCGTTACCTTACCCGGTCGTGAACTAAACTCACCACACACTGTTGGGCTGCGAGTCAATAATAAACACCAAATCTCATTCATTCTTAATTAATTAAAACGATGTCATACATTTGCATTTAATCGTGTACTTATACGAATACATGTTTTACTGACATCTACATCCCCCATAATTACAGCTCAAAAGAATACTGTGCTTTTACATTGTTTAGATACAAAAAGAATCACTGTGTATATACCTCTTAGCGATGGAGATGCAGCGGAGTCCAAAATAACATGCCTCAGTCCTCACTGGGCTACTATGCAGCTCTGTAGGGGGAAAATAGAGTGGGATGAGCAACCACACGCTCAGTAAGGCAATAATGCAAGCATGGTAGATAACTACTCTATCTACATGCTGATAGTGTTATGCATAAAACATTTATGGTAGGAGCATGAGGAATAAAACTATGCCATGTGAATATACATATATATCATGTATCAAAATCATGTGCATTGGCATATAAAACATGGTAGAAATATCATGTATAAATCATCTCATGCTTAATCTCATATAAATTCATAAAAAGGGCAATTCATTAAGAAACCTCCTTTTTAAATCAACATCATAAACACCACCAAATCAACTCACAATCACAACCACATTTTCATTTCACAATTCACGCATGTGTATAAAAACTAGGTCACTATATCAAAAGTGCCTATGTGAACCATTACATCATAAATCATCCCAGACCACACGCATCCAGGTGTGCAGGGTATCATGCTGGCACGAAGATGGATTATCCCTCGTCAGACTTTCTCATCACATAACCATCATGTGGTACATCGTACTCCATGTGATATACACAGTACAGCGTACTCCGCAACTCATATCGTGATTGGGGGTGCCATTCCTAGGTCTTATCTACCCCATACCAAGAGTTTTCCATATTCCGTGAAGGAGAGCCTCCCTGCCGAATAGAGCCTCCCCACCTAACAGAGCCTCCCCGCCTCTTGGGCTTAAGGATGTTGGCTTAAGGATATAGTGCTTAAGGATCCTTCCGTAAGAGAGCCTCCCCACCGAACAGAGCCTCCCCGCCTAATAGAGCCTCCCCGCCTCTTTGGGCTTAAGGATGTTGGCTTAAGGATGTAGAGCTTAAGGATCTTACTGTACCCATGTAGGAGAGCCTCCCTGCCTAACAGAGCCTCCTCGCCTCTTTGGGCTTAAGGATGTTGGCTTAAGGATCCCACCGTAAGAGAGCCTCCCCACCGAACAGAGCCTCCCCTCCTAACAGAGCTTCCCCGCCTCTTTGGGCTTAAGGATGTTAGCTTAAGGATGTAAGGCTTAAGGATGTAAGGCTTAAGGATCTTACCAACTTTCACAACCTTATGCTTATCACAATGTGCAAACTTGTGCGAGCAAAGCTCTAGCACGACTCATGCATCCTCTCATAAAGAGACGCGTATGAGCATAGCTCTAGTACGGTTATACTCATAAGACAACCACTAAAAATCCACGTACGAGTAGAAGCTCCAGTACGGTTTATAAACATCATCATAGTTTCCAAATCAAGGTGCGAGCTAAGCTCCAGCACGTTTCATACAAATGAAAACATAGAAATCCAGCGTGAGCGAGGCTCTAGCGCGATTTATGTCATACAAGTACGATATGCGGCTCATACACAATAAAATAATCCCGGCAATCGGGTTTAGCACTCACAAATGCTTTTCCAAAACAACCATACAATACTAGTCGACCCATCTACTAGCTTGCTTAAAACCAAGCAATTTCGTTTTGAAAAGCATCAAAACATTAGATTTATGCAATTATTAGCCTTACTATCCCATTTCATAAAATCCACTTCAAATCCAAAACCACGCATATACTCATCATCATTCACGAATACCATCAATCATTTATTTGAGCAACCATGCATTTCATAAAACACCCAATATTCATCCACAAGTTCAAAGTACGAGCAGCTACCTCTATATACTCACAAAATTCCCTTACCTGGAATCGCGATGCGTGATTCCACTTCCTTAAGCTGCTTACTCGTACGGTTCGATTCGTCTTCAACGAACTCTTCGGGACTGCACAAAATCGTATCTCGCATTATATTCGATCCATATAATGCAACCCTTGTGTTTACTATAGTCAATTTAATCTATAGCCTCTATTAAAGCTTATTTGGCCTCGTTTCATTACTTTACCCATAGCTCGAGTCTATGGATCTTCTTAGGCCTATTATCTTATTCAAAATCGATATCAAATCGACATAAAACTCATAGTGTTCATATTTCATGAATCCCCTCACTATGGCATTTTATCAATCATATACATACCCATTTTCACAATTCCTCCAACTCACCATGAAATTCCATCTAACCATCTAAAATCATAAACATTACCCCAATAACAACTTTAGCATGCCATAAATCATAAGTTCATTCAATCCCACATATTCTCACATTATAACCATTTTAGATTTCTAGGTCACACCAATTCCACTACATTCCTAGGTAGTTTATCCATCAATACTCATACCAACCAACTCCAAAATCAATTAAATAGCTAATGCATTTGGATTGGAGTGTTAGAATCTTACCAATATGATTTTTCTTCTTGCTCCAAATGGTAATGCCCTTAACTCCTTCAATTCCAAAAATGGGAAAATGCCCTCTCACTATGTTGTTCTTCTCTTTGATAGGAACAACTTTGCCTCTAATGATCTCTCTTCAAATCTCACTGAGAATGGCTGATTTTAGAGAGGAAAAGTTAGGTTTTCGGGTTGAAAATGGGAGGTTAATATGTTTTTCTGAGATTTCCAGATTTTCAGCCCTCCTTATATAGAAATAGCTTGGGGAGATCGATCTGGTCCAAGAGGAGATCGATCTAGTCCCTTAAAATCCCTCTTTTTCACGGCATTTTTAAGCATGAGATCGATCTGTCGAAGCATGAGATCGATCTGTCGAAGCATGAGATCAATCTGGTCCCAAACAGAGAGCTAAGGAGATCGATCTAGGTGCTTGAGGATCGATCTTTTCACTACAGAATGCTTGGAAGATCGATCTGGCTCCATTAGAGATCGATCTGCTCTATTCTTTCGCCCAAATAAGAGTATTCTGGTTCTTCCAGATCGATCTCTCATCCTATGAGATCGATCTGACCCTCATGTTTTCCAGATTTCCTGTAGTTTCCTTGCTACAACTCATACCAATACATCCTTAATCTATTTCCATGGCCATTTTCTCATCCATCCACCTTTATAACTTGAAAATGACATCCATTCATACCTTATGCACATTGAAACTTGTGTGCATTCATTATATGTCCAAAGGTATGCTACATGAAACCAAATGGAAGCATAACTCCATTCCATTTTACCACACTACTCATCTTGAGTTTCAATCACATCCATCACTTACCAGAACTCATTTCTTCAAATTCGTACTCAATGAAACTTGTATGTACGTTACAATTGATATTACACATACATACATTGAATCCATGGACTTACATCAATCATACTTTACATTACAAGTCCATTCATATTATTTGATCCAATTACACACATTACCATTATACATATACGGGGTCTTACATTCTCCCCTCCTTCAAGGAATTTGGTCCTCCAAATTAGAACCAAGTCACTCTTCAAAAAGTTGGGGGTACTTCTCCCATATCAAGTTCTCCAATTCCCACGTGGCCTCTTCCGCCGTGTGGTGTTGCCAAAGAACTTTCACCAAGGGAATTGTCTTATTCCGCAACACTTTCTCTTTTCTGTCCAATATTCGAACCGATTTCTCCACATACGTCATACTCTCATGGAGCTCCAACGGCTCATATCTTATCACGTGAGTCGGGTCCGGGTGATACTTCCGAAGCATCGAGACATGGAAGACGTTGTAGACATTTGTCAAGTCCAGTGGCAATGCCAATCTATACGCCTTATCTCCCACTCTCTCCAAAATCTCGAAGGGTCCGATATATCTAGGGCTCAGCTTGCCCTTCTTACCAAATCTCATAATACCCTTCGATGGTGATACCCTCAGAAACACCGACTCACCCTCATCAAACTCCAGTGGTCTTCGTCTCTTGTAAGCATAACTCTTTTATCGGCTCTGAGCTGTCCGTCATCTGTCACATATCAACTGGACGTCCTCAGATGCCTGCTGCACTAAGTCCGGAGCAAAAATCTGTCTGTCACCAACCTCTTCCCATCCAATGGGGGAACGGCATCTACGCCCGTACAATGCCTCATAGGGTGCCATCCTGATACTAGCATGATAGCTATTATTATAAGCGAACTCGGCTAACTGCAGGTGGTCATCCCAGGAGCCTCTAAAATCCAGCACACACGCTCTCAACATATCCTCGAGGGTCTGTATAGTCCTCTCTGACTGCCCATCTGTCTGAGGATGAAAAGCGGTGCTAAAACTCAGTCGGGTCCCCAGCGCTTCTTGAAAATGTTCCTAGAAATGGGAAGTGAAGTGGGCATCCCTATCAGAAACAACGCTCACTGGTACACCATGTAGCCGTACTATCTCTCGAATATACAGGTTCGCCAACTGACTCAATGTATCGGTAGCTCTCATAGCCAAGAAATGGGCGGACTTAGTCAACCGGTCCACAATAACCCATATGGCATCATGACCTCTGCGGGTCCTCGGCAACCCCATCACAAAATCCATGGTGACATGCTCCCACTTCCATGTCGGTATCGGTAGAGGCTGCAATAATCCTAAGGTTTCTGATGCTCTACCTTCACTTGCTGACAAACGAGACACTTAGCGACATATTCAGCAATGTCTCTCTTTATTCCAGACCACTAATAAACCTTCCGAAGGTTTTGATACATCTTGGTACTTCCCGGATGTATCGTATACTTCGATGAGTGAGCCTCTGATAAAATCGTTCTCCTGATCTCAGGATCCCTGGGAACGCATACTCTGCCTCTGAACCTCAATAAGCCATCAGCACTCTGCTCAAAATCAATACCCACACCTATCTGTATCTGCCTCAGCCAATCGATACACCGTCGATCGCTCTGCTGGGCTTGCCGAATACGGCCAATCAACTCTGGCTCTAGTTTCAAACTAGCCATGATCTCAAGTCTCTCAGATCCAGGTGGGGTTAACTCCAAACTGAGGTTCGCAAAGTTTTCTAACAATTCATGTTCCCGTATCATCATATAAGACACCAACCCAAGGTTCTTTCTACTCAAAGCATCGGCAACTACATTTGCCTTACCCGGGTGGTACATGATTTCACAATCATAGTCCTTCAGGAGTTCGAGCCATCTCCTCTGTCTTATATTCAGCTCTTTCTGCGAGACCAGGTACTTAAGGCTCTTATGATCTGTAAACAATTGAAATTTCTCGCCATAGAGATAGTGGCGCCATATTTTCAAAGAAAATACTATGGCCGCCAACTCCAAATCATGTGTCGGGTAGTTCCTCTCATGATCCTTCAACTGTTTAGATCCATAGGCAACTACCTTCCCATCCTGCATAAGCACACAGCCCAGTCCCTGGTGTGATGCATCCGTATACACCGAGAATCCTCCTGAGCTGGTAGGAATGGTGAGAACTGGAGCAGTCGTCAATCGACACTTGAGCTCCTCAAAACTCCTCTCACATGCCTCATCCCATACAAACTTAACATCTTTTCGCGTGAGGCGTGTCAACGGAGCAGCTAGTCTGGAGAAACCCTCTACAAATCTCCGATAATATCCTGCCAATCCCAGGAAACTTCTGATCTCAGTAACTATCTTGGGCTGTTCCCACTGTACAACTGCCTCTATCTTGGATGGATCCACTGATACCCCATCCTTTGACACAACATGCCCCAGAAATGAGATCTGTTCCAACCAGAAGTTACACTTGCTGAGTTTGGCATACAATTCTCTCTCTCGGAGGGTCTGCAGAACTATCCTCAAGTGCTCCTCATGATCTTCCCTGGACTTAGAGTACACCAAAATATCATCTATGAAAACAATCACAAACTTGTCTAGGTATGGCTTGAATATGTCATTCATCAATGCCATAAATGCTGCGAGAGCATTCGTCAATCCGAATGGCATCACCAAGAACTCGTAGTGGCCATAACGGGTACGAAATGCTGTCTTGGGTATATCTCCACTCCTGATCCTCAATTGATGATACCCTGACCGCAGATCTATCTTAGAAAATACTTCGGCTCCCTGGAGCTGATCCAACAAATCTTCGATTCTTAGAAGGGGGTACTTGTTCTTAATGGTGGCCTTATTCAACAACCGGTAATCTATACACAGTCGGAGGCTTCCATCCTTCTTCCTTACAAATAGAACTGGTGCTCCCCAAGGTGAGACACTCGGTCTAATAAACCCCTTCTCCAGCAACTCTTGTAGCTGTTTCTTCAGCTGTTCCAATTCTATCGGAGCCATTCTATAGGGTGGTTTCGATATCGGCTCTGTACCAGGCACTAACTCAATGCAAAATTCCATTTCCCTTTCAGGTGGTAGTCCTGGTAATTCGTTCGGAAAGACATCAGGGTAATCTGAAATTACGGCTATGTCCCTCAATTTCGGGTGTGCCTCATCTATATCGACCACATAGGCAATGAACCCTTCACATTATCCTCCCCATCGTTAGTAACATAAACCATCACTCCACATTCAACATTTATCATAAACAATAATTTATCTCCTAAGCAATATGCATTTAAAATCATACTCCTTGATTTACAACAATCATACAAGTTTCATATCATTTCTTTTCATCAAAATTTACAATAAGATTGTCTAATCCTGAAAACATCAATGTTTTGGCATGACAATCCATCACAACACGATTGGTAGCCAACCAATCCATTCCCAAAATTACATCAAAATCATTCATATTCAATAAAATCAGATTGGCTATCATTTCCTTCCCCTCTATCTTTAACTTACAATCCCTACATACATGCTCAGTCAATTGACTATCATTCATGGGTGTGGAAATCATCAACATTTTATCCAACAATGTTGGTTTCACATATTTCAACAATTTATGTGCAAAAGGAAGGTGATATGAAAGAATGCGTGGCACCAGGATCAAATAAGACCAATGCTTCTAAATCAAAGATTCGGATGGTACCTTTAATCACATCCGTCGATGCGTCTGCAGTGTCCTGGTCCAGTGCATGTACTCTTCCTCTGCTCACACCCGCAGCCTGTTTCCCTTTTTCCTCAGCTGTAGCCCTCCTCCTCGGGGCTGCTGTCTCAACTGGAGCTCCCTCAGGCTCCTTGCCCTTCTGTGGGGCAATCTCCATCTTCTCGGGACAATACTTAGCTATATGTCCTGGTCTCTCGCATCTAAAACACACCATAGGGGCCATCATACAGGGTCTATTCCCATGAAATCTCCCACATCTCCTACACTGATCAGTAGTAGGTCGTGGTCCTCCAATAGTCATACCCCTTGGCACAGTCAAGGCTGGGTATACGGGAGGTCTAGCAGCTCTCTCCTGCACCCCCTCAATCTTTGGCCTCTTCTCAAAATACCTTAGGCCTCCTTTCCTGGCCACTCTATCCCTCCCGGATCTCTTCCGGTCTCTGTCCTTTCCAACGCTGATTCTCCCAAGCTCGAAGGCATTTCGCTCGAAGTCTTGCTCACACAATTGAGCCTTATGTATGGCCTCCTCATAAGTCACAATGTCGAAGGGAGCTAGTTTAGTTCGGATGGCCAATCTCAATCCATCCATGAACTTCTGAATCTTTCGGGTCTCACTACCCATCTTGTCATGGTCATATCTCCCCAATGACATAAACTTGGACTCATACTCGTCCACAGTCCAGTTCCCCTGAACCAAATTCATAAATTCCATCCGCAATTTCCTCTGTGCGGTAGCTGGAATATACTGTCTCCTGAAGGCCTCTAGAAATATCTCCCATGAGATCTCAGAGTGTCTGGCCCTCAAAATAACCTCGGTGGACCTCCACCAATGCTCGGCCTCGCCTTTCAACATAAACACGGCAAAGGCAACCTTCTCAGCTGAAGTGCATCGAAAAAACCTATATAGTTCTCCATCTCATACACCCAATCCTCCGTAATCATTGGGTCCTTCACCCCTCTAAACACTGGGGGTTTTAGCGCTTGAAACTCTCGCAACCTGCTCAAGTTGCAGTCATAACCCAAATCACTACCGCTCTGCTGTGGAGCGATAGGAGAAGCTATATCCTGAGCTGGAGGTGGTGTAACTGTAGCTGTCTCAGCAGTCTGAGGTCCCTCCACCTCTGTAGCTGCCTGTTCAGTAGTAGGCTGTGCCGCGGGACCTCGTCTGTCACCGGCACCCAATGCCTGCGTGACTATCTCCACCAAACTCTCGATACTCCGCTCTAACCTAGCGAAGCGAGCCTCAGTATCCTCTGCTCTCTCAGCAGGGTTCTGTGGAGCCTGCTCAGTCTGTGGCTCCGCACGGCTCTCAGGCCTACCTCTACGGCCTCTAGCATGTGCTCTCACCCCTCTACCATTGCGTGTAACTGGCATAGTGCCTAACTTCCTGTATTATAATAATTCATTAAGCTCAATCCATCACGGTATACACAGTTATATCTAAACAAAGGCACAGTACTATGGGGATGTACTTTCCTACGTTTTATTAATGACTCACATCAAGCTAACACAGCTCTGATACCAATCTCTGTCACGACCCAATTCCATTCTCTTTAACCAAAAATCACTGAAAATTTTTCGCGTTTTACCGTTACCTTACCCGGTCGTGAACTAAACTCACCACACACTGTTGGGCTGCGAGTCAATAATAAACACCAAATCTCATTCATTCTTAATTAATTAAAACGATGTCATACATTTGCATTTAATCGTGTACTTATACGAATACATGTTTTACTGACATCTACATCCCCCATAATTACAGCTCAAAAGAATACTGTGCTACATTGTTTAGATACAAAAAGAATCACTGTGTATATACCTCTTAGCGATGGAGATGCAGCGGAGTCCAAAATAACATGCCTCAGTCCTCACTGGGCTACTATGCACGCTCTGTAGGGGGAAAATAGAGTGGGATGAGCAACCATATGCTCAGTAAGGCAATAATGCAAGCATGGTAGATAACTACTCTATCTACATGCTGATAGTGTTATGCATAAAACATTTATGGTAGGAGCATGAGGAATAAAACGATGCCATGTGAATATACATATATATCATGTATCAAAATCATGTGCATTGGCATATAAAACATGGTAGAAACATCATGTATAAATCATCTCATGCTCAATCTCATATAAATTAATAAAAAGGGCAATTCATTAAGAAACCTCCTTTTTAAACCAACATCATAAACACCACCAAATCAACTCACAATCACAACCACATTTTCATTTCACAATTCACGCATGTGTATAAAAACTAGGTCACTATATCAAAAGTGCCTATGTGAACCATTACATCATAAATCATCCCAGACCACACGCATCCAGGTGTGCGGGGTATCATGCTGGCACGAAGATGGATTATCCCTCGCCAGACTTTCTCATCACATAACCATCATGCGGTACATCGTACTCCATGTGATATACACGGTACAGCGTACTCCGTAACTCATATCGTGATTGGGGGTGCCATTCCTAGGTCTTATCTACCCCATACCAAGAGTTTTCCATATTCCGTGAAGGAGAGCCTCCCTGCCGAACAGAGCCTCCCCACCTAACAGAGCCTCCCCGCCTCTTGGGCTTAAGGATGTTGGCTTAAGGATGTAGGGCTTAAGGATCCTTCCGTAAGAGAGCCTCCCCACCGAACAGAGCCTCCCCGCCTAACAGAGCCTCCCCGCCTCTTTGGGCTTAAGGATGTTGGCTTAAGGATGTAGGGCTTAAGGATCTTACTGTACCCATGTAGGAGAGCCTCCCTGCCTAACAGAGCCTCCCCGCCTCTTTGGGCTTAAGGATGTTGGCTTAAGGATCCCACCATAAGAGAGCCTCCCCACCGAACAGAGCCTCCCCGCCTAACAGAGCCTCCCCGCCTAACAGAGCCTCCCCACCTCTTTGGGCTTAAGGATGTTAGCTTAAGGATGTAAGGCTTAAGGATGTAAGGCTTAAGGATCTTACCAACTTTCACAACCTTATGCTTATCACAATGTGCAAACTTGTGCGAGCAAAGCTCTAGCACGACTCATGCATCCTCTCATAAAGAGACGCGTACGAGCATAGCTCTAGTACGGTTATACTCATAAGACAACCACTCAAAATCCACGTACGAGCAGAAGCTCCAGTACGGTTTATAAACATCATCATAGTTTCCAAATCAAGGTACGAGCTAAGCTCCAGCAGTTTCATACAAATGAAAACATAGAAATCCAGCGCGAGCGAGGCTCTAGCGCGATTTATGTCATACAAATACGATAGGTGGCTCATACACAATAAAACAATCCCGTGCAATCGGGTTTAGCACTCACAAATGCTTTTCCACAACAACCATACAATACTAGCCGACCCATCTACTAGCTTGCTTAAAACCAAGCAATTTCATTTTGAAAAGCATCAAAACATTAGATTTATGCAATTATTAGCTTTACTATCCCATTTCATAAAATCCACTTCAAATCCAAAACCACGCATATACTCATCATCATTCACGAATACCATCAATCATTTATTTGAGCAACCATGCATTTCATAAAACACCCAATATTCATCCACAAGTTCAAAGTACGAGCAGCTACCTCTATATACTCACAAAATTCCCTTACCTGGAATCGCGATGCGTGATTCCACTTCCTTAAGCTGCTTACTCGTACGGTTCGATTCGTCTTCAACGAACTCTTCGGGACTGCACAAAATCGTATCTCGCATTATATTCGATCCATATAATGCAACCCTTGTGTTTGCTATAGTCAATTTAATCTATAGCCTCTATTAAAGCTTATTTGGCCTCGTTTCATTACTTTACCCATAGCTCGAGTCTATGGATCTTCTTAGGCCTATTATCTTATTCAAAATCGATATCAAATCGACATAAAACTCATAGTGTTCATATTTCATGAATCCCCTCACTATGGCATTTTATCAATCATATACATACCCATTTTCACAATTCCTCCAACTCACCATGAAATTCCATCTAACCATCTAAAATCATAAACATTACCCCAATAACAACTTTAGCATGCCATAAATCATAAGTTCATTCAATCCCACATATTCTCACATTATAACCATTTTAGATTTCTAGGTCACACCAATTCCACTACATTCCTAGGTAATTTATCCATCAATACTCATACCAACCAACTCCAAAATCAATTAAATAGTAATGCATTTGGATTGGAGTGTTAGAATCTTACCAATATGATTTTTCTTCTTGCTCCAAATGGTAATGCCCTTAACTCCTTCAATTCCAAAAATGGGAAAATGCCCTCTCACTATGTTGTTCTTCTCTTTGATAGGAACAACTTTGCCTCTAATGATCTCTCTTCAAATCTCACTGAGAATGGCTGATTTTAGAGAGGAAAAGTTAGGTTTTCGGGTTGAAAATGGGAGGTTAATATGTTTTTCTGAGATTTCCAGATTTTCAGCCCTCCTTATATAGAAATAGCTTGGGGAGATCGATCTGGTCCAAGAGGAGATCAATCTAGTCCCTTAAAATCCCTCTTTTTCACGGCATTTTTAAGCATGAGATCGATCTGTCGAAGCATGAGATCGATCTGTCGAAGCATGAGATCGATCTGGTCCCAAACAGAGAGCTAAGGAGATCGATCTAGGTGCTTGAGGATCGATCTTTTCACTACAGAATGCTTGGAAGATCGATCTGGCTCCATTGGAGATCGATCTGCTCTATTCTTTCGCCCAAATAAGAGCATTCTGGTTCTTCCGGATCGATCTCTCATCCTATGAGATCGATCTGACCCTCATGTTTTCCAGATTTCCTGTAGTTTCCTTGCTACAACTCATACCAATACATCCTTAATCTATTTCCATGGCCATTTTCTCATCCATCCACCTTTATAACTTGAAAATGGCATCCATTCATACCTTATGCACATTGAAACTTGTGTGCATTCATTGTATGTCCAAAGGTATGCTACATGAAACCAAATGGAAGCATAACTCCATTCCATTTTACCACACTACTCATCTTGAGTTTCAATCACATCCATCACTTGCCAGAACTCATTTCTTCATATTCGTACTCAATGAAACTTGTATGTACGTTACAATTCATATTACACATACATACATTGAATCCATGGACTTACATCAATCATACTTTACATTACAAGTCCATTCATATTATTTGATCCAATTACACACATTACCATTATACATATACGGGGTCTTACATATATATTTTTATTACTATATTTTTTTTGTATGCACATACACTAACATACGCATTTATTATATACACCTATATGTATATACACATAAGTATATACACATATATATATATATATTATTATTTGTTTTTATTATTCATTATCACATATATATATATATATATATATATATTTGTCTACTTCTCATCTTTCCCATTTTTATTTCACATGTATTTTAATTTACACTAACATGCTTATATCCCAACATATGTATATATATATATATATATACATGTACATTAAATATACATATATATAAATTTTACCTTTCTCTCTTTTCCAATTTCCAGCTTTTTCTTTTTTTTTTCTTTCTTTTTCCCTTTTCTTCTTTCTTTTCTCTTTTTCCTTCCTTCTTACTTAGCTATTGCTCACTGTTATGTTCTTTCTTCAGCTACCGTGACTGCCTCTGTTCCAGCCTTCCATCATCATCATCCTCATTCGATCACTTCTCATCTTCTTCCACCGGACCTCTGTTTCAGCTTAGCTCTTGGGTCCAGCTTTCCTCACTCTCAGTTTGCTCGCTTTCAACCCTTCTCTTCCTCGGTTATATTAAAGCTCAGTGGTCCTCGGTTCTGCTTCTGTTCCCAGCTTCAGTTTGCTTCAATTTCCAGCTCCGGTCTGCTTCAATTTCCTTTCCCCTTGGGTCGGCTCCAACTCCAGCCTCGGTTTGCTCTGCTTCAATTTTGCTTTGCTTCCCCGTCGGTCTTCTTCTTCTTCTTCCCTGCCTCGTGACCTTGCTTCTAGCTTCAGTTTCAACTTCAGCTTCAGCTTCCTCGGTCTTCTTCTTCCTTTCTTTTCTTCCTTCTTTCTTTATTTCTCCCTCGGCCGACCCAGCCTCCTTCCCTTCTCCTTTTTTTTTCTTCCCTTCTCGGCTGACCAGCTTTCTTTCTCTTCTATTTTTTTTCTTTTGCTTTCCCGCTTAGCAGAGGTAATCTCTGCTTTGGAATCACTAAAATGCAGAATTTGCTTTCTTTGAAAGCCAATTTCGTGCATACATATATATATATATATATTATATTATATTTATATATATTATATTGATATATATATATATATTTGTTTATTGGTTTATTTGTTATTTGTTTGTTTTTGTTTTTTTTTTCATTTCATTTATTTTTGTTCTATTTATTAACACACTTGTTTAATCACATGTATTTGTTATATATATATATATATATATATTACCATTTATTTATTTTATTTAGTTTGTTTTGTTCTATTTTATTAATAATCTATATTTCATAACACATATTTGTTATATATATATATATATATTATTATCTATCTATTTTAAATTTGTCTATATATATATATATATACACATTTTCTTTTATAAACTTATCTAATGTCACAATATTCATGCCTTCCATGAAATTTTCATTATTTCAAAAATGAAATATTCTTGGGATCTCATCACTCCTTATAAATCCCCAATATAAGTTTTACATCGAAATTTTCAACTAATGAATCAAAATTTTTCAATCCCTCCATGCTTGCATTTGCTTCATCACTTCCTGTGTTTCGAGCTCTCTGTCGTTCATGAGCATCTCAACTCTCATACTCCTCGAGCCCTACAACGAATATTCGCACTTCCATTAAAACATATTATTTTTATTTTTATATAATCTAATTAAATATAGGAATTTTGTGGTGTTTACATTCTCCCCACCTTAAGAGAATTTGGTCCTCTAAATTCATTCGGGTCCATCAGAATAGATGTGGGTACTTCTCCTTCATGAGGCTCTTTAGCTCCCATGTAGCTTCTTCAATCGAATGGTGTTGCCAAAGAACCTTTACCAGAGGTATTGTCTTCGATCGAAGTACCTTTTTCTTTCTGTCTAAAATCCAGGTAGGTCGCTCAACGTAGCTCATATCCTCTTGAATGCTCAAGGGCTCATACTCAATGATGTGTGAGGGATCCGGATTATACTTCCTTAACATCGAGACATAGAAGACATTATGTACCCCAGAAAGCTTCGGTGTCAAGGCAAGTTTGTAGGCTACGTCTCCCACTCTCTCTAGAATCACCCAAATTGCATCATGCCCCTTTCGGGTCCTTGGCAAACCCATAATGAAATCCATAGTAATGTGCTCCCATTTCCAAGTAGGCACCAGAAGAGACTTAAGTAATCTGGCTGGCCTTTGGTGTTCGATCTTAATCTATTGACAAATCGACACTTGGCCATAAACTCAGCTACATCGCTTTTCATACCGACCCACCAATACACCTTCTGTAAATCATGGTACATCTTAATGCTTCTCGGGTGCATGGTGTATCGAGAATAATGGGACTCCTTTAAGATCCTTTTTCATATGGCATCATCGTTTGGGACACATATACGACCCTTAAATCGCATCAACCCGTCCTCACCGACCAAAAAGTCTGACTGTACGTCCTCTTTTACCTGACTGACCATGTCCAATAATTTTTGATCACCCCTATGTCCAGTTCTGATCTGATCTAGTATACTAGGTTCAATCTGCAAACTAACTATGAACCCGACATCTGTTGTTTCCACACTAACACTGAGTTTGGTAAACTACTCTAACAACTCCAATTCTCTGACCATCATAAATGAAATCATCCCCTTCATGCTTAAAGCATCTGCCACTACGTTTGCCTTGCCCGAGTGAAACAGAATCTCGCAATCATAATCCTTGAGGAGCTCTATCCATTGTCTCTATCTCATATTCAGCTCCTTTTGGTCTAAAATGTCCATTAAACTATTATGGTCAGTAAAAATCTGAAATCTTTCTCCATACAGATAATGCTGCCATATCTTCAAAGCAAAAACAACCGCGGGCTAGGTCCAGGTCATGGGTGGGGTAATTCCTTTCATGGTTCTTAAGCTAACGAGAACCATATGCAACCACTCTCTCATCCTTCATAAGTACACACCCCAAGCCTTGGTATGATACATCACTGTATACTGCATAGCCTCTAGACCCACTAGGAATGATTAAGACTGGGGCGGAGTCAACCTCTTCTTAAGTTTTTCAAAACTCTGTTCACACTGATCAGTCCACTCGAATGGAACCTCCTTGCGTATCAGCTTAGTTAGTGGAGTGGCAATCTTGGAGAAACCTTCTACAAACCTCTTGTAGTATCCAGCTAGTCCCAAAAAACTCTGGATTTTTGTAACAGTTTTCGACCTCTCCCAGTGAAGTACTGCCTCAACCTTAGATGGATCCACTGACACCCCGTCCTTAGAAATAACATGGCCCAAAAATACTATTTGCTCCAACCAAAACTCACACTTATCCAACTTCCCATACAACTGCTTCTCTCTGAGAGTTTAGAGCACTACTCTCAAATGCTGCTCATGCTCCTCTCAGGACTTTGAGTAGATCAAAATATCATCGATGAAAACTATAACGAACCGATCTAGATACTCTCAGAACACTTCATTCATCAGGCCCATGAATGCAGCTGGGGCATTAGTTAGGTCAAAGGGCATCATGAGGAACTCATAGTGGCCATATCTCGTTTTGAAGGTCGTTTTTGGAACATCCTCCTTCCTAATCCTCAATTGGTGATAACCCGATCTCAGGTCAATTTTTGAGAACACCGTAGCCCCTCTTAGCTGGTCAAATAGATCATTTATTCTGGGCAAGGGATACTTGTTCTTGATTGTGGCCTTGTTCGGCAGCCTGTAGTCTATACATAACCTGAGACTACCATCATTCTTTCGTACAAAAAATATCGGAGCTCCCTACGGGGATACACTTGACCTAATGTATAAGATCCGATTTTATTTAAAACACGAAATGAGAAAAGATCAAATGAAGGATTGAAATGGGATTTCTCGAACACATGCAAGGGTAAAACGATCAAAAGACCGAAATTCGATATTTATCGTGACAAGAAAATTTAATTAAAAATAAGGGATTGAGAAATGTTGATCAATAACAAAGAAAAAATTAAATTTCGGGTTAGATTGATCAAGATATGAATTTATTGGAATAAATCGAAATTTTTACCTCAAGAAATTATCTCGAAAATAATCGAAAAATATATCGGAAAGATGAAATAATACCGAGAAATTCATTTATTGATTAAATGAATTAAATATAAATTTTTAATGATATTTTGGAAAAAATAATAATATTTAATTGATTAAAATAATATTAAATTAAATTATAAATAAATAAATAAAATAAAAAGAGAATTTTTGCGAAACGCGAAACCTGGAAAACGAAAACGAAGTAGAAGCCGACCTCTGCTCACCGGACGGAGCGGCCATCGACAGCCCAGGCGAGGGACCGAGGTAGCCCAGTCGAGAGGTGGCCACCACCGGCCTAACGGACCGACGAGCAGCGACGATCAGTGGGTGAAAGGAAACCGAGAGCAAAATCGAGAGAGGGAGAAAGAAAATCCGGTGGCCGGTGTCGATCTAGGCCCGACCACCGACAGCAGAAGGAAGCCCACGTGAAGACCAGCTAATCAACGGTTAAATCGGTCGGTGGGATGGCAGCTAGTGCCGAAAAAAGATGAGGGAAGAAAAGTCATCGACATCAAAAAGGAGAAGAGCCGGACCGACCACTTTTCGGCTAGCCATGGCGAAACTGAGGGCAGATCCACCGGACGACCCCGCGGAGCTGCTGGTGGCGAAAGTCGGTGGAGAATCGACTGGCGAAGCCTCGAACCGGTTGAATCGAACTGAATCGGCTAGACCGAACCGGGTTGAACTGGACCAAACCGGTTCAGCCAAAAAGAAAAGGAAAAGAAAAAAAAAGGAAAGAAAAAGAGGAAAAAATTGGGAAAATTCTCAGTGATGCAATCGAGCTATGGGTAAGTCAGTAAGCGATCGAAATTAACCGATTTAAATTTTAGAATATTTAATTGGATTGATATCCGACTGGAAATTTACCCGAAAAAATATTAAATTGTGTAGCTCGACAGTTGGAGTCAACCGAGAGCTCGAGACTGCCTCAATTTGCGTACGATCATGGAATCACAGGTAAGTAACCCTTATTTACGAACAATTTTACATCGTTATGCGTTTTAAAAATTTACCGCATAAATTACAGATTTAATTTCTGCATAAAATGAATTAAATTCTGGAATTAGAGATAAATTGTCGTAAATAATTCATTAAGCTATCTGAGAGTTTAGAACGAGGCTCAATAAATACTAATGGGCCCAATGACCCCAATAGGCCTCGATAATGTGAATAGTAAGTGTAAAACAGGCTTAAGGCCAATTAAGGCCCATTATGATACAATCGGGCCCAATATGGGTAAACGGGCCCAATGAGTTAAATTAAGCCCAGAAAATATGTAATACAATTAATTGTATTGTATTTGACTTGATATATATTTATACGCAGTTCTAGAGATTTGATTGAGAGCAAATCGGACTGCATCACGAGACATTAGTGGAAAGGTCAGATTGTACAGAAAATGAGGTAAGGGAATTGTGTGAGTAGCTAGAGGTAGCTATGCATATTTTAATAGCTTTTGTATACACTGGATATGTATGTATACTCTGATGATGTATAAAGGTCCTAAAAATGGTTTAAATATTTAAGGACTTGAAATAGGTAAAAGTCTATTTTACCCCTATTAAGGGAATTCACCTAAGGATGGTGAAAGCATGACATGCATGAAATGCATGATTTAAGGAATTTTCGGATTTAAGGAATTTTCTTGGTTTTTAAGCAAAGCAAATCAGTAGATTGGCCAGTAATTGCATAAATTTCACAATATAACACTACGTAAGTGTTATTAAGATTTAAATGAAAATTATTTTGGAAAATGGACCAACTATCAAGTTTAAATGGAAACAGATAGTGCTGGCGCATAGTTCGCACTATATATAAGTTTGTGAATGTGCATAAAACATGCTTGAGCGGTTGCTCGTACTGACTTGTGTGACATCATATGCATGAAATGTGCTAGAGCGGTTGTTCGCACTGATTTTTATTCTTGTGAAATGCATGAGAGGTGCTAGAGCTTAGCTCACACTCTGTTTTGATTGTTTTGACTTGATATGCATAAAATGGTGCTGGAGCGATTGCTTGCACTAGTTTTAATGATTTGACATGCATGAGAGATGCTGGAGCTTAGCTCGCATCCTGTTTTGATATGATAATTGCATAAAAGTCGTGCTGGAGTGTAACTTGCATGAGATTTAATTTATTTATGCATAAAGTCGTGCTGGAGTGTAACTCACACGAGATTTGATTTATTGATGCAAAACACCGTACTGGAGCTTGCTCGCACGAAGTTTTGAATGATTTATGATTTTATATGGATTTATAACTCATTTTAAAGTCATACTAGAGTGCTACTCGTACGCAGATTTTATTAATCTTTATGAAACTGTGCTAGATATTTCTGGAGTGCATATAGCGGTGTTGGAGCCTCCTGTAGACTGTGTGTCATTGTTAGATGATATACTCACACGTGCATATTGAGACAGAGATGGTATGGGTGGATAAGACCTATTGGAGGCACCCCTGACTGAGCTTGGGTTCACGGAGTACGTTGTATCGTGTATGTCATGCGGAGTACGCTGTACCATGGAGATTGTTAGAGTGGAGTGGCACTAGCCACGAGGCAACAAGCCTTGCACTCGTAATCCTGATGTTATGCTGTTCTGGCGGGTAAGACCGACTGTAAGACCCGATTTTTATTGTAAAAGCAAAAATGGAATGAATAAAAATTTTCGAGTGCATTTAAAAATGCAAAAGGACCGAAATGGAATTATCGAACACGTGCAAGGGTAAAACGATCAAAAGACCAAAATTCGATATTAATCGGGACAAGAAAATTTAATTAAAAATATAGCTTTAAGGAATCTTGATCAATAACGAAGAAATAATTAAATTTCGGATTAAATTAATCATGATTTGAATTTATTAGAATAAACCAAAAAATTAATATTGAAAAATAATCTCGAAAATAATCGAAAAATGTATCGAAAAGCCGAAATAAGATTGATAAATTCATTTACGGATTAAATGAATTAAATATAATTTTTTCAGATATTTTGGGAAAATAATAATAAAATAATGATTAAAATAATAATAAAAATAAATAATAAATAAAAAATAAAATAAAATTGAAAAAAAAAAGACAGAAATCGTATTTCGTGATTTCTGGAAAAGCCCGACAAAATCGAGCCTTTCATCGATTGCTGCCTCACCCGAAGGAGGAGGCCCGGTGGTAGCCGAGGAGGAGGAGAGGCGGCCGAGCCACCAGTGACCCGAAGGAGCCGACGAACGGTGACGCTCGGCGGTGAGAAACGAGAAAACGGAGAACCGAGAGAGGAAAAGAATTTGGCGGTCACCGGTGCTGATTTAGGGCAAACCACCACCACCCGAAGGTAGCCCATGCTAAGGTCGGTCGATCAGCGGCTGAATCGGTCGACGGGGCAGCGGCTAGCGCCGAAAAACGACGAGGAAAGAAACGGTACCACCGACGGAGGAGAGAAGAGCCGAACCGACCACTTTCCGGCGGCCTTGAACAAAACCAAGCCCAGATCCGTGCATCGGACGGCCCAGCGAAGCCATTGGCGGCAGAAACCGACGGAGAATCGATCGGTAAGCCACTGAACTGGTCGAACCGGACTGAATCGACGGTCTGAACCGGGTGAACCGAACTGAACCGGTTCAGCCAAAAAGAAAAGGAAAAAAAGGAAGAAAAAGGGAAAAAGAAAAAAAAGAGAAAAAATTGGAAAAAATTCCAGTGATGCAGTCGAGCTACGAGTAAGTCAGTAAGCGGTCGAATTGACCGATTTAAATTTTGGAATATTTAATTTGATTAATATCTAACTCGAAATATACCTAAAAAAATATTTAAATGTGTAGCTCGACAATTGACATCAAATGAGAGCTCGAGACAGCCTCGATTTACGTATTATCATGGAATCTCGCGTAAGTAACCCTTATTTATGATAATTTGCATCGTTATGCGTGTTAGATAAATTTCGAATTTAATTTTCGTATTAAATGAATTACATTCTGAAAATTGGAATAAATTGTCGTAAATACTAAATTGAGTTATTCGAGAATTTAGAACGAGGCTCAATAAATACTGATGGGCCCAATGAGCCCAATAGGCCTAGATAATATAAATAGTAAGTGGAAAATTGGGCTTAAGGTCGATTAAGGCCCATTATGGTATAATCGGGCCCAATATGGATAAACGGGCCCAATGATTTAAATTAAGTCTAAAAAATTGTGAAATACAATTAATTGTATTTTATTTGACCTGATGAATATTTATCCGCAGTTTCGAAGATTGGATTCGGATCAAATCAGACTGCGTGACGAGTCATTAGTGGAAAGGTCAGACTGTACAGAAAAATGAGGTAAGGGAATTGTGTGAGTAGCTAGAGGTAGCTACGCGTATTTTAATAGCTTTTTTATACAATGAATATGTATGTATACCTTGATTATGTATAATGATCCTAAAAGTGGTTTAAATAATTTTGAGGATCGAAATAGATGAAAAGACTATTTTACCCCTATTGAGGGAAGTTCACCTAAGGATGGTGAAAGCATGACATGCATGAAATGCATGATTTAAGGACTTTTATGATTAAGGAATTTTATTGGTTTTAATCAAAGTAAATCAATTGATTGGCCAGTAATTGCATGAATTTCGCATGATAACATTACGTAAGTGTTATTTGTATTTAAATGAAAATTTCTTTGGAAAATAGGCCAACTATCAAGTTTATATGGAAACAGATAGTGTCGACACGTAGTTCGCACTATATTTGCGTTTGTGAGTGTGCATAAAATGTGCTTGAGCGGTTGCTCATACCGATTTATGTGACATCTTATGCATGAAATGTGCTAGAGCGGTTGCTCGCACTGATTTTTATTCTTGTGAAATGCATGAGAAGTGCTGGAGCCTAGCTCGCACTCTGATTTAACATGTTTTGACATGTTTTGACTGTTCTGATTTGTTTTGACTGAATATGCATAAAAAGGTGTTGGAGCGATTGCTCGCACTAGTTTTACTAATTTGATATGCATGAGAGGTGCTGGAGCTTAGCTCGCATCTTTTTTTGATATTATATTACATAAAAGTCGTGCTGGAGTGTAACTCGCACGAGATTTGATTTAACTATGCATAAAGCCGTGCTGGAGTGCAACTCGCACGAGATTTGATTTACTTGAGCATTCATTCGTGCTGGAGCATTGCTTGCACCGTGATTTTATATGGATTTATAACTCATTCATTTTTTAGTCATACTGGAGTGCTACTCGTACACAGATTTCATTGATTTCTATGAAATTGTGCTAGAGCTTCGCTCGCACGAGATTTTCTAGTATCATGAATATGCATGGAGCCGTGCTAGAGCTTTGCTCACACAGGAAATTATATGACATGCATATAGTCGTGTTGGAGCCTCTTGTAGACTGTGTGTCACAGTGAGATGATATGCTCACACGTGCATACTGAGACAGAGATGATATGGGTGGATAAGACCTATTGCAGGCACTCCTAATTGAGCTTGGGTTCACGGAATACGTTGTACCGTGTATGTCACGTGGAGTACGCTGTACCGTGGGGATTGTTGGAGTGGAGTGGCATTAGCCACGAGGCAGCAAGCCTTGCCCTCGTAATCCTGGTGTTATGCTATTATGGCAGGTAGGATGACCCACCTCCCATTTCAGGTGTGATACCCCGCACACTAGGTACCGTGTTGCCAGGGATCACTAGGATATGGCCATAGTCCTCGATGTTACTGATATAATTACTTACATGTCTTACATGATATAACTATTGGTCGATAGACCAGGGTAGACCCGAGGGAGGGGTCAGGCCCTTGATTTTATGATTTTCTACTGTGATACTAGATTTCAAATGATTTTATGACATGTGACCATAAAAGAATGGTGATTTCAGATGATTTTATAATGAATTGTTTAATGAGTTTTGAGATGATTGACCCAGAGGGGTTATTTTATACTGCATTTTAAATGAAATGATTTAAATGCAGTAGCATGAGGTGTTTTTCCATGCTTTAATGATAAATTCATGAAAGGATAATATCTCATGATTTGTTTTATATCGCATGAAACAATGCATGATTTTGATTTAATTCATGCTAAGTATGATTTAATGATGTCACATAAAATGCTATTGATACATAAGAAGTATGATTTATATATGCACGAACAGTTTTATAAACTAAGTCATGATGAAATACATGATTTTGTGCTTGAGATTTTAATGAAATGAAATGGATTTTAAGGGCATGGCATTATGAACATGTAGATAGTGGAGCTATCTACTTACTTGCATAATTGCCTTATTGAGTGTGTGGTTTGCTTACCCCCCTTATTTTCCCATCTTTTCAGAGCACTCACAGTAATTAGTAAGCAGCTGAGAACTTGTATGCTTGGTATCTGCTGCTTCCCATCGAGAGACAGGTATACACATTTGTATAGTTTTGTATCTAAATATGTAATGCACAGTATTGTAAACAGATATGATGTCGGGGATGTAGAGTTATAAATACCATTGTGTATGTATTTAATTAAAGTCAAAAGATAGTAAACTCTGATATGTGAATGTGATTATGGAAATGGAATGACAAATAGGTGAGAGGTGACTAACACCGAATCATAGCCCAATTGTTTGGTAAGATGGTCACGATGAAAGAAAGGTAAGAATTAAATAATAAATGAAAAAGCGAAAAATTTACTCTGATTTTTAGGTAATTTGGGTCGTGACACCGACCCACCTCTCGTTTTGGGTGTGATACCCCGCACACTAAGTACTGTGTTGCCAGGGATCACTAGGTTATGGCCATAGTCCTTGTTGTTACTGATATAGTCACCTACTTGTCTCACATGATATAACTTTTGGTCTCGATAGACCAGGGTAGACCCGAGGGAGGGGTCAGGCCCCCGATTTTGTGATTTTTACTGAGATGTGCTTTTTAACAGAATTTTATAATGAATTGCTTTATGAGTTTGAAATTGAATTATGAGATGCTTAACCCCTTTGGGTTATTTTATACTGCAGTTTTAATAAAGTGATTTAAATGCAGTAGCATGATGAGTTTTCCATGCATTAATGATAAATTCATGAAAAGAATTGTTTCTCATAATTTGTTTTTACATGGCATGATTTTGATTTATCTCATGCTAAGTATGATTTAATGATGTCACATAAAATGCCTTTGATGCATGAATTACATGATTTCTATATGCACAAATAGTTTTGATAAACTAAGTCATTGATGTATGCATGGTTTTGTGCTTGAGATTTTAATGAAAAGAAATGGATTTTAAGGGCATGGCATTATGAGCATGTAGATAGTGGAGCTATCTACTTACTTGCATAATTGCCTTACTGAGCGTGTGGTTTGTTCACCCCCTTATTTTTCCATCTGTTCAGAGTACTCACAATAGTTAATGAGCGACTGAGGACTTGCATTCTTGGTATCTACTGCTTCCCATCGAGAGACAGGTATACACATTTGTATAGTTTTGTATCTAAATATGTAATGCACAGTACTGTAAATGTATATGATGTCGGGGATGTAAGGTGATGTAATACCATCGTATATGTATTTAGTTAAAGTCAAAAGATAGTAAAATCTGATATGTGAATGTGATTATGGAAATGGAATGGTAAATAGGTGAGAGGTGACTAATACCGAATCATAGCCCAACTATTTGTAGGATGGTCACGATGAGAGAAAGGTAAGAATTAAATAATAAATAGAAGAAGTGAAAAATTTACTCTGATTTTTAGGTAATTTGGGTCGTGACATAATGCCCCTTTGTCTATCTGGTCTCGTAACTGCTTTTTCAGTTCCTTAAGTTCAACAAGGGCCATCTGGTAAGGAGACTTCGAGATTGGCTGAGTCACTGGTGCCAAATCTATAGTGAATTCTAACTCTCTCTCTGGTGGTAGTCCCGGTAGTTCATCAGGAAATACATCCGGGAACTCGTATACCACTGATATGTCTTGAATACTTGGACATTCTCGACTAGTATCAGAGATGCATGCAACATAACCTTTACATTAACACGTTCATAAAAAATTTTCATCAATAGTCAAAATCATAAAATTTATTCCTTAACTGCAAAGTATACATCAAACTTACTAGGTGAGAAGTCTTAGCATAGCAGTCTAAACTTACACGGTTGGTGGCTAGCCAATCCATACCCTAAATTACATCAAAGCAATACATGTTCAATAAAATAGATCTGCTAACATGATCCTATCTCCTACCTTAATTTCACTACCCCTACACACCATATCAGTCTTTTGTGATTTATACATGGGTGTACTAACGTGTAACATAAAATCTAGAGATTCAGGCTTAATATGTAATTTACGTATGAAATGGGGTGATATGAAAGAGTGGGTGGAACCTGAATCAAACAATACATGTGCCTCATGATTGCAAATTAAAAGCTTACCTCGAATGGTCTCAGTGGAGGCATCAGCAATATCTCTATCCAAAGCAAAGACTCTCCCATGCGTGATAGGCTTCTTGCCCTTCTCTACTGCGGTAGCCAGTCTCTGTGGGTTTTGTCTCTAGGGAGCTTGCCTATCAGGCTATCGTGGTTGCTCTGGGGGTTGTGGAACCTGGTTCTGTGGGAAATCCCTCATTATGTGTCCCTTTTGTCCATACACAAAGCAGTTCCATGTGGCCAAATGACACACACCTCCATGGAGTTTCCCACACTCTGTACACAACGACCTATAATGTTACGGACCTCTAGCAATCTGAGGGGTAGGTACTGGAACTATGGGTCTATCAACTCTAGGCCAAAACTCATCTGGCCTCTGCCTTTTGGGTTAGCCCCTCCGAAAATCCTGTCTCACAAACTCCGTCTGCTTACTCTTATCCCTGCTCTTTCCCTTAAAGCCATACTCCGTCTGTGTGACATTTAGACCCCTCTCAACCATTTGTGCTCTACCCAGGGCATCCTTGAACTCTATAATCCATAACCCCAAAATTTGATCTCTAATAGTTGGCCTTAACCCGACTAGAAACCTCTCAGTCCTACGCTCTTCATTCTGGAACGTCCCTGGGTCATACCTTATCAGCATAGTAAACTTAGTCTCATACTCATCCACGATCATACTGCCCTGTACCAAATTTAAAAAGTCCATCCTCAACTTCTGCTGGGCAGCTCATGGAACATACTGATCTCTAAAGGCTGTAGAAAATGCATCCCAACTAATCACCGGATGCTGAGCAGTCAGAAGAACCTTGGTGGATCCCTACCAATACTCTGCTTGGCCCTTCAGCATGTACATGGCCATAGAAATCTTCTCTACATCAGAACACCCCAGATAATCGAAGATCTTCCCGAGGTCTAGTAGCCACTCTTCAGCCTCTACTGGATTCTTAATTCCCTTGAATGCTGGAGGCTTCATCTTCAGGAAATCCCTCATCCTACCAATATCCCTCTCCTCTCTTTGGGTCTGTATAGGAGGCTGAGGCACCATAGGTACTGGAGGAACTTATGGATGAGGAGGTGGAGGTGGTGCTTGTGGAGGAGTCGGCACCAGAGTAGGAATTGGTGTCGTGCCAGCTAAATCAAAAACGTTTACCCCTAGGTGTTGGGCAACCAGGGCAGCTATCGATTCCAATCTTCAATTGAGACGATGCTCCAACCGTTGTTCAAACTGAGCCACATGAGTATTGAGGCTCTCTGGCTGCGGTGGAGGAGGTGGAGGTGGCTGAGCCTGCCTCCGAGGGCATCCTCATCTTCCACTCATCATGCAAGTGATCTAATACCTGCGCGTAATTCCAAAGATCAAATCTTAAATTCATTAGGTATACATTACCTACAACCAGATAAGCACAAACATTGGGATGTAATTTTACCCTTATTTTTTACACTGACAGTACTAGATAACCTTCGCTCTGATACCACCTTTATTTGTAACGACCCTTGACCCTTGAAAATTTGGGGTTTTTTTTAACTAAAATTTCCACTTATTCCCTTATTTACTTAGGTTGTATTCTTGTTCAGTGTCAATTCACTTTTCCCAATTCTTTATCCATAATTATATTTAAATTTCATGTTTTGACATATATAGCCGATAGAAATGTTGGCAGCATAACGGCTTATATATGAGCCTACCCACCTGTAAATCAATTGTTTTAACAATCCTAGATATCCACAACTACCAAACATACTTTCCAAATCCACATTCACAACTCAATACATCCATTTTGATTCAAGACCAATTATCTTAAAATATAATCCCAAAGGTAATATTCTTTACATTTGTTTTCCTTACAAATTACATCCCAACAAAATATTTCCAATATATGTCTGTGCATACAAATGTGTCTGGTAAAAGAATGTAATTCTATACATTTTCTGCGTGTACAAAAAGTAGCATAGGGTAGCTCTTTCCCACCAGCCTATGTCATGTACGCGGCAGGTAATGCCTACAGATCACTAAAAATAGTCTGAAACGTAGAGGGGTGAGCTTTTGGGGAAAAGCCCAGTAAGGTAATACGTTTAAAGCAGTTCTGATATGTAAAAGCATGTAAAATCGTTCATAAAACCAATCTTTAACATAATATGTAAATTTTCATTTCATGCGTAGTCATTATAAAAATCATAAAGCATGAGTTTCTTTAAAACAAATAACATGCTTAATTGTTTTACAAACTTTTCATTATTCATGGATGAGTTCTTAAAATCATCTCTATTAGTAAATATTTCATAACCAATTATCATGAATATCATAAAAACACATAATCATTCATAATCAAATCGAGGAGACTAGGCTATAACTAAGTCATACGATACGTGTCATTCTCCGTAGAGAGTCATCATACCTATGGCCATGGTAAGGGGGCTGTAGACTGGATCAATGTCATACAACACTTTCATAAAATATGGGTAGTATCTATCTTTCTTACTTTCACTAGCACCTAGCTAGGACACGGGCACCAAAGGCACTCTCCATGTGGGAAACATAAATGCTGTTGCACGAGCATGAGATACTACTGAAACATCATCATCATAAACCACAATAGCAAGACATCTTCCACATAGGTTGAGTCAAGTGCTACAGGGGCCGTACTTATCGGCACCTAAGTGGTGGAGCCGGAACACCACAAGAAGTAACCATGCATGAAGTCTATAGTCTCAAAAACTTCTTTTCCCCTTTTCTCCTTCTTCTATGCTTTTGAAATTGTCAAACGTTTCTTTAAAAATTTGGATATAAAATCATAAATCAATGTAAAGCTTCCATACATTTCATACCTTAGGAAAAATTCATTTCATAACATGGAAGTACTCGGGGAATATTTCTTAAAACTAAAACATGCTTCGTAAATAGTTCCACAAGAATGAAAGTAGTTATAAATCATTTCAAAATATAGTGCTGCATCATAAAATCTTTTATCGATGAAACAAGAATACATTATCAAAACGAAGTTAAATGGTACCCCTTACCTCGATTTATCGGATATTTCGAGTTCGAGTAATGACGCCTCCAAGTGTCTCCCCTAACTCCTTCTACGATTCTCCTACACCGAAGTTTGTATATTTAGCATCCTATTCATACGAATTTTCCGAATTGCGTCAAACCTATTCGTTACTACTTCGTGTGTGCGTATAATTGTACATACCTAGTCCAACTCGTGTGTTTATATATTTCTATTACTATATTTTTTTGTATGCACATACACTAACATACACATTTATTATATACACCTATATGTATATTGTCACGACCCAAATTACCTAAAATCACTACTGATTTTTTTCGTTTTTTCTTTCATTTCCTTACTTGTCGTGAACAGTTACACCACTAACAGTTGGGCTATGATTCGGTGTTAGTCACCTCTCACCTATTTACCATTCCATTTCCATAATCACATTTACATATCAATTTATTTAAACTAAATAATCCCCAATATTACATCCATATACAGTACTGTTCCTCTATATGTTCAGATACAAAAATTATACAAATGTGTATACCTGGTCTTGATAAGAAGCAGCGGATAATCGAAATGCAAGACTACTGTCGCTCTCTTCTATTGAATGTACCCTGTGGGGTGGAAAATGAAAGGTTGAGCGAAACTTGCTCAGTAAGGCAATAATGTAAGCAGGTAGATAACTATACTATCTACGTGCTGATAATGTCATGATATAAAATCGTTTATATTTGGAGCATGAGGTAAGATTAAAACGATGCCACATGTATGTATATATCATATAAGAGAAATCATGAAATTGACATATAAAACACACATGGAAAAATCATCATGTATGACATCTCATGCTCGTCACATTAAAACTTATTTGTTTCATAATAAATTCATCACGTTAAAACTTATTTGTTTCATCATAAACTCATCAAGTTAAAACTTTTTTGTTTCATCATAAAATAACCACATCAAGGCTAAACCCATCTCTCAGGAATACCTTGATTCATTAAATCGTATCTCGTTTGAAAACATAAATCGGGACCTTACCCCTCCTTCGGTTTGTCCTGGTCTATCCAGACCGTATGATATCATGTGAGGCATGTAGGTTACTGTATGAAAATCGAGGACTATGGCCATAATTTGTCCCTGTGATCCCAGGCTACATGGATCCCGGTGTGCGGGGCATCACAACTGCAACGGGAGGTGGGGTCAAATCCTACCCGCCAGAATATCAAGTAACATCATCGAGTCATCATGACTGCACGGTACAGTGTACTCCGTGTGACATACACGATACATCGTACTCCGTGGACCCATATCATAGTCTGGGGGTGCCTGTCGTAGGTCTTATCCACCCTAATACTATGTCGATAACCAACCCATGTCTCAAAGTATACGTGCGAGCATCTCAACTCTCTGTGACACACAGTCTACAGGAGGCTTCCGCACGACTATATGCATGTCAACTCACGTCTAGTGCGAGCGAAGCTCCAGCACCACGCTATGCATATCATGATATCTAAAATCTCGTGCGAGCGAAGCTCCAGCACGGTTTTGTGCACACACAAATTTCTCGTACGAGCAATGCTCCAGTATGGCTCTTCATGAGTAATAAATCAGTAAACTTGAGTGCGAGTAAGACTCTAGCACTCTTTTTACTCGTGTAAATATGATAGGTGGCTCAATCTTTATAAAACATCTTTTAAAATCGTAACCGGTACAAACCGGTACCCTTTCGTATAATTCATGAAATCAATAGCCAACCTATGTGTATATTTGCTTAAATCAAAGCAATACATTCATATAAAACATTAAAACATGAAATTATGCAATTTATCTGCCTTACTACCCCTTTTGTAAATTTTACTCCCAGGGGTAAAATCGTCTTTTTTTATTCACCTAAGCCCCGATTTTCACAAAAATTATTATTTCATTTCTAGATACTTTAAGGAATTCTAAGCCCTGCAAATCCCCTCAATAAATACGTATAGAAATATCTATGCACCTACAAAATCCCCTTACCTCGATTTACATGCTCGTCTCGATAATATCCGATCTCTCAGTCCAACTGCACGTCAACCAAGTCTATGAAACTGCATATAACCACATATTTTTGGTTAATTCACTTATTTTTATTAGTATATCACATTTACTGATTGAATCTAACGTACTGGGCCCGTTTTACTTTATAGGGCCCAATTGCACTTTAATGGGCCTCGAGCCCGTTTATACTTATTAAATCCATTCTTCAGGTTTACTGGGCTCATTCAGTTTACCAATAATTATCGGGCTTCGTTCCAAACTCATTGGATAGCCCGTATACTATTTACGGTAATTACGTTGCAATTCCGATTAATATTCTTTTTTTTTATACAGAATTGATCTGTAAATTTCGTAAAATAATCGAAACTCTGTATTAAAGGACTCATATTATCGTAATTAAAATATACTTACCCAATATGATGTGGGGTACGAAAATCGGAGCTCAATTGGCTCTCGTTCGAGCTTTGTCATAAAACTGCACAATTATATATTTAATCTCGGGTTACTTTTCGATTAAATATAATTTAAATAAATTTTTTGAAAATCAAATCGGTCACTTTTGACCTCTTACCGACTTACCCGAAGTCCAATGTATCCCTGAAAATTCTTTCCCTTTTTCCTTTTTCTCATTTTCTCCTTTTTTCCCTTCTTTCTTGGCTAAACCGGTTCAGTCCGATTCAACCCAGTTCAAACCGTTGGTTCAGTCCGGTTCAGCCGGTTCGGTGCCTTATCGACCGGTTCTCCACCGGTTTTCACCGCCAGTAGCTCCGTTGGGTTGTCCGATTCTCGGATCTGGCCTCGTTTTCGCCCAAAGGCCGTCGAAAAGTGGCTGGTCCGGTTGTTCTCCCTCGATCGTCGGTACCCATTCCTCTTTTCCGCCGTTTTCGGTGTCGTCCGTCGATTTCGACGGTTGTGGCCACCACCAATCGAGTCGTCTGGGCCTCGGGGATGTTCGGCGGTGGTCGGGTGGGGCTAGATCGGCGCTGTTCGCCACCGTTTTTCGCTTCTCTCCCTCGTCGATTTCTCTTTCCTTTTTCTCACTCATCGGTCTCGTTTCTTTGCCACTGCCGGTGCCAGCGAGCTTGACTGCCCCTCGTCCAGCTTCCTGGTCACCGAAGGTCGTCGATGATGGAGACCGACGGCCTCGGTCTGCCTCGTTTCCGTTTTCCTTAGAAATCGCGAAACACGATTTTCTTTTTTTTTTTACTTAATTTATTTATTTATTTAATTAATTAATTTTATTAATATTTTAATCAATAAAATATATTAAAGAAATAAAAAATATCTACCAAATTATTATTTTATTCAAATTAATTAATTTAATTTTATTTAATTTATTTATTATATTTTTAACCTTTTTTCGGGTATAATTTCTCCGTATTTTTTGGATATTGTCTCGAGCAAAAATTTCGATTAATTTCAGTAATTCATATCTTGATCAATTTAACCCGAAATTTAATTATTTCTTCGTTATTGATCAAGATTCTCAAATCCATTATTTTTCATTAAATTTTCTTATTGAATTTATATCGATTTTCGGTCTTTTGACCGTTTTGCCCTTGCACGTGTTCAAGAATTTCATTTCAGTCCTTTTGCATTTTTAATTTCGTGTTTTAACTAAATTCGGGTCTTACATATATACACACACATATATATATTATTTATTTTTATTATTTATTATCACATATATATACATATATTTTTGTCTACTTCTCATCTTTCCCATTTTTATTTCACATCTATTTTAATTTACACTAACATCCTTATATCCCAACATATATATATATATACATGTACATTAAATATACACATATATATATATATTACCTTTCTCTTCTTTTCGAATTTCCAGCTTTTTCTTTTTTTTTCTTTTCTTTTTTTTTCCCTTTTCTTCTTTCTTTTCTCTTTTTCCTTCCTTCTTCCTCGGCTATTGCTCACTGTTATGTTCTTTCTTCAGATACCGTGACCGCCTCTGTTCCAGCCTTCCATCATCATTATCCTCATTCGATCACTTCTCCTCTTCTTCCATCGGACCTCTGTTTCAGCTTCAGCTCTCGGGTCCAACTTTCCTCACTCTCGGTTTGCTCCCCTTCAGTCATTTTCTTCCTCGGTTCTATTTCAGCTCAGTGGCCATCAGTTCTGCTTCGGTTCCCAGCTTCAGTTTGCTTCGATTTCTAGCTCCGATCTGTTTCAATTTCCTTTCCCCTCGGGTCGGCTCCAGCTCCAGCCTCGGCTTGCTCTGCTTCAGTTCTGCTCTGCTTCCCCGTCGGTCTTCTTCTTCTTCTCCCTTGCCTCGCGACCTTGCTTCTATCTTCAGTTTCAGCTTCAGCTTCAGCTTCCTTGGTCTTCTTCTTCCTTTCTTTTCTTCCTTCTTTCTTTCTTTCTCCCTCGGCCGACCTAACCTCCTTCCCTTTCCTTTTTTTTTCTTCCCTTTCTTTTCTTTCATTCTTTCTTTCTCCCTCGGTTGACCCAACCTCCTTCTCTTCTCCCTTTCTTTCTTCTTTCTCCTTTCCTTTTCTTCCTTTCCTTCTTCTCTTTCTTCCTCCCCCTTCTCGGTTGACCAACTTTCTTTCTCTTCTATTTTTTTTTTCTTTTGCTTTCCTGCTCAGCAGAGGTAATCTCTGCTTTCGAATCACCAAAATGCGGAATTGGCTTTCTTTGGAAGCCAATTCCATACATACATACATACATACATACATACATACATACATACATACATACATATCTATATATATATAAATATATATATATATATATTATGTTATATTAATATATATATATATATATATTTGTTTGTTGGTTTATTTGTTATTTGTTTTTTTTTTTGGTTTTTTTTCATTTCATTTATTTTTCATTTTTTTGTTCTATTTATTAACACACTTGTTTAATCATATGTATTATATATATATATATATATATATATATATATATATATATATATTATCATTTATTTGTTTTATTTAGTTTGTTTTGTTCTATTTTATTAATAATCTATATTTCATAACACATATTTGTTATATATATATATATATTATCTATCTATTTTAAATTTGTCTAGTATATATATATATATATATATATATACATTTTCTTTTATAAACTTATCCAATGTCACAATATTCATGCCTTCCATGAAATTTTCATTATTTTGAAAATGAAATATTCTTGGGATCTCATCACTCCTAATAAATCCCCAATATAAGTTTTACATCAAAATTTTCAACTAATGAATCAAAATTTTTCAATCCCTCCATGCTTGCATTTGCTTCATCACTTCCTGTGTTTCGGGCTCTCTGTCGTTCACGGGCATCTCGACTCCCATACTCCTCGAGCCCTACAACGAATATTCGCACTTCCATTAAAACATATTATTTTTATTTTTATATAGTCTAATTAAATATAGGAATTTTGTGGTGTTTACATATGTAATGACCTGCAATCAACGAAAATTGGACTAAATTTTTTTCTTTACTTATGGTTGTCTACGATCAGTGTAGTGCTTACTTATTTTCATTGATATAATTTGATCAATTGGGTTATTATTTACTTTAGTCCCGATCCCTTTCAAATGTGTGTGATGCGATTCCCTAATTGACTCCACCCTACATGTATGCTATCCATCCATTTCAATATAAAGATTGTGTTATCCATTAGTTGCACTATATTAGAACATGATTATTCTTAAATAGATATATACATCACACTTCATATGTAGGCTATAAATTCCAAATGATACCTATTATCGCCCAAGGTTACATCCCAAAGTACATGGACATGGATTATGTAATAATTGTTTGAAATATAAACTAAAGATATACCTTCGCATATACCTTTTAGATAAGTTAAACGAGCAATGGAACGCAAATCTTAGAGCCTACACAAAAGGGGCACCTTTGGTGTTGTCAATAGGATTGCCTGTTGTAAATACCGAAAATTTTCAATATACTTGGTGTTATCTATAAATATTAGACTAGCCTTATTTTTTTTACACCGAAAATTTTCAACATACATAGGCTTACATGTGTGTATATATATATATATATATATATATATATGCCATATTTTATTTACTCTTCAAGATTAATGTATAGATATATACATGTACAAAGGTATACAAATATACACATATATAATTAAATATAAATAGGAATGAGTGTACATATACATATATGTGTATATGAGAGTATATATGTACATGCATACACTTTGAGCCGAGAGCTTCTTCAGTATTGTGCACGGTATACTTAAATACCTATGTGTGTGTATGTGTGTATGTGTGTGTGTGTGTGTATATATATATATAACTGTATGATAGAATGTTTGTCAGTGGAGTGAGTAAAGAAATTGAAAAACGTGAATAAATGGAGAGAAAAGAAATGAAGGAAAATAATGGCTCTTAGTGGAAATGATTGAGAAAAAAATGAAAAATTGTTAGATGGAACGGTAGGATGTGTGTAAACAGTACAAAATTTCTATATTTAATTAGACTATATAAAAATAAAAATAATATGTTTTAATGGAAATGTGAATATTCGTTGTAGGGCTCGAGAAGTATGAGAGCCGAGAAGCCCGTGAATGACAGAGAGCCCGAAATACAAGAGGTGAGGAGCAAATGCAAGCATGGAGGGATTGAAAATTTTTGGTTCATTAGTTGAAAATTTTTATGTAAGCCTATATTGTGGATTTATAAGGAATGATGAGATCCCAAGAATATTTTCATTTTGCAGTAATGAAAATTATATGAAAACATGAATATTGTACAATTGAATAATTTTATTTTAAAAATATATATATATATATATATACTAAGACAAATCAAAATAAAATAAAAATAAATAAATAAATAAAACAAATAAATAAATAGTAATATATATATATATATATATATGTAACAAATATATGTTATGAAACATGTGTTAATAAATAGAACAAAAACAAACAACAAATAAATATATATTGATTAATTATATGTATATATATTTATATATATATATACATATATATATATATATATATATATATATATATATGAGTATGGAATTGGCTTCCAAAGGAAGCCAATCCCACACCTCGTTTTAAGAAATATTTCCCTGAGTACATCCATGTTTATGAAATGAATTTTCCCTAAAGTATGAAAATGCATGGAAGCTTTACATTGGTTTATGATTTTGTATTCATATTTTAAAAGAAACTTTTGACAATTTCAAAAGTATAAAAAAAAAAAAGGGAAAGGGGAAAAGAAATTTTTGAGACTATAGGCTTCATGCATGGTTACTTCTTGTGGTGTTCCGGCTCCACCACTTGAGTGCCTGTACGTAGGGCCCCTGTAGCACTTGACTCTACCTGTGTGGAAGATGTCTTTCTACTTGTGATTTATGATGATGATGTTTTGGTAGTATCTCGTGCCTGCGCAGCATGCATGTATGTTTCCCGCACGGAGAGTGCCTTTGGTGCCCGTGCCCTAGCTAGGTGCTAGAGAAAGTAAGAAAGATAGTTACTACCCATATTTTATGAAAGTGTTGTACGACCCTGATCCAGTCTATAGCCCCCTTACCATGGCCATAGGTATGATGACTCTCTACGGAGAATGACACGTATCGCATGACTGAGTTATAGCCTAGTCTCCTCTATTTAATTATGAATGACAATTGTGATGATGACACTGATGAATGATTATGTTTCTTTTATGATATTTATGACAATTGTTTACGAACAATTATGTTTTATGAAATGTTTATGAATAACGATGATTTTAAGAAATCGTCCATGAATGATGAAAATTTTATGAAATAGTAAAGCATGTTATTGGATTTAAAGAAACTCATGCTTCATAATTTTTATGATGACTATGCATGAAATAAAAATTTACATATTTTCTTAAAGATTGGTTTTATGAACGATTTTACATGTTTTTACATATCAGAACTGCTTTAAACGTATTATCTTACTGGGTTTTTTCCCGAAAGCTCACCTCTCTACCTTTCAGACTATTTGCAGTGATTTGTAGGCGTTACCTGCCGCGTACAAGACATAGGCTGGTGGGAAAGAGCTACCCTAGGCTATTTGTTGTACACGCAGAAAAGGTATACAACTACATTCCTTTACCAGACACATTTTGTATGCACAGACATATATTGGAAATATTTTGTTGGGATGTAATTTGTAAGAAAACAAATGTAAAGAATACTACTTTTTGGGAATTTGTCTTAAAGTGATTGGTCTCGATTGAAATGGATGTATTGGATTGATGATGTGGATTGGGAAAATATGTTTGGTAGTTGTGAATATCTAGGACTGTTAAAAACAATTGGTTTGCAGGTGGGTAGGCTTATGTATAAGCCGTTATGCTGCCAAAATTTCTATTGGCTATATAAATCAAAACGTGAAATTTAAATATAATTCTGGATAAAGAAGTAGGAAAATGAATTGACATTGAACAGGAATACAACCTAAGTAAGTAAGGGAATAAGTGGGAATTTAAGTTCAAAAAAAAATCCCTCAAATTTTCAAGGGTCAAGGGTCATTACAGTTAAAGGTGGTATCAAAGTGAAGGTTGTCTAGTATTGTTAGTGTCGAAAATAAGGATAAAATTACATCACAAATGTATGTGCTTGTCTAGTTGTAGGTAATGTATACCTAATGAATTTAAGATTTGATCTTTGGTTTATGCTCAGGTATTAGATCACTTACATAATGAGTAGAAGACGAGGACACCCTCGGAGGCAGGTTCAGCCACCTCCACCCCCTTCACCGCAGCCAGAGAGTTCTAATACTCGTATGGCACGGTTCAAGCAGTGTTTAGAGCAGTGTCTTGAGTGAGGCTTGGAATCGATAGCTGCCATGTTTGCCCAATACCTAGGGGCAAACGTCTCTGATTCAGCTGGCACAGCACCAATTCCTACTCTGGTGCCAACACCTCCACAAACACCACCTCCACCTCCTCCCCCACAAGTACCTCCAGTACCTATAGCACCTCAGTCGCCTATACAGACCCGAATGGAAGAGAGGGATATTGGTAGGATGAGGGATTTCCTAAAAATGAAGTCTCCAGCATTCAAGGGAGTTAAGAATTGTCACGACCCAAAAATCAGAGTAAATTTTTCGTTTTTCTTTTATACTTACCTATCCTTTGATCATGACCACACTCCAGTAACAATTGGGTTGTGCGTCAATGCTAGTCCCACCATTCATTCACCATATAACTTAATTCCTTATTAAAGGAAAGGTAAACACATGAGTTTTTCACTAATTCTTTCCCATTCATTTACAAGTGTTTACAGTGTCTATACATCCCCGAAAGTTACTTACAAACATGTTATTGTGCTATTCTTATTTAGATACAACATGTACAAGTGTATATACCTTAAGTGATGGGCAGCAGCAGATATCAGGAATGCAGTACTCAGTCGCCTCAAAGTCTACTGGAAATGATCTGTGTAAGAAAATGAAAGGGGTGAGCACATCAAGCTCAGTAAGGCAATCCTACGAACAAGTAGGTAACCATACAACCTACATGAACGTGGTGCCATGCATAAACCACCCTTTCTCCACACAATTTTAAAATAGATGCTACAATTCATGATGTCATGTAAAACAAGTTCACATATGAATTTCAAAGAGCATGGAAAACTCAACATGCAAATCCATTTAAATCATTTCATTCTCATTAAAATTTCACAACACAGCCAGGACTCAACCCCTCCCTCGAGTGTTCCTGACTCACACAAAATCATGAAATCCGATGCTTTTCAAAGCAATAGTAACATGCAACACAATGAATGTCATGTAAAACCAGTTTACATCACATCTGGGTTTAAATAGCATGGAAATAACATCATGCGATAGTTTAAATCCCAGTTTCATTCTTATCAAAATCACATCTCAATTAGGATCTAACCCCTCCCTCGGGTGATCCAGACTCACATAAAAGTCCACAAAACATGTTTCTCAAAACATCAATTTATAACATGTGAGACTAGGCAATATATATATCTTAGGTAAATAACCAGGACTATGAACATATCCTCGTGATCCCACTACTACACGGATCTTATGTGCGGGGTCTCACCACTATCGAGAACCACCTCAGGAGGTGGGTCAGTCCATCTCTTCGGTCCGATGATGCTACTCGCATCGCATCCGAAGATGCCACTCGCATCCAAAGATGCCACATAATCAATCTCAGCATGGTACAACGTACTCCATGCTACTTGCACGGTACAACGTACTCTGTGGACCCATATCTCATATCCATAATCGTGCCTGTCTCAAAATGCACGTGTGAGGATATTTAATCGGCGTGACACACAGTCTACTCGATGCTCCATGCACGGCTCATCGCATGTCCCATAAAATGACTGCGAACGATGCTCAAGTACTCTCATAAATCAATGAAAATCTCGTGCGAGCAAAACTCCAGCACGCGTTTCATAAAATCTCATAAGATCTAGTGCGAGCTAAGCTCCAGCACTGTCAAAATCATGTAAAACTAGTGCGAGCTAGGCTCCAGCACTGTGTCATAAAAATCAAGTGAAAATCAGTGCGAGTTAGACTCCAACTGTGAAACCTAGATGTTTTCCACTATGTTCATTATTTAGAATCATAAGACCGATGAATTGAGTATATGAATGTGAATGTTGCAGTGGAGGTATGACAATACGGAACAAGTTAAATGAGGAGCAGTAATTTAGATTAAAGGGATTTAAATTGTTGGATGAAAGATACTGAATTTAAATGAGAAAAGATAGTGAGTTCGAGAAGGAAAAATTGGTATAAATTGGTCCTGAACGTGTAGAAGGGCAAAATGGTCAAAAGATCCTAATTTCGGTGTAAATTCAATAAGGAAATTTCATTAAAAATATGGATTTAGGAAATCATGATCGATAAAGAAGAAATTATTGAATTCCGAGTCCAATTGGTCAAGATACGAAAATATTACAAATTTTCGTAATTTTCGCCCGAGACATTATCCTAAAAATATACGAAAAATACATCGAAAAAGTTAAAATAAATTTAATTAATTAATTAATAAAATAAAATATGACTTTTAGAAGATATTTGTGGTATTATATAATATTTTATTGAATAAAATAAAATATTATATATTTATAAAAAAATAACAAATGAAAATCGTGAATTGCAAAGAACAAAAGAAATAAAACAGAAGGGAAGAAACAGAAAGCAAAACACGAAGAAGCGAAGGAGAGGCCGAGAGCATCGACGAGCCACCACCGGTGATCGAGGAAGCCAGATGACCACCGAAAAATGTAGCCCACAACCGCTCGACCCTCCTGCCACCGGTGACGCTCGCCAAAAACGCCAAAATTCGAAGGATCGAGGGAGAAAGCCATGGGGGGAGAGAAGAAGAGTTCGATGATTCCATTGACGATTAACCCCAGCATACCCTAGCCGAACGTTCCCCTGCTCCAGACGCACCAATTGGCACCAGAATCAGCCGGAGAACCGGTCAAAAAAGAGGTGAACGGCCACGGGAAAGCCTGAACCGGTATGGATCGGTTCATTAAGAAGAGAACCGAGCTGAACTGATCGGTCTGAACTGGGTTGAACTGGACCAAACCGGTTCAGCCAAGAAAGAGAGGAAAAAAAGAGAAAAAGGGAAGAAAAAGAGAAAAAGGAAAAAAAGAAAAAAATTTTGGACATACACCAGACTTCGGGTATGGCGGTAAGAGGTCAATAGCGACCGATTTAATTTTCGAAAAATTTATTAAATTATATGTGATAAAAAATTTACCTGAAATTAAATATATAATTATGCAGTTCGACGATAAATCGCGTACGTGAGCCCGATCAAACTTCGATTTACGCACCATCGCATAATCTCGGGTAAGTAAAGCTCATTTATGACAATTTATGTAATTATCGCGCATTAAAGGTTTATTTTACGAGTTACGGATTAAATTCAGCATTTAGTGGATTATATTGGAATTTTTAATTAAATTGTCGTAAATGATATACGGGCTATTCAAAGAGTCTAGAAAATGCCCAATAAGTACTGATGGGCCCAAAGACCCCAATAGGCCTTGATAAAAGAAAGTGAAAACGGGCTTAAAACGGATTAAGGCCCATTAAGGTGCAATCGGACCTAATAAGAGAGAAATTTGCCCAATTAGCTAAATCAACAGTAGTAAATATGAGAAAATATTTATTGAGTTAAATACGTTTAAAACGAGGTTTATACCGATAAAATCGAGCAAAAAGAGTAAAATCGATTAAAAATCAACTTTTGGTCAAAGCTTCGATATAATCACATATTTGGATATGTTAAAATGAATTTAAGCCATATGTGATAAGTTGAACTTGTTTTGCAGCAGTTCAGTCTATCGACATGTTTTACGAGGTAAATTCGAGCATCGAGGAAAGTGCTCTACATCATTCGCTAAGAGGTAAGGGATATAATTTAGAGTAGCGTTAGTACTCCTTCATCCTTACCAACTGTTTATGTATAAGCATTGAATGAGATTTTACGAAATGGATTTCCAACTGTATTCAAACCGAAGCCAAAACCATTTCCCGAGTTTTCATCATGTTATATATATATGAGATACATTTTTTACAGCATACATGTTTATAAAAGTGATTTTTCACTTCTGAAACGAAAGCATAGTATTTTCATTTGAGATTACGGGTTAAAGTCCCGATATGTTTTATGAAACCATATTTTCATGATACGAGTTAAAGTCCCGAAACAGCTTTTAAGCTATATTTTCACAGTACGAGTATGAGTCCCAAGAAATAACTATTATAACTATGCTTTCCATATTTACACGGGCTAGAGTCCCGTAATGATTTATGAAAACTATGTTTTCTATGAGAAACGGGCTAGAGTCCTGTAATGATTTATGAAAACTATGTTTTCTATGAAAAACGGTTTAGAGTCCCATAATGTTTTGAGAATCGGGTTAGAGTCCCGTAATGATTTTTAATACATGGGTATGAGGCCCGAAATGATTTTGATAAAATGGGCAAGAGGCCCAAAATGAATTTTTGTGGGGTAAAAAGGCATGATATGACGATAGTCAGAGGATCTGGGGTCGATCTCGCATACATAGGGTAGCGTATAGAGACAATCGAGAATCTACCTAGCCAACGGCCAGAGAACGGGCAGGCTCTGACTTGATATGAGAAACGTGCGTATAGTCCACACTTAGAGATGCATGTGAGTTCGTGCGTATAGTCCCCATTTAGTGGTGCACGAGAGATAGGGTAGCGTATGACCCTGATCCAGTCCTACGGCTCCCCTGTACAATGGCCATATCTACCTATGATAAACGTCCTATGGGACCAGATGTATGATGTCCTTCGGGACTAGTATATGAGACGATTGCCTGACCCTACACGATGAATTGACGGAATGATATATATATATGTTTTCGCACAATTCATGCTACTTGTTTTATGATTTTATTGACTACAGATTTTCTATGATGAAATTTTAAAGGTAGCCATGAGTATGTTTAACAAAATGTGCATATGACAATATGATTACATTTTCAAAGTGATAAGCATGTTATGATATGCATGATTGAGTTTTGAGATGCTTTTCACTTGTTTACACTACATGATATGCATACTATATATGAGTTTTACTAAAAAGATGCATGATGTGTAAACTTATGATTTAAGCATGTTTTTACTACTGTTATGAAATGCAAGCATCTCTACTCCACTACATAAGTATGCTGATTTGTAAAACCATGAGTTTTACCATGTTTTGAGTATTTAAAGCTTTTTAAATGTATCTCTTGCTGAGTCTGAAAAACTCACCCCCTCCTCTCCATCTCCCAGATCATCTACAGCGAGCTATTGCACATATGAGATTGTGGTCGATGACGATATTGTTCGACCTTTCATCGGATACTTTCATAACCTTGAGGTACAGTCTTACTCACATTCCAGACATGTGATACAGAATAGACACTATTGTATATAATAGTCGGGATGTAATAGTTGTAAATGATTATATATATACAAAATGTATGTGATGTAATGAGATCCTAGAAATGAAAAAGATTTTAAATCTAGACATGGGATAGGAAAACAACATAGTTAATGGATAAAAAGTTTAAATTAGCCCCATTTTTCCGCGCTTATGGGGTGTGACACCAGCACCTTGTCATGAAAATCATATGAAAATCTAGTGCGAGTTAGACTCCAGCACCTATGCATGTAAAACTTTAGTGCGAGCCCTTGCTCCAGCACTAATGCATGCATCACACAAATCAAAACTTGTGCAAGCTGAGCTCTAGCACGTCACACTTTCATAAAATCACGTAGGCGGCTCTGTTATCTCAAAACAATTTCCGAAAGAAATCACATTCTTGAAAATATGCAATGTTGTGCATTTTTATTTAAAAGTTAACCAGCCTACTCATGCACGTGTCAAAACACCTCAAAAACAAGCAAGAACCTCTTGTTCTTGCTCCTCCCAACTTTTTTTAATTTTTGAAATTTTACCCTTCACCGGGGTATTTTGGTCATTTGCCCAACCGGGCACCAAAAATTTTTATTTTAAATCTAGACCCTTCAAACAATTTTAGGGAATGTATATGATGTCGAAATTGCGTAAAGTTACCTGTAGCAATCCGTAAAATTCCCATACCTAGAATCACGTGCGAGCTTATCATGTCTCGATCGTACCAGGTCTTTCAATCCAATTCACTCTAAACCAAGTCTACGGAGCTGTATATAACCAAATATTTGGGTCAATTCTAATATACTTATCAGTATTTCACTCTTATTGATCGAATGAAAAACACTGGGCCCGTTTTACTTTATTGGGCCCGATTGCACATTAATGGGCCTTGACCCATTTCCAGCCCGTTTCCACATATTAAATCCTTTCTTCGGGTCTATTGGGCTCTCAATACCTATTGGCCTTCGTTCCAACTCTTTGGATAGACAGTAAATCATTTAATACAGTTAATTCAAAAATCCGAATATAATTTATTTTATGCAGAATTTAATCTGTAAAATCCGTAAAATAATCTTAATTTTGCATTAAGGACTCAGATTGTCGCAATTAAATTGTACTTACCCAATAATATGCGGGGTACAAAAATTGGAGCTCAATCGGCTTTCGTCCGGGCTCTGTCGTAGAACTGCACCATTAGATTAACCAGGGTTAATTTCCATTAAATAAAATATTAAATTTATTTTCAGAATTTACCCGTAGGTCAATCTCGACCATTAGTCGACTTAACCGAATCTCGAGACGTCCCTGGTAAAATTTCTTTCCTTTTTCCCCTTTTCGTTCCTTTTCTTTTCTTTCCCTTTCCTTCATTTTCCTTCCCCTTTTCTCTCGGCCAAAACGGTGCCGTTTCGGTTCCTCACCGTTGCCTGCGTTCTCGACCATTTTGTCGGCCGCTACCAGTACCAAAAGGATCGACTCTTCCACCCGATCACGATGATACCCATCGATCACACCCAGTTGCCGTGGATCGCCAAAACTGAGTCCGTTTCTCCTGTCGGCTTTTCCTCCTTCGTTTCTCCGGATTTCGACGTCGTCACGGCGTGTCACCGGTGCCGATGGGTTCGCCTGAACGTCCTCTCTCTTCTCCGGCCCTAGTCTGGTCTCATCGATCGTCGGTGGGTCATCGAGGTTGGGCCACAAGCGTCTACGTTTTTCGTTTCTTTGGTTTTTCTCTCTCTTCGATCCAAATTCTGATTTTCTCTTCTTTTTTTATTATTATTATTTATAATTTATTTTATTATTATTATATTCATTAAAATACTCTTAAAAATCTCAAAATATCTACTAAAAATTTTATTTTATTTAAATTAATTAATTTATTTTATTTATTTTATTTTAACTATTTTTTCAATATATTTTCTCCGTATTTTCGAGATATTATCCCGAATGAATTTTTTTGTAAATCTTAATAATTCCGGATCTTGATCAATTGGACTCGAAATTTGATAATTTCCTCGTTATTGATCAAGATTTCTCAATTCCATATTTTTAATGAAATTTTCTTATCGAATTTATATCGAATTTTGGTCTTTTGACCGTTTTACCCTTCTACACTTTCGAAACCAATTTAGAACGACTTTCCTTCTTAGACCCACTATAACTTGTCACTTAAAATTTTTATCTCTGTCCGGATAATTCAAATATCATAAATTAAATTTGAAATTCCTTAAATGTCCATTTTCAGATTTTTTACATACGTTCGACTACTTCATTCATATTTATATGATCAAAATCATCAGTCTTATGATTCCATTAACATATAACAATATCCATACAATGTGGGAATCATAAGGAAATATGTTAAAAGTTAGATCTTACAAGAATCTAGTACAGGTTGAAGAGTGGCTAGTAGACCTCGGGAAGATCTTTGATTATCTTGGGTGTTCGGATGTAGAGAAGGTTTCTATGGCCACGTACATGTTGAAGGGCCAAGCGGAGTATTGGTAGGGATCCACCAAGGTCCTTCTGACTGCTCGGCATCCAGTGATTAGTTAGGATGCATTCTTAATAGCCTTCAGAGATCAGTATGTTCCACAAGCTGCCCAATAGAAGTTACAGACAAACTTTTTGAATTTGGTACAAGGCAGTATGACCGTGAATGAGTACGAGAGTAAGTTTACTATGCTAATGAGGTATGACCCGAAGACGTTCCAGAATGAAGAGCGTCGTACTGAGAGTTTTCTAACTGGGTTAAGGCCAGCTATCTGAGATCGACTTTTGGGGTTATGGATTACTGAGTTCAATGATGCCCTGGGTAGAGCACAGATAATTGAGAAGGGTCTAAATGTTACACAGACGAAGTATGGCTTTAAGGGAAAGAGCATGGAGAATGGTAAGAGGGTGGAGTTTGTGAGACAGGATTATCGGAGGGGCCAGCCCAAGAGGCAGAGGACAGATGAGTTTCGGACTAGGGTTAATAGACCCACAGTTCCTGTACCTGCCCTGCGATTGCTAGAGGTCCGCAACAGTATAGGTAGTTATGCAAAGAGTGTGGGAAACTCCATGGAGGTGTTTGTCGTATGCCCATAGGGAGCTGCTTTGGGTGTGGACAGAAGGGACACATAATAAGGGATTGCCCACAGAACTAGATTCCATAACCCCCAGAGTAACCACGACAACCTGAGAGGCAAGCTCCCCAGAGACAAATCCCATAGAGACGGGCTACCACAATAGAGAAGGGCAAGAAGCCTGTCACTCATGGGAGAGTCTTTGCCTTCGACAGAGAGACTACTGA